>OY482664.1:25229016-25829016 GCA_960531205.1 Andrena bicolor | reverse complement strand
CAACAGCAATGCTCACTAATGTCATGATATCGAGAACAATCATACAATAGTAGCAACAACAATGCTCACTAATGTCATGATATCGAGAACAATCACATAATAATGGGTAAAACCGGGATCATTACTGTGATATCGGTTCCTCACCATCCAACAGTGGCTATATTATCACTGTCGGCCTGGTGGTATGAAACAATCATACAATAGTAGCGACAACAACGCTCACTAATGTCATGATATCGAATCTCACTCGACAGTGGCTTTTCCCTCACTGCCGCAGGGATAGTCCAGAAGCCCATGCTTCGCTGCTGCAGCGACGACACTGACCAGCCCCAACTGTCATGCCATAAATGTGTTCTTTGTCGTTGTTCATTTACAATCTGTAAATAACTAAATGCTAATATTAGTTATACTTCATTAGATTGCCGCTATCCAGGATTTTAGGCGACCGCGACAACTGTCTTGGCCCTTCTATCTCCCTGTCGTAAGTCTTCGACCTCGTAACCGTCGTTTATAAGAACTCGGCAAATCCTAAACGGTCCCTTGAACTTCGGATGAAGCTCCCTATTCTCTCCTGTTGCCTGCTCGCTCGTGATCTCCACCATAACCAGGTCTCTCTCCTGGTAACGTGTTGCTTCACATCGAGTCTTGTTCGCGAATAATTTCGCCGATGATCTCGCGAAGAACTATCACCCCGGTCTCGCGATCGATATTGTCTGCAATCCCTCGACCGATCTTGTGATCAATCCCTCAAATGTTCCATTGAACGATCACACACTTCCTCACGCGAACATTCACGTGACCGGTCCTTCGATTGCTCACGTTTGCGCGAACGTCCCTGTGAACAATCGCGCGACTGCCGTCGTGCTTCACCCTTGGATCGGCCCATTGTTCGCTATCACAGCTCGATACGATCACAAATATTTTACAAAAACACATTCCGGCGCGTATGGTTAAAGTATATCCCACTTCTGATATGTAAGATAAAGGTAAAAGAGGACTAAACGTTGCTCAATAAACTCGCTGACTAAATAAACGTTTATATCTATTTAATTCGATGGCGAACAAGAAATAACGCTGGTGGGTCGTTTGCGATTCAAAGTCTGAAGAAGACTGACTGCTCTGGACCGGGCAGTCCTTACAATAACGCTATCGGACATTCCTTAAGGCCCTATCGAATTATGATAGGGCTGACATCATGCTGTCCGGACTCGGCGATGCCGTGCTCGCCTTTTATAAACATTTACACGCGGCTGCGTCTTGTCCATCGAACGGTATCTCAATTTTCCTAACATTACTTTATTTAACACTCGTCAGGTTATAACCTGACTGTAAGCTGTCAAAATTTGGAGTAGATTGCATAGTAAAGGTAACGTAATAGCGTTTGACGAACGAAACATGTGTTACTTTCTTTTTGGCTGAAGGTGTGCACGTAACGCGTATACGTATTATGTTGACGAAAATTTGGCTTGAAGAAGTAGAAAAATCTTACCGTTTCCGACTGATCCATGAGACGTTATTACGATATCTCTGTCATGCGTGAACCGATTTTATTGAAATTGGTCGTATTCGAAAGCTTATATGCCGTTTACATAAGAAAAATGCCTTTAAATTTAGAAAATATTGCAGGCGTGATGACATAATTAATGAAATAAGTTTCAGGTTAGGTTTAAATAGCCCGACACCGAGTAAATGATAGCGGTAGCGACAGTCGACATACAGGGTGTCGATTCATGTACTTGGCGTCGAGACACTACCGCGTCTCTAGATATTATTAAGTTAGATTTATATTCTAAAATACCTGTTTTTAATGTGTTTTCTTTACCTTATTAAATTTACCTTACTTTATTTGGGGGAGGTGGGGAATCTCAGGTTATTCGAATATTATGAAAGGGGGTCGCGACTTAAAAATGGTTGGAAAATACTGTTTTAGAACGTCACTACTTTCCTATACCGGTCAGTAATGCATTTTCTTAAAAAAAGAAGCAAATCGATAGGACAATTTTTGTCAAGAAATGATGCAGTAAAGTTAAATAAATCGTCTACAACAAAGATATAGTGAGTGTCGAAAGATTAAAAAAAAGAATTGTTCTTACATTTGAGATTTATAAATCAGGAATTCATGAAACGTAACAGAAAGATTTCAAGTGTATAAATTTTGGAGATATTACGAAAACGATGTTAATAATTAATTTCCGCACATTTCTATCAACATTGAAGTGTGAACATGAATACTGTGAAATGAAGATTATATCAACTGTAGGTAGGGTACACTTGACCTTGACTCTAACTTAAGACACACATTTAGAGGCCATTTCAAGATACACTTGATTTTTTAAACGGGAACCCCTATTTTTGGCATCAGAAGTGAAAAGAACGGAAAATTTTATGATTGAGTATGTGGTTTGATATTTAAGCCGCGTGTTTGATATATAAATTTTATTTAATTTTCGGTTTCTATTTTTGACTACTACAGCTAGGCCTTGATTAACCTCACCATCAGATACTTCTTTGTGGACCGTCAAACTTTTGTCTGAAACGTTTTTTATTTTCAAAACTTTTAGTCCATGTCTAACTTTGGTGTTTGAGGAATTGATTGAAAAATTTTGTAAAATGTCTTACAAGTAAAGTTCTTAAACTAAGACTTATTTGCTGTTGACGTGTACCTACTAAGCATTCGTGGCCACTATGCTCGCTACAGCAATCATATTTTTCTATAGCACTCAGAAAGATTGGAAGAATTAAAAAGTATAATTCAACGGTTGTTGAAGGCAGTGTTACTGTTATCAGTGTAGAGAGGCATTCCCCATTAGCAGTAGGCCCTCGATTTACAGATTAAGAATACCCCGCAAACCTGCAATTACACGCACAAATATGTCACTTTAATTTAGTGATTAAAAAGCAATTATCTTTAGGCTCTTGAAAACACTAATTCTACATTCCCGTTTCCATTACTATCACCAGTGCTAACCCAGTGCTCTATGAAATACTTTATCGCAGAAACAAGCACTGACCCTACATACAATCGGATTGCGCACGATTACAAAGGCACATCATGTTTCTAAACACCTATAAGTAGTTGGGAGGTGTAATCAGACCCAAGGAAAGTGTTTGCCATAAACGGGTTTATTAAGCTTAATTCCTCTACCACTTTGTTTGTTTATTTATTTGTTTGGTTCAAATTTTGTAACTCAACTTTAACCCACTTCCACAAATCTAATAGACTTGACATCAGCCTCTCGCGTACTTCTCGAAAACGATAAAATGTCGATGCATTGTTTAATTGTAAGTAGTAGTAGGTATCGCGATTTCTATAAATATCTGCCTTACACAGTTCATCGAAAAATTAGCTGTTACGTACAAATAGTTAAATTTTTCAAGTTTTTCTTAGTTTGCAAAACCCAAGCACTAAAAAGTAAATAATATAAAAATATATATAAAAAAACTTTTAGGTTAAACAATTTTTTTATCAAAATGGCTTTAAAAACTAAAAAATAATTATTTTTGTGTACTACAATTACGAGGGTGATATGTCACTTTAAATAAAATCGTGGAGCAGGATAGTTCATCGCTTTTCATTGCTCATTTTGACGCCTCATATCCTGTTATGAAATAACCTCCCTCAAAATTCTATTTAAAGTGATAAATATATCACCATCGTAATTGGGGAATTGACAAAATTTTTAAAAGTGTTTAAAACTGTTCATTATGATAAAATATACTTGTAAAAAAATATTAATTTTTTGCTACACCTCTAACATGAAAAAAATGTAATTTTTATTTGAAATAAAAAAATTGCCGCGAAAACGCACTGCATGGTCACGGGACCATTTGTGACGTCAACGTGCAGTAAACAAAGAAAGTTGTGGTTAGGGAAAGTAAGGAGTGAATTTTTCTCGCAAAAATAATGGCTAATAAAAATTATTACCAATATACTGTTCTGATCCCTGTTGTGAGAACACTCCAATACGTACGCCTAAGAAGTTATTTATTCATGTTCCGCTGGAAACAAATATTCGCAACAAGTGGCTAAATCTTGCGAGAATAAACTATCAAGTGTCTCCTAAATCTAATTTATGTTTTTGTGTAGACCATTTCAATGTAAGTAACTAACTTATTATTAACTATCTCCATTTCTAGTTCACTATTTCTGCAGTTTTAATGCTTACGTATCATAATTTCATTTCATTCAGGTTATTTTATAAATCGCTGTTTACAGCACAATGATGTCACGCGCCGTGATTGGCGTTTGAGATCACATGACTCACAACTTAAAAACGTGAATTTTATATATTAAATTTTGGTAAAACTAATAAGTGTTTTATTAATCTTTTTATCATTTTAGGCTTTTCATTACTAAATCTGTAGATTTAACTACTTTTCCCTTTTTTTTTCAAATACTGGCAACTCCCCAATTGTAGTACAAGAACAGAATTATTTTTTAGTTCTGAATGCATTTTTGATCAAGTTAAATAAAATCATTTAACTCAAGTTTTGTTATATATTTTGCTCTATTAGCTTTACTGACTTCGGTTATCTAATTAATTCAACAATTCAGTAATTATTTCCTACAGCCATTATTCTTAAATGCAGAGTGCGCGTCAAAAACACTGATTTTTCATGGAGTCAGTAGCTCAGCTCGTGTCACACGAACTCCCATAAATAAAGTCTATCCCATACCTCGTTTGTGGTACAATCATGTAAACTTTATAAAATGTTAATCGTTCTAAAAGTCTTAGAAGTATTCAAAGTATTTGAAATTTTAAAATTCTTGAAGTTTGGGTCGTTTGGTGTTTTGCATTTAAAGTCGCTAACAAGTAAATTCTTTAATATCATAACGATATCAACAAGCAGGATTAAGGATTTTAAAAGTCAATATTTTCGTGTCTTTGAAGCCGATTTCTTGATTTGTTTGAAAAATCTGTGAGAAAACGTATTGAAATCCCACCAATACTTGCTGCGCTTCAGTGGCAAAAGATGATAGACGGGTAATTCCAGACAATCTGAATTATGGCATAAAGTTTCAGTTGATGTTTCAAAAGGTTCTGCACTTTTTACTTAATTGTACGTTATCCGTTTCGTGTTTAGGGCTTTTTAGTAATTTTTCCAATGAGAACCCAACATCAACGTAGGTACTTCAGGGCGTTAAACGTTATTCTTCGTGTATATTTATTATTCTACACATTTCACAACATTGTCATATTTTGATGAATGCTACAAGAAATTTTACTACGATATGTTACAAAATTACCGTTGTTTTTTTTTAAATCTCAAAACGAAAATGGAGGTATACCAAAACACTAAACGATCGTTTTGTAAATTCCATTTAGAATGTATTCAAAGTTCAAACGTTGCTTCATTATTTTTTTCCTGAATCTTACAATTAAATTTATCATTTGGGTTCATTATCGATGAACTGCTGGAAGAAATCAAAATGTTACCTATGTGATAGATTACGATACCGTGTTTGTAGTTTTTTACCATTCTCTTCTCCCGTATTCGAATTGTCAGTGTAACTTATGGATGACCTCAAACATGTCTCGTGTTACACACAGAGTACTGAATATTGCCGATGCCTTCTAACATAAGATGTATTAATTTTTCTTGGCTACTAATAGACTCCTAGTTGCTCCAATTCACAATTCACTCCCTTTGCTAGTTTCGTCGAAGGATTGTCGCATCAATGAAGCTGTTTACACCCTGATTAGATTCTTTGCCAGTGGGAGTCAAATCTCGATTACTCTTCTTTATTCCGTTCATAAAATAGAATCATTCACCACTTCTAACATAACAACAATAATAACACTCAAGGTTTCAGTTCTCGGAATCTCAAAATATACGTAAAATTTAAAACTGTTTAATTATTTTGGGATTTGAAATCTCGTCATCCTAAAAACGAAGTTAGCAATTACCAGTGGAATTAAACAGAAAGTTACCTGACTTAAAACATTGAATTTACAAGTAATGCAAATGTAAGGAGAGCCGAATACGTATGTAAATTGTGCAGCCTACGATATATAATTCATGAATTTATACATGCGAACGAAATTGTATAAAGGAAACGATGGGTTTATTAGTGTATTTCACTGTTAGCTGAGTGACCTCTACATATTCAGTGTTATCGTAAAGGGGAAAGAATTTAAGCAGCTTTTTCTTCGGCACATTCAACATATCCGGCATTATCAGCGGGCTGCTAGTTGACAAAGCGCGATCATTATTCAAAAGGACGCGAGCCTGGAGGGCGGCAAGCAGTTTTGTAGCGGAAGACATTGGACAAATGGGGTTGTTCCGTGGACAGTCAGGTTATCTCGGTCAGTCGTCGAGTAGCCACCCCACTAAATCACTCAGTTCTCGCCCTCCAACCCGACGACCTTTACCGTTGGCACCCTCAATCTCGATAATGTCTGAAAACCTCAGCATGCCACGCTTGTTCGGACTTCTTTAAGAATTGCTTCTTTTCATCTACCATCCTGTCACAGCGTGACAAACGGGCTACTATCTGATCAGCCTTGCAAACCCTTTTATAAATTTAGTTAAATTTCTTTTCTTGTCTAATTCGAGTTTAGAATTTTAGAACTAGATGAAAACGACAGTTCGTAGATTGGAAGTGATGCAGTAGGAAAAGAAAAATTAATAATTTTTTTATCACCAAACATTATAACGAATATAAAATTTCACGATATTTATATGTTAAATTTACTCGATGTGCATACAGTACCTACAACCAAAAATATGTTACGAATACCACATAACTTGTAGCAATTAATGATATATTAATTGCGTGTTGCTTTATTTACTTGTAAATACATTTATCTCGTTAAATTACCCAATTTAACTCTCTCTCTTTTCAAATAATTTTAATTTGATTCACAGAATATTTTAAAGTTGTACCTATGTATAATGTAATTTTGGTTAATAAAACATTATGAGTAAACTAGTCAGGTAGTCAAATAAACCGCTTTTTTGGGTATAGTAAATGAATCGTTAAAGCGTGGGCGTATTACATATCTGTAATTAATTATAAAAGTAAATGGATATTAACGTTAAATAATTTGTACTTATCTGGTAATTAAATGAATAATAAATCATTACAGATTGTGTCATGTAGGTCATAAATCAGTCAGGTTTTCATCACTAGTATCCATATCAGTGAAATAGTAGAAACAACGTGGCTTCGTGATGTGTCATCGCACAAATAGAGCGATCTGTCATCGAATATCTAAATATGATACTACATACAATTAAAATATTATTTTCGATATCTTCACATTGTACATACATATGTATGCTATATTCAGAAAACATTATTTATTACTACTAATATCTTTTTTTTTCATTTGGTAAAACAAAAAAATGGAAATTGAAAGAAAAGAACTTCGGATAATGGATCAGTTTCGAAGGAAATGTTTATGTCACCTGCAATAACTATTTCTAAATATGGTTATCGTCTCACAGAAATTCAATCCGTTGCACAGTGCGTTGCTCAACGAACAAAAATCTAAAAATCAATTTTTTTTGCGATGATTTTTAACATGACCGTAATCCAGACTCTTTATTTGTATAGAAACACTGAGAAAAGACGTTAGTATTGAGAGAGTCTATTTAACGCATTTCCTTGATGTACATATTTAGTTCTGTCTTATACCTCAAGGCCACCTACATTATTAACATTAAGCATAAATAAAAATAATTTTCAATGGACCATTTAACTGAAGGTACTACATATGCTTTATTTTTATTCTAAAACAATTTTTTTACTTACTTTAAATTCAGTTTTATTGTCTCCAAGTTACACATCTAATAAATTGCTGAATTATATGTTTCCAAACTTTAACCTCAGTTTTCTCGAAAAAGGTAAAACGCGTCTTGGGGTTTATATTGGAAACTATTCCTGGTACAGTCCCCAATATTATCGTACAAAAAAAAATTGCACATGTTTGCACTTTGTTTAGTTATAGTAATTTTTTCAGAAACATGTTTAACGGGGACAAATCGAGATATATTTGAAAAGTGGTTTTGTTCTGCACCAAGAGACAAAAAGATGGAAGTTCTAAACATCCGATCTGCTTTCTCCAATCGTTTATACGATACCTATCATGACTTCTCCATCCTGGATACTGTCTTCAGTTTTAAAATAGCTGTCAAACGCGATACACGCGAAAAAAATAATTTGATACACAAATGTTTCGAACAAAAGTATGTCAGTATTAAGTTGATAAAAAATTGCAAAAGTAAATATTGATAAACAACCTTTTATTGAATAAAAAATCGAGATCACCTCAATTGTTTTGAATGCAATTGTATATTTTTTTTCTACACCAATCGATGCATCTGTATATTCTGGTTAAAAAAGTATTCAGATATATAGGTCGAAAATTAGTTAAGAATTTATGATTTTTGTCCCAACTTCCCATTAATTCAACGCACTGTGCGTTGAGTAAACAATGTAAATGGTTCTACGCGGGTTAACAATGTTTCATTTTTTATTCGTGGAGTCACGTTTTTACCGATTACATGAATCTTTGCCTGCATTTGCAATATTTCTTCACAAAGGTTAGGTATAATTACATGTTGATGTTACTGTCTCCCGATAGTGTAGCAGAATGCATTAACTGTTGAATGAAGTACGGTGGACAGCTCAAAGATAGTGTGAAGTGCATTACCGTTTATTACGTGCTAATGAGTGTGCATAATTCTACAAAGACGTATTCTACCAGAGTGATTTTAGATTGCTTTGCCCAAGCTTCGCAGTGCACATCAGTGAAGTTTACTTTGATACATACTTAACAACGCGTAAAACTCAAGAACGTTAGGTTCTATTAACCTTTTTTCTTTATTAAAGGCTACGAGAACGTACCGATTTTACAGCGAACCTATGCTCAAGCTTAACGGCTAATAAACGTTCCCTCGATCATTTGTCTCGCAGCCGTTATTTTTACCCGTAATAAACTTTACATCGGGTAGTCAAGCTTATTTCTAAATATTATAGGTAGTTTGATTATCTCTGGAGAAATGGGACCCTCTATAAACCCCGGGGGAATTTTTTTCAGTGTTCACCCGAAAGCCCCGCGTAACCAGGGCTGTAATATAAACTCTACATTGGGGGTGTTCCTGTTTTAAAAATTGTTTTTCATGCTTACAGGCAATTTTAAAACGGCGTAATAAGTTTTATTTATACTTTTAATTGTGCTTTACAAATAGTAACAATTTTTTTTTTTAAAAATTGTAAAAGGATTTTTATTTATTTTTGTTGTTTCCTTTACGATTAACTTTTTTATCTTCGAATGTATATTGCACAATGTAACTTATAATAACAATGTCTTAATATCGAATATTAATTAGTTGATTGTGTGCTAAACTTGCGAAGATTGAAAATTTTTCTAGAATTATGTGAAAGGTAAATTAACGAAGAACAGATACAGAGTGTGTAACGGTTCAGTAGGTCCTAAAAGTTTTTTCTCTAATGGGGCAAACTCAAACAATTACCTGTAGTAAGGATTATAAAGGTAGGAAGTAACCGCACGGACCGATATGACCGCAGTGAGTGGCTTTACGGATAGAAGGTCAGGTATATTACAAACTTGTACGACCATAAGAAAAATTGGACATATTATAATGATAACATTAACATTAAACTAGTTCTGAGTATCATTAGTCTATTACTATTCAAATACGACAATCGCATGTATGTATATACCTATGGGTACTTCCACAACTTTCAAGTTTTCCTTTTTCCTTGTAGACATTAAACTTATGTAAGCACTTACTGCAAATAATGCACCCACAAAGAGCTATTGAAATTGAAATGAAACGCGTACATCTATACACTTTCAAAGATTTGAAAAAGCTACCAACTCTTTAACGTGAAGTGAAACAACTTTTAGGGGTAAAAAATATGTACTAGAAAAGCCTTTTCTTAATTTTTTGGCGCAATATTCATAGAAAAAGTGGTGAGTGTTTAATTGTTTAAACATAAAGCTTTGTACTTTTTATCACTGATTTTACATGATATTTAGGTACTTTAACAAGATGCCAACTAAATAGTTCAAGTGAATACAAAGCTTACAATTAGTTTATATAAACAATAATTTAAAAATGGTTAAGCATGTTTTTCAGGATAAAAATGCAGAATTTATTAAGTACTTAGTGTCAGTTACAAATTATATTAATGATAGTAAAAATAAGGAACAGTTTAATTATTTGTCATGTGAGTATATTTTTCAAGGAAAAAATATATTTGTGTAAGCAATAAGCAGCACCGTTTCATGCGGAAATAATTATCTGCCAAAATAACAGTGTTTAATTAGCGGATTCACTTTGGGTTGCAGTTTACATTCAAATACTATATAATAAGCTCGTGCATATATTAAACATAACTGAAAATATACAGGTGCCTGTTTTTATCTTTTGTGAATGGTAATTTCCAGCTGTCTCACAAATCATATGCCTCTTATTTAAAAGTAGCTGAAGTTCAATTATCTACTTGATACAGTTGTGATATTAGAGGTACGTTGTACGTGCGAGGCGAAAAGAAAATCGAAGGCGAATGGAACGCACAGATGGAAGCCTTTATCGCGTGCCAAAGGATTTCTTATTTCATGGTAATATTGCAGATACAAGCGAATATGAATTTATTCTCTGCATGTTTGTAATGATATTAATATTCTTCAATTCCAGTTTAATTTATAAAAAGTAAACACATAGCAATATGATTGCTATAACTTGAATGCCTATAACTTCGGGAATTTTACGAATTTCAACAAATTCTTTTAAACACGTATTCCTAAAAGGTTGAACATTCGAAAAGTGAAATAAAAAAATCGATTTTTAGACAGGAACCTCCCTTTAACAAGCCGAGTCACCATGCCGTCATTCCACAAAAAAAAATATAAAGCAGATAAGTTTTTCAGGCACATTTCACTACAATTTTCCCATGATTCTTAAGAATTGTACGCAATTACTATTTTTGAGAATCAGTGAAAAAAATTCTATGTGGCACTACGTCTATTTTCAGCATTATTTCTTGTTTTGACATTACCGAACAGTGCCGTATATTTTAGCGCTATAGATTTGAATTCAAATTGAGCTATGTGGCTTTTTCTCACCACAAATCTATACAAAATCAATTCAGAAAAAAAATTGGATGAAGCTAAAAATGCCGCTAAAACCAATACACAAAAGAAAGAAAAGACGAAGAAGGAAGACGATGAAAACGAAAGCTGGTTTTGTAAATTGTGTCAAGATAATAGGCATGAAAATATGATGCAATGCACGCAGTGCAAAATGTGGGTACACAGGCTTTGTGCAGGAATAGATAGAATTACTTTTGAATATGTATGTGATGATTGTAACAATTAAATTTGAAAGTACGCATTAGGATAAGTATGGTACGATTCAGGAATATTAATCCCAAATCGTACCTTTTCCATATTAAAAATAAATCGTTTTTATGAATAGCAGTTGATTATTTTTTATTATTTGAGTTTATAAAACTGTTTATTCTATTAATAAAGTGTTGATTACCACATAATTTCGTTTCATTTTCCCTGCTAATTTTCTCGTAATAAACATTTTTGCTTAAGGGGTACGATTTAGGCAACTTTACCCTCATTACAATTTATTGTACTTTAACAGTAAATTCTAATAAACTTGTGTTCTGTATTTCTTCGAGTGAAAGAAACTTTTAGTTTTATCAGTGGTTTCGAATTTTGCACAGTATAATGAGAAAAAGAAGCGGAAATTATTTGCTCGAAAAAGCCATAGTTTAATTTTTAATGTGTTTCTCAGATAACGATATGATGAATCGTGATTTATATGAACACATTAACGGGTTAACATAAATTTGTACTGTCTCAATAATAACTATTCAAACTGCCGACGTTTTAAAAAATATTAATTAAGATTTCTGTAGGTATGTTAAGTCGTGTCACTTGTCTAAAAGTTGAGTTAATTTTTCCAATATTTGATGAATGAACATTTACATTTTCAATTTATCTTCCTATTTTTTTATTGCGTGTTCCGATGGGACATTTTGTTTCTTATATTAATTATGCAACAAACCGATTATTGAATATAGTTTGTCCTCGTATGACCAGAACGTTGCATGTTTCTTCGTGGAAAAATTATCATCTGTCCCCAAATTTCTTTGTAATCACTTAACCCGCAGTTGACGTTAAAAGGCGCTTTAAAAACTGAATCCAATTTCCGTTAATAAATAAATATGCAATCTATCCATTTCAACAGCCCGCATAAAGCGCAAGACACTTCTTTACAGCGCATCAGGTTTATCTTTATCTCATTCAGCCAAAATAAATTTCAGCTGACTGTTATATAGCAGCTACATGGTATTAAACGAATCGCGTGGCTTTGTCATTCGAAGTGTAGTTGAAAAAGTAAAGTGCAAATCGCGCGGGAAAGACAAAGTAAATGGACGGGAATGAGTGAAGGTGATCAGAAAACGGAAATAGTTGCGGAAAAGAAAAAGGAACGGTGATGGCGGCAGCGACGGGAACGGAAGATGGTGGCAAGGATCAAATGGAAGCAACCGGAAGGTGGAGGAAGACGGCAGAAGCAACAGAGAGGAATGGAAGAATAAGAGGAAAGGCTGCGGAGCACACGATGTTTCCGTGGCAGAAGCGGCTTGTTTACCGCAACCGCTATTAGCTCCTCATCCAACTACGAGCCACCGAGTTCTGCACAAGACTAAAGACAAGGATATTGCTTCCCTTTGTACGCGCACGCCGTTTCCTTTATTTATTTATCTTTGTCCATCAACCGCCGGCAACGCTTGTCCTCCTGTCTTTTCACTGGCCTTCCATTATTCCATCGTAGGACAGTTTACGTTAGCACTAGAACGATTCAGCGCTTTAAAGCTTCAACTTGACGTCGCTGCCACTGCTTTCCTTGAAAAACAATGTTTCTTGTCTAAGGAATTATTGTAAGTACTCGGAGACACTGTTCTCCTCTTCATCTTAGGCTGATTAAATGAATAAATGGAGAAAAATTATGGAGAGAAATGTAAAATTAATGGGCCGCAAAACAAAAAGTTGGCGGAAAGTGATTAGTTTCTGCTGCATTCAATTCGTTTCGATTAGTCGCCCCTGTCTTTCTTGGCAACAATAAAAGTCCAGACTCTGTGAAAATCATCAATGATTTGCTCAAGAATTATAAGAAATTCGGTATGTAATGCAGTTTGTAATAATTTAATTTGTATCGATCTTTTGCTGTAACACGCTTTTTACTCCTTTATTCTCTCAATATAGGTGTTAACATGTTTTTGAAGATCTATTTCCTCCACTCGCATTTGGATTTCTTCCCACCAAATCTTGGTGTTGTATGCGATAAACATGACGAGAGATTTCATCAGCAAATTAAATGTATTGAGAGACGCTACCAAGGATTCTGGGACGAATCAATGATGACTATGACTGGTTCCGTGTAAGAAAAATTGATCTCAATGCGGGCAAAAGAAACAGAAAGAGCCAAAGTTGCTTTTTAAAAATAAAAGAAAATTAAATAAAACACATTAAAATTTGTTTTTATTGAAGACAAATACCTAATTCGTCAAAAAACAGGAAGAAATGCAAAAATAGGGAAAAAGTTGAAAATAGGCACTCATACTCTATCGCCCATAACTTTCTTATTTGTGCATGAATTTTGATCAAGTTGGACTTGTTTTCTTCGTAAAGGTGCGCACCCTACGTAAAAAATAAGAAACTGGACGTCATATGATAATTTCTATGTCTTTCAGGCTATGTAGTGAATTTTCGATTTCAATTTCGGCCTCAAAACATTACATTTTTCTTAAGTTTCGCTCAATGCCGCCTAAACTATTGGTCCGATTGAAACACACTGTAAAAAATAATTGTATGCAATTTAATTATCTTTAATTTAAGCACCGTCGCGATGAAATAGGTCCACTCTGTCGCGAGATATGGCCAAAGACGTCGGGTCGTCTTGTTTAAAAATTACCAAAATATTCATCGGGCGATATCTCAAAATCGTATCCATAAGATTTTGTCTCATGTCGATTTTTGAGTTTAGGGGACCACCCTACATAAGAATTTCATAGTGAAGTGTGGATCAAAAAAAATGTTTTTGATTTTGCAAACTATTGTAATTTATCTATGTATAAATACTATTCTTAGTATGTCATCCCTTACTTTCATGTCCTAGTCCATGTTCGTAGTATGAGATTAATTCTTGTTCAATTTTGTCTCACTATAATTGTTTTTATAGCTTTAGTTTTGATTTTAGTTTTAGTTTTTAGATTTACGTGATTAGGTTTTTAAACAGTAGTTTTACTGCCTTTACTCTAGGTTTTCTAGTTCTCACAGATCTCATGTGTATCATTTTAGCATGAGTAATAAAGGCGTAATAATAATAAAAATAATAATAATAATACCTTCAAATAAGTTCTGACAGGAATCATGTAAACGTTACTTAACTTACAACTGCATAATAGTTTGATAATCTTCTCAGCTTTTGTAAGTGATCCTACTCTCAATTAAGTATGGTACAAATTTAAATATTAACTGTAACATTCTTTATGACCTCACTTAACTATTCTTGGTATTTTAACTTAGAAACATAAGATTTTTTACAAATCCCCTGGAGACCTCCTCAAACTAAATTAAACCAAACTTCGCTATGCATCGCCTGTTCCTAAAGTTATGTTCTCACATACGTAAAAAATTATACATTCACAATCGCCTCTTAAGGTGGGATCAGACGGCGCGTGAATCGGCGATCTTGCTCAGCTCGTCTAGCTCGGCAAGTCGGCTTGGCGAGCCCGATTCGGCGATCCATGACCGATCAGACGGCGCGTGGCTTGGCGAGCCCGAGTCGGCGACCCATGACCGATCAGACGGCGCGTGGCTTGACGAGCTGGCTCGGCTCGTCTAGCTCGGCAATTCAGCTTGGCGAGCCCCGGCGAGCCGAGCCATGCCCGATCAGACGGCGCGTGGATCGGCGATTCACGCGCCGTCTGATCCCACCTTTAGCCTTTTCAAACAACTCAGTGATACTCAATTTGGAAAAAAGCTTTCGCTCCCATAGTAGTTTATAGTCATCCTTATCAATAAGCCCGATGACATAACAAGTGTCTACTAATTTGTCATGTCAAACACCTGAAGAAGGGAGTGTGCCGACAAACGTGCGATTATGCCTGATGAGATAGTGGAGAAATCTACTCGTGCATATCGTCACGTAGAGAAGGCTTTTCAAAGAAACTTTACTATCAGTGAATTAGGAAGTTAATCAGTTAATGAGGCTTACACCAAAAGGTAAAGAAGAGATAAAGCAGTATTGTAAGTACAATACCTACATGAAAAAGTCGAGGACGGAAAAGAATATTATCAAATAAATCACAAAAGAATAAAAGATAATAATAATTAGAATATAAAGAAAATATGTGGAATTCAAATGTGCTGCAAGTACATAAAGGTGCTTTCCAACGGCGCGGCGCTTAACCCCGGGTCTCCACCAAGGCGAACACGAACAAAAACATTGTTCGCGAACGTTTTCCTCTGTTCTTCTCGTGTCCACTCCGCAGTAAACATGAACAAAACTCAGCGTATGAACCGTATGTAAATGTTTTGTTGTGTTTGCGGTGGTTTGGACACGACAAGAACAGAGGAAAACGTTCGCGAACAATATTTTTGTTCGTGTTCGCCTTGGTGGAGACCCGGGGTAAGATGACACAACGACATATACACAGCTAAAATGCTGTGTTCATATATTCCATTAATCACATCGCGGACACTTTAATAATGTGAAGGTAAAATGTAACATCTAGACATTTGCCTAGATGTCTGTGGCTTGGAAGTCAAATACTTGGCGTAGCCAGGCAAGGTCAAGGTGTCGATGAATAAGAATTATTTAAAAACGCAAAATAATAAAGGTGTACTCATATTCTCAGAGTTTTAAATTGACAAATTATCTGAAAACTTGTGAGAGGAAGTGTATGAGTACCGATGAATGATTGTGGAATTATTTTAAAACGCAATATAATGAAAATGTACTCATATTGTCAGAGTTTTAAATTGACAAATTATCTGAAAGCCTGGGAAAGGGAAGGTATGGGTATTGATGAACTGGAAATACCTTGCCTGGCCACGCCAAGTACTAATTTGACTACCAGGCCTTGAACATCTAGGCATATGTCTAGATGGTACATTTCATCTTCACATTATTAAAATGTCCGCGATATGAGTAATGGAATGTATGAACACAGCATTTTAGCTATGCATATGTAGTTGTGTCATCTTAAGCGCAGTTGGAAAACACTTTTATGTACTTGCAGGTCATTTTGATTTCACATCTTTTTTTTATAGGTATTCTAAACATTATTATCTTCTATTCTTTTGTGATATATTTGATAATATTCTTTTCCACCCTCGACTTTTTCATTGTACTTGTCGTAACTTTTTTCCTTTTTTGAAGTTATTTATGCGGAACGCACTTCTTTTTACAAAGATACTTTGTATAGGGAATGATTTCAGATGATTTTTAATATTCTAAAGTACAAAGGTTCATCATCAACAGCCATGAATAGTCTTATCACGGGACAGAATTCAGATAAATTCTACGTGAGTTTGACAGCTACGATAAGAAACCATGTGCACCGCATTGCCGATCTATATGTATTATATGTATAGTACTTTGTGTACAGTGCATGCGGTGCGTGAAGCAGATTATGGCGCTGACCGTATTTAACATTTAACTGTAATAACAGCCACAATTAACACCTTTCGAAGAAAAATATGTATACATTTTTCGCATTTCGTGGCCAAGCTTGTTTTTCTACTCGTAAATCATCAACGGATACCGCGGTTGTGCCCTTACCCCTTACCATACTCGTGTAATGACCATCGGTAATACTTTTACCGTGGTGGAAAATCGCTGCCTTAAGTTTATAACAGTGATCTCCCATCTGTATTTTAGTAGTAAGTATTGCTTTGATGTAGAAATTTTCCACTTTCGTTGTTCCACTACTATTGTGATCGAACAAAAGTAATTTTGCAATAAGAATTTGTTTGGAAGAAGTTGACTTTCTTCTTTACGTTTGAATTTGAACTATCACGATTATTGCAAGGATCTTTCAGATTTTTTCATCCTGTGAAATTGTGTTTTATTATATCTTGAAATTCAAATGATTTTTTGAATCTTGGGCAGTGCAAAATGTACCACACAATTTGTACTTATTGTAGTAGGTACTTGTATAATTACACGTTAAACATCTGAATACCGTTGTTATTTCGTGTTGTACTGCATTCTTAATAAGAATCTCATGATCATAAAGATAGGTAATAAACTCAGCTGCATTTATTTAGCTGATAATAATTTTTTCGCCACATTTTAGTTACAAGTTAACGTAGAATTTATAGAAATAGAGTGGCTTTTTTGTTATAGTAAGTCTAGAGACTACATAATGTGTCCGAAGGAGGTGAGAGCATACGACAGGAAGTCTTGTTACAGGAAATTTAAATGCTAATCATAATGTAGGGAAAATGAACGAAGAGATTCAATATTTTTAATGCTTTATTGATGTCGGAATAAAATTAATTTAGTATGTTTATTGATGAATTGAAATATTGTTAATGAAAAACTAATAAAATTAATGAATAGCGTGGGAACTACTGTGTATTCTAGTGTGGAAGTATTTTCGGTGGAAGTACTTTCACATAAGATTGAAAGGTATCAAGGGAGATGTGTTTTCAAGCGTAGGTACTTTCTTCACTAATGTTGTGACTTGCTCTACATCGCAAGCAGTCCGTCATAAATTTCTTAATTCTTAATATTATGTCGTTTCACTAATTTTGTCGATTTACATTATTTGGCAAATTTCCAGAAACTTGTGTGAAAGGAGATCCTTCATTTCTATCAAAGCCCGTGCGTCCCCTTCATTTCTATAAGCTTTACATAAAAACTCTAAATTAAAAATAGTTTGCTGATATAAAAATATCTGTCAATTTAAATGCAATTTGTTACAATATATTATTTTGTACATGCAAGGTACAAATTTTCAAAAACTTACGCGAAAGAAGATGCTTCTCTGTCGAACCTTCTCCGGACAACATCCAAGTCTGTGACTCTACGTAAAAAGTCTATTAAAAAATTTTGCCGACTTACTTTGTTAATTAAGACAATAATTCAGTGTCCTATGTGGTGCAAAAACTCGAGACGTTTCAAATTATTTTGACACCATACCTTATTTGACACTTGCCAGGTTATGATTGACTGACACTTGGTGGGTTATTCCGGACCTTCCCTGCCGAATGATCCCGAGAATCGACGAACGAAACATGTGTTAGTTTCTTTTGACTGAAGGTGTGCGTATAACGCGTATACGTATTATATCGACAAAAATTTGACTGGAGAATCACAAGAACCAGAAGAAGAAGAAGAAAAACTTACCATTTTCGTATGATACATGACAACATATTACGATATCTGTGTCATACGTGGACCAATTTTTTGAATTTGGTCTTATTCGAAAGCTTACACGCGGTTTACAACAGAAAAATGCCTTAACATTTAGGAAATATTGCAGGCGTGATGAGATATTAATGAAATAAGTTTCAGGTAAGGTTGGATTAGCCGGTTTACGAGTAAAAGATACGCGGCAGCGACAGTCGACATATACAGAGTGTCGAAACATGTACTAGGCTTCAAGACGCTACCGCGTCTGTAGATATTGCAGATAAAGATCGTCGTGATACAATATGTAGTAGTAATAATGGATAAAATAACGCAGAACGACTGTTTTAACATAGCCGGTATGTACGAATAAAAAATAATTTGATATTACATTCTATTGATGCTTGTCTAATTACTATTCAGAAGTATGTATGCATGCACAGGGTGTTAAAAAAAGTGATGGTAACTGCTTTCAAGTAAATCTACCCCCCTTTAACGGTGGAGATTTGTAAAAAAAAACTAGTTGCAAAATTGTTTATAACGTTGAAAATTAATTTTAATATTTTTCTTTACAACAACATATTCTGCTCGCTGAAAGGAGGACAAATCTAAAAGGAATCATATGTCACAAACACATCGATCTATACAAAAATTTATAAAATTTTGGCATGTTTGAAGTGATCCATGTATTCGATGAAACCGTTTTTCACGGTTTTGAGGAAACAGCATACGGTTCCTTTTAGACATTTTCTCCTTTCAACGAGCAGAATACGTTGATGTGAAGATAAAAATTAACATTAATTTTCAATGTATTAAACAACTCCGGCGATCCAGGGGGGTAAGTTGACCCTCGAAAGCAGTGACCATCACTTTTTTAACACCCTATACATAGAATATTAGTAAATTATCGCCAAAGACTTGATTGGCTAGAGTAGTCGCACATGAATTACATAATCATATTTGAATTACCTATTCAGCTTTTATTTATCAAACTAAGTTTTTTGTACCATTACACATACCTACCTACTGACGAACGACTAATACCACATTTTTCCCTAAAAATGTATTTTTTTTTACATATAACATGGTAATGAAGATTTTCCATATTTCTATTCAGAATACATATGGCAATAGTTGAATGGCTTGTATTTGGAACACTAAAAAGCAGTATGTATATTCATATACCTATACATACGACTTTTGATTGTAAATGAATACTTTGCCATTCGTAAAATCACTAATCTAGTACAGAGAGCATTAAAACCCCGGATATTTCCACTTGAAACCCGGACAGTTTTAATTATTTCTTATATTAAGTATGATATCCCAAAACAAAAAATTCTGTCAATTATAGACTGCAACTGCAATCAAGAAATAAAGAGAAAATATAATTGTACAAAGTAGGAATTTATTTATGACTTTTTGAGCGAGCAGCATCGAGAAACCCGGATCACTACAGAAAATCCCACCGGACGTCCCCTGACGCCCTAACAAAGAGGACAAATCCGTGGAAACCCGGTGAGATGACAGCCCTAATTGCATAGAAACATGCAACACAATAACAGTAGAGTCCAATACTAACGTGCGTGCCCAAAGTATTTTAAAAAGTAACTCAATGTTAATGTGTCTTACAAAATCGTTTATTTTACATTTTCAATTGACTCTTTGAGAGGCATCATCATTTACCAAATTGTGCTTCTTTATCTTAGTAATTCAGTTCCTTTTCCCGTGTCATCGACACTATAATACAGATTGATTCGTATTTTATCAGCATTTAAAACAAATCAGAATAGAGACAGGGTTGCGTGTATGAAAATGCCAATTTTCAGAAATCGCATCATCGATGAAACAGATATTAATCAGGTAGAGTGGCGAGATACGGGATTATCAGCTTTCACATCAACACTGCGGTTTTGCTCGACCGAGATCCCCGAAGTCCTCTCTCACACTCCTGTTTCGGATCAGGGGTTGGATAGTGTTGGCGGGACTGGAATGGATTGTTGGCCTCGAGGGTGTAGGTGGATACGTACGAATTGAGAAAGGGTGGGTTTTCTCTCCGTCTGTTCCCTCGCCTTTCTCTTGCTCCCGTTCGCACTATCTGCTTTACTCTTACCCCGTCTAGCTCGTAAAGTGATCGGGCGTTTATTCGCCTCGCTGTCGGGGACAAAGTGGGCTGCGCTCCCTGTCGACTGCTGCTATTTGTCTTCCGACAAGGAAACCTAAAACTACGATCCTTTTTCGATGTTACGTGAACACTATGAAAGGTTAATGCGGATATGCTACGTGCACGGACATGTGTTAGCACAGTACTATTCAACGGAAGATTCCTTTAAAGTTTCTCTGCACGTGGCGCCTCGCGGAACTTGTTGCAAAATCAATTCTCCTCCGTTATCGTTAAGATGTGCAGCCGCGCAACAACGTTTCTACAACCACGAGCTCCAATGTTCACGGAAACGTTGAAGAGCAATTTTCATTTCTGACAGAGGGGTAAATCGGATATATTCTGAATGATTTGTTGAATCCTTCCGTGTAGTGTATTTTATGACGCCTCTATTTGAATTGATAGTCGATGGAAGTGTAGTTTTCTGGCAAACTCGGAGATGGATTGCGCGCGTCGGGCAGGAACCGCAGGCTCGTCAAGCACGCAGCAGACAAGGAGACAAACGAGGCAACGCTAATTGCCGCTATCGTTCGGCTGCGATTCTTCACGAGCATTTATCACCAGAAAGAAGTTTCGGGGTGTGCCCCCGGGCGAAAAGTTGAAAGAAGGGATCAGAGAGACGGAGCTAGTTGCCTCCTCGAAACTCTCTTTCACTCCAGAGAGCCCGGATTGGTATCGAAGCGATATATCTCGGGATTGGCTTCGCAGTGGCGGATAGTCTGCATCGAAGCAACGATAGGGGAAAGGGGTGCCACCTTGATAAACGAGCCCATAAATAACAGTAACGTCTCCACCGAAAACTCGGCCGGGTAAATGTATATCCAGAGGCGGCGGTGGCAGAGGCAGCAGCAGCCAACGGCGGTGGCGGAACAGCAGCCAGCCAGCGAGCGGTTGAGGGAGTCGCAGACTCCGGCCGGAGAGGTAATTTAAGATCCTATTGAGATATTTATGGGATCATAAAGCGGAACTGGCTGCTTCTATCGTCGGCAGCCATGCGTGAGTCGCGGTCCCGCAAGCCACCAGTAGTTTGTATCTTTGTTTATAACCGACTTAACACTGCTGTGTTTTACTTTATTTTCGTGCGCTCGATCAAGTCGAGGCGGAATCGTCGGGACACGCTACCGTTCGAATTTATTACGACGCGACTAACTTCGCGACCCGTAACCCGCATCTTACAGACCTACCTCTATATTACCCTCTCACCCTCCTTCACTTTTGTCTTCTTCGATTCGAGCGCAGTATCTACACTTTCCTGCTACGAATATTCCTGTCCGCTAAACCAATTTTCACTCTCGCGCATTGATTCTTTTCAAGGTTCGTTTCTATTTAGCGAGCGGATACAAAGCGAATAGAAAATTACAGGAAATGCGATTCGAAGGAATATCAAACTGATGCACAAATTGACTTCCCAGAAAAAATACAGTGTGCGCACTGAACGAAAATTACGGTAGGAAGTCTGGACAGTCTTTTTTTTTAGTTCTTTATTTTAGTTTTGGCGTTATGTCCAGTCGATGCCATCGACGCGATGGGCTTTCTCTTGTGTAGTTCTTGAACACTCCGACTGGCGTCGGCGTGTTATCACGACGAGTGATTTGCATCCTGTGCACGGCTTTGGCGTGTTTTGAGGTGGACATGTTCTAGAAAGGATCGAAAGTATTGTCCGAGTGTCCCCGAACGTTCTCTCGGGACGTGTTAAGCAAAACGCTCTCCGCTGGCCGATTTAAGGGCTGACTTAAGGGGGGAGCCTGGTGCAACTAGCTGGAAATCGAGGCATTTTTCGGGATTTTTTTTTAAAGAAAGTATTTAATCGATCTTTGTGAAACTTTCAGGATATTGTATTAACAGGTTAAGGTAGATACAAAAAAAAATTTATTAAAAAAGAGCGGCAAATAACAAAGTTATAAGGGCTTATGCCCAGTCCGTTGGCGACGCAATTGTTGCACTGCGGGCAACGTAGCGTCTTTAGATTTCATGTGAAACCAAAAATTGAACAATTTTCATTTAGTTTCTGAGTGTACACACAGATCGAACAAATTTATAACTTAAAAGATGCAAAATTGACCAAATGGCGGCCTCTTGAATAAAAAGTTCACTTTTTCCATCGAAATTTTGCCTTAAATGTGTAAAAAAAGTTATTTATTTAAACAATATCATTATACTAATAACTTAGTGCTATGAAGAAAATGTTCACAAATATCCGTGCATAAGGCCAAATCGATTGGTTGAATATTTTTTGAGTTACATTACTCGCAAAGTGTAAAGCTGTCGTTTCGAGAAAAACGCATTTAAAGTTTTGTGGTATCCTGGCGCTCCGTCGCAAAACCGGCTATATCCGCTTTAATTTTTCGAATTTCGTTTTGCGGCTTTTGGAACATATTGTCGTGATGTTCAACTATTGATTTATGCAACAAAAAAAATCGATTTCTTCGACCCGCTACACCAGGCTCCCCCCTTAAAATCTTTTTCCATTTATTAATCTTCTTTCTCAATTAATATTTTAAAACAGATGTAATGATATGTGCCACCGAAATAATTATATCGCACGCTTTGTAAACAGGTGGGCGTTCTGCTTTTAGACGATACAGATGCGTATAGTTTATATGACCCATTATTATTCTGGTAAGTGCAACTTGGTCTGTCCCACCAAAAAGCAATGCTGGACTTCTTTTAACCAAGTCATTGTTTACTCGGGTCAGTGAATTTTAGCAGAAATTGAATTTTTCAGCCAGGGATTCAGTTTTTAACACCTGAGCGAGAGCATCTTTAAATTCTGGTAAATCGTGATGACTAGACTGCGAATCTTTACGCACGTAACATATACAAGAAGCATATGCAATTATGCACGT
Organism: Andrena bicolor; assembly: GCA_960531205.1. NCBI lineage: Eukaryota > Metazoa > Arthropoda > Insecta > Hymenoptera > Andrenidae > Andrena > Andrena bicolor. Next base: position 25,805,592 of record OY482664.1, on the reverse strand, counting down.
AAACTATGCTACGTCCATTTTTATCGAATTTATTAAGGGTAGACCGACAATTCCCAATTTCTTTATTGTGGCTGGAAGAATTTGTAAATGTGCCTTAATAAATGTTAAATTTTAAGCAACTTGTGTCTTTTGGAAAATATTCTGAGTAGTTAGAATTGCACCGACATTATTTCCATTAAAAGTTTCAAATGCCTATTTGCAGAAATAAAATAAAGAGTGAACATTAATAAGTTTACTATTTTCGGGTGTTAAGAGAAAAAAATGGCCAAAACTCTTTAATTTTATCGAAATTGTTTATTTGTATCGGGCGATTGTAAAGAACGAGTATTTATTCTCTACTAAGATCTACATCTATTAACATTAATAAAGCATATGCGAAATAATTTTTGCATGTCAATATATGAATTTGCATAAACATCCGCAGTCTAGTGATGACAGAACATACTTGCCGTGATTATGTGACACGTTTAGGATCTCGTTATATTCCTCTATAATTTATTTCACGATAAGATTTCTGGATTTTTTATGACTGTAAGTCGAGGAACATATTTTCAAAGACATTTTTAAACATTATATTTTCGTAAGTTTTGTTAGCAATTAATAAAACGATTTTTTTTAAATACAAATTATTAATGTTCTAAACTACGTTAGAATGGCCATTTATTAGGTATGTTATCTCCTTTTTGCACTTCTTATTATGGCACATGAAGTGTCCAAACAGCTACATATAGTATATTAATTTCGAGTGGTTAATGTCAAGTATGAGAATTCTTATCTACCTGTTAATGATAGTGAATCCAATATTTTTCAAATTGGGATCTTGTATTGAAAATTAAAAATTTGTTTGGAGATAACACGCACAATGACAAGTGTAAAATGGGAAGTAACACCCTCCATCCCCTACAGGAATTGAACACTCGTCTTTCAGTTCACAGTTTAGGATGTTTGTATTGTGGACTACAGCAGTGATACACCTACCTACCGTTAAGGAACTAGTTCTTGATCAGGCACTAATTTTTTATCAGTTCATGAAATAAACCGTTCTTTTGAGTTTATGTCAATAAATAATTGCTTGAAATAATTACTAACATAAAAACTGATAATTCAAAAATATAGGTGTTGTCTGTGAAAGCAGTTAGTATTGTTAATTTTAGATGATCAAAAACTAGTTCCTAGTCACCTTATTATTTCATACCTTATAAATAGTTAAATTATATACTTATTTTCAACTTTTTAAAATTTTTCCTTGAAGTTTAAACATTAATTCAACTTTTAGTATAAAAAAAGTCTATGGTTTAATGTTTTATTAGGTTAAAAATAAATATTGAAGCGGGAAACCCTCTAAACTGATCAGAAACTAGTTCCTTAACGGTATTCCTAGAGAAATTGTCCAGGAGTAACTGCTAGTAGAAATTGTAACATTTAAAGTCAGTTTTATACAAATGGCTAAGCGTTAACATTCTAAAATTTCTATATGCTCGTCTTCCCCTACAGTTTCATCCCAGTTTTACCCCAAAAGCGGACACCTCGATTCTAACCTGCACTTGTTAGTGCAGCAGTATCAAGCGCCGTTCTTGAGATATTAAGTAGGCCACTCGAGGAGTAAGTGAGTACCAAAAACTATGATACGACAACGTTGATCGCGTAGGCCGTGTTATATGGCCTTCCTGTTTTCTCGCCTTCACTACAATTTGATAATACGCGCTTACGTCAAAGAACACGTGGGCGTCAAACGTTTGAAACCGATTAACTCCGTAGCACTAAATATGATTCATTGTGTAGCAATACAGACGTGGAATAGAGACGATGGATTGGATTGTGAATTGCGATAACGAAGAACTCGATTCCTTGTCAAACTTTTAGTTTTATTATCCTGTAGATCCTCCTGTTGGCGTTACAATATGTTTGCGTTACTTAAATGCATTGCGGTGCATGCAGTGAATTTGTAAAATAAGAAATTTCATGATTAAATAGTAGTAGGGGCGACCGGGGCTAAAAGTTCCGGGGGTAAGTTGTTCCGACAGTTCTATCTTCAAAATGTAAAGAGCTTTGTACTTTAAATTGTTTTTTCTGTGTAAGTTGATCACGCCACTCTGTCGCCCATATTAATACCGTCCGCAACAGTGAATCGTAAAGGTGGGATCAGACGGCGCGTGGTTCGGCGATCTTTGCGCGTGAATCGCCGATCCACGCACCGTCTGATCGGTCGTGCAGACTTGCCGAGCTAGACGAACCGAGCCACGTGCCGTCTGATCGTTCATGGATCGCCGAATCGGGCTCGCTACGCCGCACAGTGTGCGATTTTGGACAAAAATCGCTAGGCAGCGCAAATCTTGACCGATTTTAATGATTTTTTTTTTTAAATACTCGTGAAGGGCTCAGCAATAACGGAGGGCTGCAGTAAATCCTGTATTTTTTGGTCTAATCTATAAAAAACATTATTTAGCATAACATCACATAAAAACGTAAACTTTGGGAATTATAGATATTAAAAATTAATGTTTTGTAAATTTAATATTAGCTATAAAATAAAAAATTTACTTCAAATTTACAAAATTTATGTTTTAAATAAACTGCTAAGTATAGCTGATTTAAATCTAATATTTTTAAATTATATTTCAATTTTATTATTTTTTATTTTATACTAGAAATAAGAATAATATATATATTTTTTTTATTTTATATGAGCCCTTCACGAGTATTTAAAAAACAATTATTGAAATCGGTCAAGATTTGCGCTGTCTAGCGATTTTTGTCCAAAATCGCACACTGTGCGCCGACTTGGCGAGCTTGGGCGAGCCGAGCAAGATCGCCGATTCACGCGCCGTTTGATCTCACCTTTATGACAACTGCCATGACGGGCTAGCGTCGCGCGGTATCCCTGGCTTGGACAGCACTGCTCAAGTAAATTTACGTAGGCAACTATACAGAGTGTCCCACAATTCAGAGACTTCTCGGATCATACAATATTTTGATGCAAAAAGACATCGAAATGTCGTTTACCGTTTTGGGGATCCAAGGCTTCGTTCTCGAAATATTAGCTGTGCAAGTTCCGGGCCTGGCAGTTTAAAGCCGAGACAACGGAGCAGTGACTAACCTATTTTTACGGTTTAAACCAGCGTTGTCAGCTCTGCTCTGAGCTAGAGATTTTCGAGTCATCTGACAAAATCGATTCTCGAATCGATTCTGAATCGAATCATTACAACCGATACTCTTAAAAATCGAACGCAAAGAATCAATTTTGAAAGAATCGGTCTAAGAAAGCGTAAAAAATCATATATGTACATATATAATGTATTAAGGGGAGGTTCCAGTCTAAAAATCAATTTTCATTTTAAAAATCATTACAACCGATACTCTTAAAAATCGAACGCAAAGAATCAATTTTGAAAGAATCGGTCTAAGAAAGCGTAAAAAATCATATATGTACATATATAATGTATTAAGGGGAGGTTCCAGTCTAAAAATCAATTTTCTTTTTATTTCATTTTTCGAATGTTCAACCTTTTAGGAATACGTGTTTAAAAGGATTTGTTGAAATTCGTAAAATTCCCGAAGTTATAGGCATTTGAGTAGCGGCAAATGCATGGGCAACAACCGGCCACTCGGCGCTCACGTTTTTCTTGAAACAGTGTTCTCAAAACGGTGGGCGCTGTATCTCCAAAAATTATTATCCGATTCGACTGAAACTTTTTTATTTTGAAGAATATACTTCTGGCTAGGGGGGGAACTAGAAAAAATTACAAAAAATTAAAAATTTATAATTTTCAAAGGCGTTGAAAGGACGAAAAACACAGGGAAAGGTGATTTCAAACTTGAAGTGTCGTTATTTTCTAAAAAACAATGTCATTTTTGTAATTTTTTCTAGTTCCCCCCTAGACAGAAGAATAATCTTCAAAATAAAAAATATTTCAGTCGAATCGGATAATAACTTTTGGAGATACAGCGCCCACCGAATTGGATCAATTTTTTGACGCCTTGACTTTAACAGCTGCCCAGGGCCGTCTGCAATGATTAATTATAAAACAAAAAATATATTTCTATAATTTAAGACATCCTTAATACAATGCAAAAACTCCCATTGAATTATATATAGTAGTTTTCCTTGAATTAATTCCTAAATATCACATATTTTTGGAGCTCTAGACTGGAACCTCCCCTTAAGGGGAGAATCCTATTCTTTGGGCTAAAAGCATAGCAATATTTGGGATTTTTTTTAAGAATCCAGCGATTCGATTCATCTGAAATTTGGACCATGTCTCGGTGCGTTTTTGATGAAGCTGCAGGTTTTATTTTATGAATTTTTAACCATAAATATAGTAAGTATGCATGATCGACCATCAGGCCGCGTAAAACTCGCCTTCCGTTGGTGTGCATGATATTTATCTACCAGGTAATCTGAAACAGGAAAATGAAACGGCGCTTTATTTTATGCATATGCAACTTGAAATTGATAAACCAACAAAAAACAAAAAAAGAATATTGAGCGGTGTGGAGGCTTTTCAAACTGAACGGTCTGAACCTTTAATTTTTGCGATCCAATTTTGCGCCAATTCTCTTATGTAACAGAACAAGTATAGAACTTAGCGGCATTCTGGGTCACCAAATTGAAGATATATATGTACAAAGTAAAACACCGTTTCAGTTTTCGGTTTCAGATTACATGGAAGGTAAATATCGTGAACACCAGTATAGATGACAAATTTTGCGCGGCGTGATGTGTAACTCCTATATTTATTATTAAAAATGAATAAAAAAACTGCAACTTCCTCAAGGATGCATAAAAACATGATCCAAATTATGGATGAATCAAAATGCTAGGTCCTTAAAAAAATTCGTAAATTTTGCTATGTTTTAGCCCATAAAATAGGATGCTCCACTCAATACTTAATTAATAATAATAAATGTTTCTTCGATTTCGGTTTTTCAAGGCAGGAGGAAAGTGGGAAACTGCGGTAGGTTATAGCAGGGGTCCCATATCCCACGATTCTGGCTACGCGTGTCTCCTGCTCCGCGTTCAGCTGTCTCGGCTTTAAAATACGCGGCCTGGAAGTTCAATCAGTAATGTATTCATCTGTTAATATCTCTCGACGAAGCCTCAGATCACAAAACGGTAAAGAACTTTTCGATGTCTTTGTGCATCAACATATTGTATATTTCGGGAAATCCCTAAATTTTGGGACATCCCGTATAAGCGTGACGATAAAGACGTAATGTGAATAATATAAGTTCAATCGACACGAATGACTTACGTTTTGCCTATTTTTACCAACGACTTGGTTGTAGTCACTAATTTTTAATAAATTTAATTGCAATAGCAGAAAAATTATCCACAACTAATTGATACCACAATGGTATTGATACAATGAAAAAATGAAAAAACCAGTTGCATCCTTCCTCTCTTCTGTCTTTCCTAATACCTAAGATAATGGCAGATTTGGTCATTTTCTATAATTGAATGAATGTTTAATTTTATTTACCATCTATTTGGTATATAGTTATTGTTGTTTATAAAGTTACAATTAAGATTTTCAAATAGTCGATTTTATATTTTTTGATAAATATTGCATATTATTATTATCATTACTATAATTCTTCTGTGGTTGCGTATCAACAGACGCGGTCGCGTCTGGAAGCTAATTCCCCTTCCCCCCTCTACCTATAGGCACACTGAGCGACCAAGTATCTATACACGAATGATCGCGAAATTGACAGGTCTCCGAACCTATTTTAGCCTTATTATCTTATTTTATGACATAGTCCCGGTGTTTTAACATGATTAAGCGACTAATTATTTTTTTTCGAACCCATTTGTCGTTTTACTTAATGTATCAAGCTGTTTTTCTTAAAGATAAAAGATTTATTCTGAATTAATAGTTATCAAAATGATACTTTTTTTACGAGACAGTCGGATAGCACGTAGCGCTAGTACTTGACGCCCGTAGATGTCGCCATTCTCGTTTTACTTCTCCAATTCACGCAGGTAGATGTCGTCTTTCGTAAGCTGAAGTTCTCCGGAATGGTTTTGCTGAAAATGCGGTTGCGCAGTTGACGAAAAATGCAAAAAGTCGCTGCGTTCGGGTCTCTAGTAAATGTCACCTAGCTGTCACTTAATCATAACCTGCCAAGTTTTGGGTTAAATTCGAGTTTTCAGAAATGAAGCAAACATACAACAAGCAAACAGAGAATCGAAGCTAAAAAAAATCGTTTAAAAAGTATGATTTCTTTTCATTTTTGACGTTGCAAAAAAAGAATACAAGAATATGAACCGCTCTCAGGATGAAGACCATTATGAAATACGGCACTAAGTAATTTAAATTTTTTTATTAGGGGAGACCGGGGCAAATCGGCCACTGGGATAAATCGGCCACAGGAAGTTTTACCTAGTAGAAGTTAAAATAAAATCTCGTGTTTGCTTTTGTAAACGTCTTTCTATGTGTCTACAGTACCAACGGAATTTGATAGCATTTGAGATTACGTTGCACTTTGTAGAAGGCAAAATACGTTTTCGGCAGTGATAACAAATTTTCGTGACTTATGCCAAATTTATCTTTATTCTGTAATATTCATGTTCTGAAGTTTGAGGTGAGTATTTATTGATTAAAATAGCGGTACTGATTACGATTTCGATGATAGTTTGAGTAATATTGGAAAATCTCTATTGTGTTTGAGTGATTGAAGTTAGAGTTTACGTCTGGGGCAAAACGGCCATGTAACACCCGGGGCAAATCGGTCACTCACTGATGATGTCGAACCATAGTAAATAAGTAGTTTTATTAACTTTTGTGCTAAAAATATTCATCGATGCAGAGCTGTCGGTGGATTCGACGCTCAACAATGGAAAACAGTTAACGGTTTCGGGACGAGGTGAGGAGTCGCGTGGCATGGACGGAAGCGCCGCTACGCAGTGCAGTTCGATCTTTGGAAAAAGGAAGTTATATCCGTGCGTTTAAATATTGATCGAAGCGATTATAGCTTGAATAGTTACGAGGAGAAATGAATATCGTTTACATTTTTCAGCAACGTTAATCAACATCCAGCCGGAATAAAAGGTGGCTGTTTTGCCCCGAAGGAGTGGCCGATTTACTCCGGCATTTTTCGAAACGGCGATTTTACACTATATTACAAATTCTCTGGAATGACTTTAGAAACGGGAAGTAACGAAAATTTGTTGTAGCATTTATGTATTATAGGGATTACTCTTTCGGATAGTATAATTCATATAGGTAATTGAAAAATTATTTTTTTTTTGTTAAATTTATCAATGAAAAAAGTGGTCGATTTGCCCCGGTCTCCCCTACATATTGATATCGGTTGTGGAGCAGCTGTATTTTTACAATTAATTTCTTTAACAAATGTTGCCATTTTCATCACAATAGTTTTATAATCGTCCGATTAATTTTGTCGTTGTCAATACATTTCGATGCTGATGTACCATCACGTATCATGCATCAATATGAACCGCTTTGAGGATGAAGACCGTTATAAAATACGGCACCTAGTAATTTATAACTAACTATGAAAAAAGTGATGAAATCTCCCCTCCCCCCCCCCCCCCCAATAAACATGACTCATGTATGAAAGAAGCTAATTCCCTTTAATTCTCGAAAAAAGTTCACATGCTAAGATTGTGTAATCATCTTTGCTAATTCCAATTGTATTTTCGTTCTCCGTTCGAACACTGATTCCTCTGTCACTTTTTATACTTGACATTCCTTTATTGGTCACAAATCAATTCAGTGCTCAGATTTTCAGCTTCGGTTTTAAGGAATTAGCGGGCGTTGTATAAGAAAAAACCTTGATGATGACTACCAAGTTTTTATTATTTTCCATCGTAATACGATTTCCATACGTCATTTTTAACAACATGTCGCTCTTATAAAAGTTTTTGTGTCAATTACTGGCCTCGCCCGCTAATTCCTTAAAACCGAAGCTGAAAATCTGAGCACTGAATTGATTTGTGACCAATAAAGGAATGTCAAGTATAAAAAGTGACAGAGGAATCAGTGTTCGAACGGAGAACGAAAATACAATTGGAATTAGCAAAAATGATTACACAATCTTAGCATGTGAACTTTTTTCGAGAATTAAAGGGAATTAGCTTCTTTCATACATGAGTCATGTTTATTGGGGGGGGGGGGGGGGAGGGTAATAAAGTACATGAAGGAAAAGCTAAGGTGTAAGGTACGAACACTGTCACGCAACGTAGCAATAATTTGTCTTTTGAAGGAGATGGCAGAGTTGTGCGAGAAAAAGTCTACCTTGTGACTGACACTATTGGTCAGTTGACAAGGACGGTGAATGGTATTGCGCTCTCCGAAGTTCGTGGCAGGGACATTCCACGCGAAATCGGACACTTTTCGGAGTAACATTTCGGATGTTACTGAAATTTGAATATATTGTAGTTTTTAGTAATATTTAAACGTACCTCAAAGGATTTTTCAAAATTTTAAAAAATGTCGATTTTACAGCTGTTTGAAGGTAAGTGCTAACTTTTTTTCAGTAAATTATAGGTATGGAAGTAGTAAACGGATGGAGATGAGCTTTACGGTGCTTATAGAGAAGACATTGAAGTTTTAAGAAAAATTATTTTAGTTTAAAAAAATAAAAATTTGAACCATTTTTGTGCAATTAATTTAAACAAATGCAGTTTTTTAATATTGGGCGCGATTATAAAAATCTAAAAAAAAAGGAGAATATAGTTCTATCCTTCCCCTTGATGGACTAATTTTCAAAAGTATGGACGTTTTAAAATTGGCTCTGTAAAAATTGCCGAAAGTTGACGCTGCGTCAAATCACACCGGCTCGACTGGCTGAGCCGTGCGGTACACGCAGCGGCCAAGTGCTATTCTTATACAGTTTTCTCGAATACGGCAAGTATTTGTAAAAAAACTGAAGAAGGAACACTTTTACTGTTTTTTATACACAACATAGTACGGTAATTCAAATTTTGGTGTTCGCAATATTTTCCTTGAAAGGAGAGTGACACTCAGTTTTTTAAATGGAATGCTATATATTTGATTATCCAATATGAAAGCGACTATCAAGACAAGTTCAACCATACGGTATAGTATGACCTTCAAGCCTTCACATGGTTAGGAATTAAATAAAGATATCGAACTATTTATCTAGTAGATATTTCATCTTTCATTCCTAACCGTGTGTAGGCTTGAATGTCATACTATACCATATGGTTGAACTTGTCTTGACAGTCACTTTCATATTGGATAATCAAATATATAGCATTCCATTTAAAAAACTGATTGTCACCTTCATTTCAAGGAAAATATTGCGAACACCAAAATTTGAATTACCGTACTATGTGTGTATACAAAACAGTAAAAGTGTTCCTTCTTCAGTTTTTTTACAAATACTTACCGTATTCGAGAAAACTGTATAAGAACAGGACTTGGCCGCTGCGTGTACCGCACTGCTCAGCCAGTCGAGCCGGTGTGATTTGACGCAGCGTCAACTTTCGGCAATTTTTACAGGGCCAATTTTAAAACGTCCATACTTTTGAAAATTAGTCCATCAAGGGGAAGGATAGAACTATATTCTCCTTTTTTTTTAGATTTTTATAATCGCGCCCGATATTAAAAAACTGCATTTGTTTAAAATAATTGCACAAAAATGGTTCAAATTTTTATTTTTTTAAACTAAAATAATTTTTTCTTAAAACTTCAATGTCTTCTCTATAAGCACCGTAAAGCTCATCTCCATCCGTTTACTACTTCCATAGCTATAATTTAATGAAAAAAAGTTAGCACTTGCCTTCAAACAGCTGTAAAATCGATATTTTTCAAAATTTTGAAAAATCCTTTGAGGTACGTTTAAATGTCACTAAAGACTAGAATATATTCAAATTTCAGCAACATCCGAAATGTTACTCCGAAAAGTGTCCGATTTCGCGTGGAATGTCCCGGCATGGTTTCTTATGCCGTGTTTACACCAAGTCGAACACGAACAAAAACAGTGTTCGCGGACGTTTTCGTCTGTTCTAGTCGTGTTCACTCCGCCGCAAACATGAACCAAACTCAGCGTATGAATCGTATCTGAATATTTCGTTCTGTTTGCGGCGGTGTGAACCCGACAAGAACAGAGGAAAACGTTCGCGAACAATGTTTTTGTCAGTGTTCGCCTTGCTGTAAACCCGGTATTAGAGAGAAAAGTGCTTTCTTAGATAAGAAATTGCCTAAGCATTCTAGGTGGAGCATTAAGCTTGACAAGTTCTAATACATCAGGGGAGTCAACGAAATTATTTAAGATTTTGATGGCGGACATTAAATCAGACACAGATCTGCGTTCTTCAAGGGCGAGTATACCGAGTGAGTTCGAAAGGAGGTCATATACGTGGCAGGTCTTCGGGATCGGCTCTTTTAATTTATAACCGACAAAACGCAAATGCTCAATCTGTTACGAAGAGACTATATGAACCTGAGGTAGAGGATTCCATATTGTTGAGCAGTAGTTAAGCTAAAGAAGTACTAGAGTTGGGTATGGCATTTTAAAGGTAGAATTCGGAGGATGATTTTATGACAAAACCAAGTGCTCTAGAGGCCTTATGAGGAGAATGAGACCCCGAGATCACATAGACTATGAATTTCACCCTGCACGATACCATCGACTGAGTATGGATGCATAAGTGCAGATTTTTTGGGGTGAAGCACATGACTCTGCTTTCAGCAATCTTTAAGGCCATGTGATTGGTTCTACACCGCACAGCAAAATTATTCAAATCATGTTGTACACGAAGTGTGTTTGAGGTGGAGTCTACCTTAAGAAAAATTTTAAGATCGTCAGAGTATGTACATACAATAAGAATTATGTTTACAAATAAATTGAATAAAGGAGGGCCGAGATGAGAGCCTTGAGGCTCTCCAGATAGCACGGACAAACGTCCGGACCGTGTGTTTTTATATTTAATGGCCTGGGTTCTGCCCGTGAGATAACAGGATATCCAGAGGAGAATCCTACCAGAAAAGCCGTGTCACATGATTAACTTACAGAATACTTCTTCAATACTAACACCCATACAGCACACTCCGTTGCCTGAAGGTGGCAGCAAGGTTCCATGGGGGTTGCCGTGGAATGTTCCCTCGGTGCGGACATAGGAACCTTCCTGGAACATTCCAGCCATGTTGCGGTGGAACATTGCCAGTTGGAACCTTCCTGCCAGCCTCATGGAAAGTTCCGACCATTCTCTGGCAATGCTCACGGAGCGCACAGGCCATTCTCTGGCAATGGTCACGGAACCTTCCGGACATTTTACGACAAAAGTTCCAGAATCGATTCTTGCATCGACTTTTCCCTAATTGATACATATCAATAATAATTATTGTTCGCAGATTTTACAGCAATGGTCTTGTAACTTTTCGGAAATTTTACAGCAATGATGTTTCAGCAAAATTTGTGTGATATTACAGATAGGATAAAAAATGTAAGGGAATTAATTAAATTACAATAAATACTAACAATTAAATATTCATATATTTTTTATGTACAAGACGACAACAAGAACAACAATAATATCAATAAAAATAATAATAATGGATCTGGTGGAACTTCCCAAGCCCACGTGGTGAAACTCCAGGCGTTGTGTGACGTCACATACATACAACTGCATGCGACGCGACAGGTTGCAAAGCCAAAGCACGTAAGAAAGCACAAGCGTAAATAGTTAGAGCGTGATTATTTATTAATTGCTTTTAAGTAATAAAAATGATTAGAACGTGTGTGTTTTGTGGCGCAGAAGACCTGAGTGAATTGGATGAAGGTTTGACATATCACGGGTAAGTAGAACCCATGTATATATACTATTTGTAGATTAAGTCGAACTTATGTTTTCATTCACGCTACATAAGGACGGGATAAAAACAGATCTTTCGCAGATAATAGATATGAATTATTCAAATTAAGGATCTTATTTTTAAGTTAAAGTAACTAATATAACATATTTGATTATTATTAACCAACTGCAATAGTTTAATTATTTAAAATACATATATTTCTTTGCTTTCTGTGCTACAAGCTTTTATTTTTCACACAGTTTCCTTGTAAACATGCATACACTGTATAACTTTCATTTCACTTTTCGTTCAATTATTTAAAGTTATGGTGATTGTTATTTTTTCATTGCTTCGCTTCAATGCACCCCTGTGATTGGCGTTACATGAATGTTGTTTTCAATGAAGCCATGGTTCACGACTAAAATAATTTATTAATAATTTTATAATTTTTATAGATTCATTTACTGAAGAGGAGCTGTGGAAGCAATGCTACGATAATGGCGTTGGTGATATTAAATAAATTAATAGAGGATTCTGTGGCCTAAAAATATAGTTGGTACGGAAAATAGCAAAAACAATCAATCAGTACCTCCAAACATATAGTAAAGTTAGCAATGAGTAAGTAAATTTATTATTTATCACATTTTAGCACTTAAAATTGTAAAATAAATGCATGTATTATTTCAGGTTTATTACATGCTGCATGCAGTACATTTTAAGTAAAGAGGGCAGAAGACATTGGAAGTCCACATATGCGGGTTTGAGAAGATCCACCAGAGTTTTTCAACAGAGCTTTTCAAAATGATTATAACACAATAAGGCGTTGTTTGAATGTACGAAATTCTGGCTCAGACCCATGTTCTGTAATCAACGGAAATCTATATGAAACAAACAAAAATATTTTTTTTTTAAAGTTCGACTTAACCTACAAATAGTATATACATAGGTTCTACTTACCCGTGATATGTCAAACCTTCATCCAATTCACTCAAGGCGCCACAAAACACACACGTTCTAACCACTTTTATTATTTAAAAGCAATTAATAAATAATCACGGTTTAACTATTTACGCTTGTGCTTTCTTACCTTCTTTGGCTGTGCAACCTGTCGCGTCGCATGCAGTTGCATGTGCGTGACGTGACACAACGCCTATAGCTTCACCACGCGGGCTTGGGAAGTTCCACCAGAGTCAATATATTATTATTTTTATTGTTTTTATTATTGTTCTTGTTGTTGTTGTCGTCTTGTAGTTTTATTTACATATATTTTTCATAAGTTAGGACTGATACCGTATCGATACATATCGATACTATTATTTTTTTTATTGTTATTATTATTATTGTTGTTGTTGCTATTATCGACTTGTACAAAAAAATATATGAATATTGCCAATATTTATTGTAATTTAATCAATTTCCCTTACATTTCCTCTCCTTTCTGTTATATCACACAAATTTTGCCGAAGCAGCATCGTTGTAAAATCTGCGAACAGTTCCGTGACCATTGCCAGAGAATGGCCTGAGCGCTCCGTGAGCATTGCCAGAAAATGGCCTGAGCGCTCCGTGAGCATTGCCAGAGAATGGCCGGAACTTTCTGTGACCATGGCTAAAAAATTCCCGGAACGTTGCCGGGCAATGTTCCACAAGGGCGGACATAGGAACCTTCCTGGAACTTTCCAGCCATGGTCACGGAACGTTCCGTTGTCGGGCCGCAACCTTCCTGGAACTTTCCTGGAACCTTCCTGCCACGGAGTGTGCTGTATGGGCAGCAGCACCCGATGTGCCAAGAGGGGAAGCATAATCAAGTGTTGATGGTTGGGCAAGATCGCAAGAATATACAGATTCGAAGTATTTCGCGAAGCTATTGGCTATATTGCACGCCCTCAACGTTTCCAGACCGTTATAGCGCATTGTGTCAGGCAATGCATTAGAAGAACTGTTAGAACTTATGGATGCATGCAGAACGGCACGGCATAGCCATGTTTACAATCAGATCGCAGTTTGGCAAGCGCTGAATAACACAGTACAACAGTCCTCTGGACTTGTAACATTCAATAGCCGTTTCTTATAGGTTTTCGACAATCGCTTACCGCGTGTGACTACTGCCGATACCACCCATACAGCACACTTCGTTGCGGCAAAGTTGCAGGATGGTTGCAGTACCCTTGCGATCTTGCATGGTTGCAGCGCAATGTCGATGTATGGTTGCGGCATAGTTGCCGTGCAAAGTTGCGCGGAGCGGACATAGAATTGTTGCTGTATAGTTGCGGCATAGTTGCAGTGCATAGTTGCAACGCAACTATGCCGCAAGTATGCTTAATCACTATATATACCATTTATAGTAATCTACATTCAAGAAGGTTTTGTAGCCACAGCGGTAGCGCGTCAGATTGTCATGCGGGCGGCCCGGTGTCTCAAGTCGCCCTGAACCGATAACTTTTTTTTTATTTTTTTTAACAGTTTTTCCCGTGGAAATATATTTTGTGAATAATTGCCTCAAAGTTGCCGTGCAACTTTGCAGCAGGCGGACATAGAACTTTTGTTGCATAGTTGCGGCAACCTTGCGTGAGTCGTTGCCATCTTGCGCCGCAAGTATGCTGCAAGTATGCCGCAAGGAGAGTGTGCTGTATGGGCACGTGTGTTGTGAAACTATTTCGCTTCTGTATTGAAAACAAAACGCGACTTACCATTTCTGTTTATGCTTTCTGAAGGAAAACTGTCTGCTGCATCGCGTGGGTGGTCAGATTTTCACCCAGACCCTTAATTTTTGAATTAAATTGAAAGTTATCTGCAAAAATTGGTGCATTCCGAGTGTCCTTTTCCTTTGATCGTTGTTTAAACATTTTTAAATGTTCATAATGCAATAATAACTCATATTGTTGTATTCGGGGGGGGGGGGGGGGGGTCATAGAAGAATTTGACGCAACGAATAATCGAATAACTATTACCGTTTCGACACAAAAGAAATTGAAAGTTGAAAATTTGCATTTTTTTTCAAAACCGATTTTCTCAAAAACTGAGGGTGATGGCGACAAACGGTTAGCGGATTCGTTTTCAGGGCACGAAAACCTATAAGAAACGTCTATTGAATGTTACAAGTCCGAAAAAAGTCAAAATTTGTTGTACCAAGTAACATATAATGTATGAAAATAATGTTACAATGTTGCCTAACATCTGCTAAAAAGATCCCCATACTTCGCTGTAAAATTAATACCCATTTTTTTAGGCCTACGAGGTGGCGTACCACTTTAAATAATTACATTGTATTAGTCGAAATTCCTCCAACGTTTACAGTTTTATTTTCTCCAATGGTGAACAATCGTTTATGGATTCTATTTTAGAAGTACTACTTTCAACAAAATTGCATACATTGTAACTCATGGCAAACCAAGCATGTTTCATAGAATCACCGAACATTGTACTGGATGTCCAAGTCTAATATTTACGCATACGATAGTAAGATATATATTACTGACAGGACGTAAAAGAAAGCAGATTTCTGGAGTTCTAAATCTGCGAGGTATCGAAGCCTCGGCCCTTATACTGTTCCCTCCGCCTAAGGCGCCAAGTCTATCGCATCCAAACTGCAAGAGGAGCCGAAGAGACGGTTTACGGCGGTAAAGAGTACTTGTCCGTGTGGGCTTCGTGTTGGTAACGAGCGGATTATACTCTCGGCGTGGTATCAGATGGTCCCGTACCTGGTTCCATGGTTGTTAATTAGGATGGATGCCCACGCCTTGGGCGACTTTTACGAGCGGATACGGCGCGAACCGAAATAGCGCATCCGACGTTAACGCGCTGACCTTCCTTCGAGGAACCGTGGCAAGCAATCTCGATAAGAAGAAAATACTAAAAAGAACGAAGCGGTTGGCTATTTAGAGTTATTTAGATGAGTTCCAAAAATCAGATAACTCGCTGGGACGGCAGCGCAACCTTTTTGTCGGTACCGCGATGCTAAACTATCGCAGTCGTTCCACGGGCTAAATAGAAACAAGTTGCCCGCCTTTATTACTTACATATCGGACTCCTCTCTTTGCGTGGCGAACAAACTATAAAGTAAGACACGTGTGTGCAACGTCAACTTAACGGCCAATCACGTAACTGAGGGGTAGAAAAGTTGCAGTAAGTACAAGAGAGTGTGTGACAGTAGACAGCGTGTACACTTTGTCGAATTGTCAGCAGATTCAAATCCTGATGAAATAAGATGCATCATTCCGGGAACAATCCTGTCCGGTCATGCGTAAAGGAAGATCAATGCGATGGTATTGTCGGTGTAGGAAGGGGGGAAGTATACAGGCAGTTTATAAAAATGGGAGACATTTTTTCAGGATTACTTCTACCTATCAAAATAATAAAAAAAAATTGGTATTCATATATTAAAGAACAACCGGCTGACTATATTTTTGTTCCAATCCTTTGCTTCTCGCCTTTAAAAAAAAAACAAAGGCGATCCACGAAAATACAGCTGGTCTTCGTTAAATACCACTTTAATGGACATTCCCGGTTCGTGTTTTACGGAATACATGTATAAATGCTTATAACTGCAAAACTAAGCACTATTGGACGTGTACGTATACCAAGTTTGTTTATCGTGTTGGTGAGTTTCTGCTTGCCGATCCTGAAAAAATGTGCCACATTTTTATAAACACCCTGTATGCGATAGGGATTTTCGCAAGTCGCGAGTTACCGTGGCACTAAATCAGCATCAATCGTAATTTTTAATCCTGCAACGACAGATCAACGGGCTGATTCTATTCGACAAGATCGAAAGAGTAACGAGCTGGCGATACCAGGCGTACCCTCGAATGAAATCGTACGGCTTGCTCGTAGTAAATCAACTGTCCTATTCCAATCTTTGTTGGCGGCACACTCGCAACAGGCGGCGGCTCTATCTATCGGCCGCGGGAGGGAGGGAAGTAATCTGGTGAGTCGTAAAACGTGTCAGAATGTCCAACAAACACCTACTCATTAGCCCAGGTAGGCTGGACCGTGGCAGGCAAGATTGCACAAGCACGCATTAACTCCGTGTGGGTAAGTTACGGTCCGGGGAGAGCATAATTCACCCGAGCCAAGAAAGTGTGGGTTTACCTCTGCCGAGCGTGCTCGTGTAAGGGCCTGGCTCCTCGTTATTTTATCGGCTGCCGGCCGCCTCCAAAGTCTTCGGGCTAATTGAAATCCACTTTCTTAAATTCGGAAAGACCAGTGCTCGGTACCGGCTCGGAAACTTATCACTGATTCCTCGTATCTTGACGTGGCGGTATCTTTCGCTGAAACATTAAATGGTACCCGCCGCGCCGCGCGGAAAAATCGATTTCATCAACCGACCGGGGATTTCGAAAACTTCACGCGATTTCTCTTACGATCTTTTATGAAGTGCAGCTGATTGGCCCCGTGCGATGATATTTATGAGAAAATTACATCATTTTAATACCCGCGATTGTATACAATTTATTACTCCTCACTGTTTGCAACAAGTTGTTTGCGCATAATATTGTACAAAATTTATAGTAAATAGAATTTTCGTTTTCAAATATGTGCATTAATCAGGGTCCCCGGTCCTCCATAAATTGGAGTATAATATATTACTTCCGTTCGATAAAAACTTTTATCTTTCGCGACAGTGATCTTACTGCGCAGTTTTTATAGATTTGATAATTTGATAATTATGAAGATGATCAGTTATTTATTTATACAAAATATGAACGACAGCGCGTATTTAGCACGCTGTCCATACACTGTCCATAGTCTATGGCAAGGCTTGAGAAGCGCGGAAAAGTTTCCGAGTCGGTTAGAGTTCGTGTAACGGCTCGAAAGATTTGCGTCCGCGTTCGGCCAATATATCTTTGGGATCGGTGTTAGGTGGAGGAGAACATAAATCACCGTTGAATCAGTTTCTAGGAGGTACATGCTTGTCTCTCACGGGGGTTTCTCGCTGGGACACTACGGTGTTCCTTCTACTCGTGCTGAACTCCGTTCATAAAGGCATGTGTAAGTGCGCGCATATACTCGTGTAGGTGCAACCGTGCAGGAAGCTGCAACAGCTCGCTGGTGCAGCCGCCTCGTACGAGGCCAGATAGACATCTTCGCCAACTCTCCCGCCGCCGTCTAACTAATTGGCTACTGAATTACTGGGCGACATGACCAGTTATTGCTTCGTACCTCACCTCGATTCGGTATATCGGATCCTGAATCTTGCGGTTCGAAGAGTATAGGTGGTTGGTCGTTCCCTCTGCTCCCCTTTCTCCCCTTTATTTCAGCCTAGATTCTCTCTCTCTCTCTCTTTCTCTCTCTCTCACTCATATTCTCGTTCACTTGCTATCTTTCTCCCTTCCCACCTCACGCACCACCCTGATCATATTAATGACAACCAGCAACACGTTGTCGATCCTGAAACCTTTACCCGTAATGGATCAGCTAAGTACGTAGCTCGTTCTGACGTACCACACGTATTCACCTAGGTGGTGTCTTTGCATGGCTTAAACGCCCTTCAATCTTCCGTGACCTAGCTGTTGGCGCGATTGGTTTAGCCCGACATTTTTTTAAATATTACTTAGTCTCACAGACTTTCCGGTCTTTCCGTTTCCTTCTCCTTGCTCTGATTGCGTTGTGTCTTGCAACCGGCTCCATTCGACTCGGTAATCGTTCTTTACGCTGGCGACTCAACTCGTAAACAATCAGCCACAATTTTTCTGTTACGTGCCTGCCAGTTTTCCATTTATCCGATTTTATGGTTTTGAAAGGCTAAAATAGCAGCGTGACTTTACGCTGCACTGTATAATTGTTCAGGTAACGTATTCGGAATGGTGGAGTGGCTCGACATTCAAAACGGTAATACTGATTAATATATATCGCCTTTATTTTTTTGCGAGAATAATTGTGAGGTACATAGTTATTATTACTGTAAAAAATTAGCGTATTTCTAGTATATTGGAAGAAAATAGATATGTATAATTTTTCCGACCGACGTCGTTGAAACAGAAGCCTTTAGTCGCACTCGAAATAGAAACTTTGAAAGGGAAAGTTTCTTCCCTTCTTGGAGAAGGCTACGAGCTCCTTTTCCTGCTATTTTGTTCAACTGTTAACTCCGATTTATGTGTTGTACGGCTGTCAACGGAAGTGAAAAATGTTACTTTTAGAGGTGACGATGTATCGTTGAGAGGACAGTATTTCGGGGGAATATCGGTTGGTAAAAGTTTCAGAATGCGATAGAGCTAGGAGTACTTAATGTGGAATCGTTGTCTTCTTCGCAGGGGTTTCCGTGCGGCGAGTTAAGGTACCAGTACAAACCGAGGTACCCCCAGGTGATATACGACTTTGTGGGTGCTCGCGCGATACGCCGGCACTAAAAGGCTTAACGAGCATCTTCGTACGCCACAGCAGTCCAGAGTAAACAGGACGTGGCTTATCTTGTCACGAAAAATCTGTGAAGGGAAGCTCCCGCGCTCACTCTTATTTTTCTTTTCCCCTCCTGCTTCTTTTTTCATAATGTCCCTGCAAACACGTACCCAGCCAGATACGCGGTGCTTTCGACTAACTTTCGGAGCTTTTTTCTCATTGCGAACCATAAAAATTACTGAGACTACGGTTATGGTTATGAGACCTTAATAGCGCTCCCTGCGCTTAAGATTCCTAGACACGATGTATTTAAAAAATGGTCCTTTGTTAAGAGACTCAACTTTTACAGTGTCGACCAAAAATTTCAAGCCACTTGCCGAGTTTCATTAAATCTACATTGTATATAGTAAATGTTCTCTTAATTCGAAGAAAGCATTTTCAACGATGATTTCAATGTTAAACCCTGATTCTAGTAAATTTTAATATTTTATCACACGGAATAGTTAAGAGAATTTGTTTGTTTAAACAGAAAATCACTGTTCTCCTTAATTTACAAAGAGATTACAAATTTTCGGTTGCATGTATGTATGTACGAATGTCCGTTTATGCCGCGTAATTATTTATACTGTTTTTTCTAAAAAGTATGTCCATCCGAATGTTTGATTATATTCATCCAATATAATTCCAATATTCAAGTATTCATATGCAGTGGGTGGCCTATATTATGATCTGGGTATTATACTCAAACAAAAAGTTTTGAGATTTTGTAAGTTTATGCATGTATTTTAGAATGCAAATTAAATACATTTAGGTAAATAGATTTAAGGTTATATTGAACGAGAATTACAATTACTCAATATTTGGTGACTCTGGCTTTAGCTTTTATGACGGCTTGGATTCGGCGTGGCATGCTTTCAATACATTCTGTGGCTACTTTCTGCAGTTTTTGGAATATTCCGCAATTCTCTGATAATAGTATATTTTTTTTCCTCATTTGAAATAATTTTATACCCGCTTTTTTAAAAACAAACGAGATTTATATGTAGAAAAATTGTAGCTAATCGGTAAATGAAAAAACAATAACATTCATGCATTATTACTTTAATTACAGCCACCACTTTCACAGATTTTGACGACAATGTTTTGAGTATAATAATTTGCCCACCCTCTGTATTCTATTCAAAATTTAAATACTCGTATATTTGGATATTCGTAATATTAGCATATGTACACTAGCGAACAAAAACGTTACCACTTTTTCGATTTGTTCTATTTTTATTATTTTTTAGCATACATTTGGGACTGTGATGGACAATTTAAAGCTATATAAAACCCAGTTCAAGTTGAATTTATTTAACTGACAAACAGAAGTGTCATATGTATGGCATTGAACGGGGTAACACATTTTCGGGGCCGACAAAGAAGTTATTATATTTAGTAACTTTTTAGGTTGTCGTAAAAGCAAAAGATGCCTCCCCAAAATATTAGATTTTTTTAATAATGTTCAAAAGTGATAACTTTTTGTTGTTATGTAGGGTTTTTGTTTGTTAGTTAAATAAATACCACTGTGACTGGGTTTTATACAGCTTTTATTTCTCTTTCAGAATATGTATATTAGACACATACTGCAGTTTTGAGTTGATATTAAAAAGTAAAAGAAGTAGAGTGGTTCAAAAAAGTGGTAACTTGGGGAAGGTGGGGCAAGACGGGGTAGTTAAGGTTTGATGATGAATAAAACACAGATTTTCATAAACAACTAATCAATTTTATGTCTGAACCATTCTTTGGTAATAAATATTTCAGTTTAACTGTGAATCAACCTAAGTTTTACAGGTTCCAATAAAATAAATAAAAAAAATTCAGAAAAATCGCTGATTTCTGTGAATTTCGCAATTTTCGACCTTATTCTGCGATATTTAAGCGTTTATAGCTCAGAGCAGCGTTAACCGATTTTGATGAAATTTTAGGCACGTATATAACTTACAGAAATCTACAAACGGGTTTTTTGAATTTTCATTACGAGGATAGACAAAAAAGTTGAAAAAATGATCTTTCCTATTTTTTTTGCTACTCCGACCAATTGCAACTTTTTTCAAAATGACAAAACACGTCACTTAGCAAACTAATCGTTCTAGCTTCTCAAAAAAACTCAAGTTGTTCGGACCAATTTTGAACAAGTAATACGATTTTAAAAGTGTCCACATAATTTTGTCCCCCACTGTACATGTAAGTACTGGAAATCTTCTACATTATTATATCACTATCACGGGTGCTAAAAATAAGGAAAAAGTAAGGAAGTCACAATAAATTATAAATTCCGATCTAACTTCGTCACACGTCCACATGTTTCACTGATTCGCTAGTCACTGACGGTGCCGATAGCGACGCATCTAACGCGTATGCTCAATTTTGATTCGGGCGTTTGTATCACGAGATACGGGGGGTACCCCGTCTTGCCCCACCTTCCCCTAATATTCGACGGATTGCAACTTTAGAATGCTCGGAATAGTCGTATGAACTGCCGTAATACCCAATTTTGTAAAGCGTCGAAACCCAAGAAAGTTTCGAGTACTGAGAATTATTCGAAAGTTTGTAGTTTTTCATGATTCGAAACTCTCGAAACCCAGATAAGAAAAAGTATAAAATCAACGAATAAAGAATCGTTCGCAACGTGACTTGAGAATTTGAATATTGTTATTCTTTGTTTAACTATGGTCAATAAAGATTTATCTATGCAAAATTTTTGTTGACTTCAGTTCTTGAAATAAGAAATTCTTAAGGTGAGATTAAACGGCGCGTGTTTCGGAGATCTTTGCGCGTAAATCGCCAAGCCACGCGCCGTCTGATCGGTCCCGGATCGCCGAATCGGGCTCGGCTAGACGGCTATGTATTAACATACTCTAAGTTTATTTTAAGTATTGCTATTCGTCATTTATCAATAGTAATATTTAAATTATAATATAAATCTATTTGCACACATTTTTATTGAAAGGGAAAAATTTAATTCGACTTCAAACTTTTTTTCGGCTCACTTTACCGTGGTCTCCCCTATCCGCGAGCCTCAAGGTGGAATCAGACGGCGCGTGAATCGGCAATCTTGCTCGGCTCGTCTTGCTCGCCTAGTCGGCTTGGCGAGCCGAGCCATGACCGATCAGACGGCGTGTGGCTTGGCGAGCTGGCTCGGCTCGTCTTGCTCGCCAATTCGGCTTGGCCAGCCCGACTCGGCGATCCATGACCGATCAGACGGCGCGTGAATCGCCGATTCACGCGCCGTCTGATCCCACCTTCAGCGATCCTTGGTGAGCCGAGCTGGCACGCCGATCCACACGCCGCCGTGAGAACGCTCATGATCGCCGATTCGCGAGGTTAGACGATCTTCGGCAAGCCATGGCGAGCCGGGCCGGCTCGCCGATCCTAGTGCCGTCTGATTCCACCTTTACGACGTGCTTTACTAAAAGTAGCACGTTCCAATTTTCTCACCAAATGCAGCACGCTTGGCTTCGTTGTTACGAAACCTACGACGTTTCGGTTTTCGCTGCGAAAACTAGGATGTTAGAGCGGTTTGCCACGAAAAGTAGCATGTTCCGTTTGTAGCGACGAAAAGCAGCAAATTTGGATGGTTGGCAACAAAACATCCAGTGCCTCAACTTAAATACCGACGCGATTTTTATTTAATACTTAAATTTTGTAGATTAAAATTTTCATATGTGTTTCCTTCTGGAGATTAGTAGGAGTTATTATTTATTAAACAATATTTCAAAAGTTGAATTCTCCGATGCAAAATGCACTTAAACAACTTAAACTGACCACGCGCCAAAACGTGATAATAATTTCTGCCGTATAATCCAAAATGTGCTATTCTTCGTGGCGAAACAGGATAATGTGTTAGTTTTCGTTGCAAAGTACGAAATGTGCTATTCTTCGTAGCGAAGCAGTCAAATATGTTAGTTTTAGAGGCGAAAAATCAAACGTGCTAATATTCTCATGAACGATGGAATATGTTTCTTTACGTGGCAAACTGAAACGTGCTGTTTTTCGCAAGGAATACGAAACGTGCTACTTTTCGTAACACACGCCGATTAGATACTGCTTTAGTGTTAAATAAGTCATATGTTTTGCACCTTCGTATAATTCACTTTTCACACACATGTCGACTTTTTTGTCTTTTACACTCATTCCCTTATTAATTACTATACCTCTAAAGGTACCTATACATAAATACACACTTTGCGGAAGACGTACAGTCCAATCGAAAACGTAGAATTGATTCTCGCCTTTTATACCTCCATCTCACATCGAAGATAATAATAACTGCAAAAAATTTATTTATAATACATTGCACATTTCTCGTTCATTTAATTGATTTATCAAATTTTCTATATCATAAAAAACCTGATGGTAGAATGGAAATACATCGAGAAAAATAAACGAGAAAAAACGTTAGTTAGATAAACGAAATATGTGCACGTCAGAAATACAAAGAACGAAAAAATCTAGGTATCACAGAATCTATAAAACTTTCAGTAATCGTTCAAATCTTTACTTCGTTCTTGAAGGAAGTGTGAAATTTTTCAGTACTGGTCGGCTCTTAATGCTCAATGAAACCAGGTGACTCGAATCAAGGATACGACTCGATATTCGATGACACGGCCAGTAACGATGCCGGAACATTTATTTTATTTATTATGGCCTTAATTAACATTCAGGTCGTTATAAGCACCTCTCCAATTTTCAAGGTATGACGTGGCAATTACGGGATCTTTACAGGAAATTATTAACTCAAACGCTTCATTATCTCCTAATGAAGCAACGCATATCGGCTCGAGTGCTGATGGAGACGTCGTTCGGCTAATTGCTGCTTTACCACACGTGTCACACGCAACAGGCCAGCGTTTCGAGGATTCAGATTACGATTACGAACCATGAATACTCTTTTAAGGAGTCTCATCTCCGGTACGTGCGAGGTTTCCTTGGATTAAGCGGTAGAAATTATAAATAAAGATCGCCGCAGATTCCAGATAAGATTTATTGCGACCGGTGTTTCTGTGAGCTGTTTGATTGCATCGCGTCTTCTAGCTGTAATTACAGTTCGTGTAAGAAACAGCGAATCTACTTGACACCATACAATCATGGTCTACGTATACACTCTACAGTTTACAGTATTACGCTCGAGACCCTTAAGAAATATGATACCGGACGGAAGGATTATTAAATCGCTAACTGCCAACATAAGTGTACTTCTTCAACTTGAAAACCAAAAATACTAGCCACAAATAATGAGTATTACCAGCGGTCCTTCATGTACCACGTACTACGACTTGTCATAAAGTTTTGTGGAATGTTAATAACTGTTTGTATTACTATCTATGTACCTAGTAGATTCTAGCAATTTTATATTGAATTTAACCTTTAATTTCCTTAATAACTCTAACAACAAAATGGAAAAACACGTACATACATTTATATTATAAAATGTTGATTTGCGCGATTTTAGAATGATAAAAATGTCCTAGAGAGCCCCAATAATTTTAGAACTCTGCTATCGCTTCTCTTATTGATTCTATGACGGTCCTATGTATATCAGTTCTATAACAGTTCTATATCGATTTTACGAGAGCTCTCTATTAGTTTTGTTGTCTGTTTTAGCATTGTTTTATTGTTGAAGAGGACTGTTAAATAGCGTGCAGTATTAATTATTTATACAAATCTGCTCTTTATGACGATATATCTTGGTTGTTCCCATTACAATTTCATCAAAGTTTATCAAAGATAATACCGTTTCAGCTGAATTTTCTTCCCACGCCACCAATTTTAATAGGGACTTATGTACAATAAAGTATTTTGGTAGAAAATAACTTGTTCCCGGATCCCTACATTTTTCAATTATAGTAGGGACTCGATAATTGCGTACAACTCGAATTCAGCGACGTGCAATTTTATTATTATCCAAGCTGTAACCAGTTTCTCTGTCAGAAAGTGCATAAGTTTGAATCATGTTGAAGTCGGCTCTAATATCTATTAGGGTTGGGACTATTCGTATAATTTAATATTCGAATGTTTTAGAAGTATTCGAATGCTATTCGAATATTTGAGTATTTGAATACTATTTGAATATTTGAGTATTTGAATACTATTCGAATATTTAAGTATTCGAATAGTATGGTGTGAATTACAAATCAAGTTATTAGCTTACAAGATTTCATCCTGACAAACTAACGAGCTCACAACTGAAGCTAAATAAAAGCTTATAAAAAAATGAACCTAAAGAACTTGATTTATAATTCACACCATACTGTTGGAATACATCAGTATTCGAATACTTAAATATTCGAATAGTATTCCAATACTTGGATATTCGAATTATATTCGCCCAATAATTGAGCAACGGAAGTATTCGGTTGTTACTCGAATACCGAAAAATTCGACAAATAGTCCCAGCCCTAATATGTATAGATAAGAGTAGCAAAGAATGAAGGTGAGGGAAAAAGCAAAATCATTACTCCTATAAGAAATTAAATTTTCATAGTTTCTATGTTATCTCGAGGAGAGGATTTTGAATAAATTATTGACTTCAGCTGTCCTGAAGTACAAAATATCCATTTCGAAACTAAAGACCATATTGTATTACTAAACAAATAATTTCATTCGTTTTATAAGCATAGGTGCCTACAGGTAGTTTTAAGTACAACTATTTTTATTACTTTTTTAATTATTCGTTTTTCAACTAATCGTCCATTATTGATATTTAACTATTGAATTGCATTCTACTGATTAATAATGTAGTGCTTATTTGAGATAACATACGTATCAGTAAAAATTGTATTAGATTTGACTTCAGATATTTTAATCTATGCCCGAATAAGATATAGGTATTATCATTCCGTTAAACATTTGTCAAACACTGTTCTTTCTAGTTTATTTAAGGAGGGAGGCCTATCTAAAAAATTTCGAATAATCGATTTTTCAATTTTTATATTTTCTTGAAGTACAACATCTTGAAAATAATCTCTGAATTTGTCAAATTAGTCCAACCAAAACTGACAAAGTTATACGCGTATAGCATATAGGTAAGTGTTCCTCCTTGTAGCGCTCAAAACCCAAAACTTTAAACGCGTTTTCCTGAAAATCATGTTTTCAAAGTCGGTACACATAACTAAAAAATTAATGAACCCATTTACTCGAGGCTTTGCAGGCTTATTTTAGGGTTAAAAATCAAAGCGCTTTCGGGAGCTTTTCCTTCTTTTTTATCTGGATTCTTTTTTACACTCGAAAAGCGAGCAATTTTTTGCCAAATATCGATGCTTCAACTTTGCACAGCCGCCATTTTGTCTCAAAATAATTTTTCTAAAAATCGGACCCGATAGCGCCTAGATAATTTCATATATTATGTAAAAAAAAAACGAATTTTCAATTTTGGATGATCCTACACCGAGCTACGGTTGTCACCGCAGAGCGCCTAAAAATAGGGATATCTTGGGCATCGCATATAAGTTACAAACCTTTCAACACTTTTTACCACAAAAAAATATTGAAATATGGAAATATCTTCCCAACAGACTAATGTTTAATAATAAATGTTTAACGGTTTTTCCAGAAAAAATTCTCAATTAAGCATTTTGTTTCAACCGTTCTAGATAGGCCTGCCCCCTTAATTGAAACTATCTACTGTAGCAATCAATATAATCGTATTACGCAGAATTAAAATAGTTTGAAATGTAAATACACATACATCGGCCAGATCAGGAATTTTTAAACGAAATAACGGGCTGTTACTTGAATTTACAAATATCATTACAATGATATCAATTAGGGAAAAGTTGATACAAGAATTGATTCTGGAGCCGTTTCGGAACCGATATAGAACTGAAAAAAATAACGGTTATGGAACCGATATGAGGAGGGAAATAAGAATCGTAACTGAAACAGATAATCAGAATATTTCAGTATTCGAATACTACCGTAAACTGGGGGAACATTGGCAGTACGGGGTAACATTGGCATCTACTTAACATTTAATAAAAAGGGAAAGGAAAAAAATGTGTGCATTTTGACACTTGTAGCGCATTCACAAAAGATGCAATGTTATGATAGGATACTTAAAGCAAATGTAAAAATGTTAATTTTTATATTATATACCAAAATGTTCCAAAAACATGCCAATGTTCCCCCAGTTTACGGTACTATTCGAATATTTCTGTATTCGAATACTGATGTATTCGTTGTATAGTTTCCGTTGTGAGTTCGTTAGTTTGTCAGGGTGAAATATTGTAAGCTAATTTTGACCAACTTCAACATATCCTATCAGCTTGAAACTTTGCACAGATACGTAGTTCCGATGACAAATCAAATTATTCTCCCAGTATTTCTTAACATCAGTATTCGAATAGTATTTGGGTACTTGGATATTCGAATTATATTCGCCAAATAATTGAGCAACTGACGTATTCGAATATTCGAACACCGAAAAATTCGACAAATAGACCCTCTAATTTGGACAGTTCAATTTTGGACGTCCGCCACATTATTAATTCTTAATCAATCTAATTAATCCCAGTCCTTGTCATAGCGACAGTCATTCTGATTACAAAACTTTTTGGCTTTTTGGTTTCAGACGCACGGTTCCTCCAAAATCGACCACCTATAGTTGAAGCGTCTTTTATTTTACAGCACATATTACATCGACTTATTTTGGCGCAAGCAAGCATTAACAAAATATAAAGAAAATAATTTTGTATTCTCAAAGCACGTATTAATAAATAGAACAAACTTCAATTTAGTAAACACATTCTTTTTGTGACAAAAAAAAAGGTGCAAACAGCGGGAAGGTGGAAAGATCCCTTAAGCAACATACCTACCAATGTTCGAAATCTTTTTCTCTTCTCTTCACTTTCCGAAAAATCGATTGAATCTTTCATCCATTTCGAATAATCTGGAAATTCCGGAATCGCATAGGCGTCGTAGTGCGTAAGGACGCCGACGGCATCGGCAGCTGGACGCAACATCGAAAATGGGAACCACTGGCAAGCCACCTGTGCGTCAAGCTTAAATGTATCCCTATTATAAATCCGGCAGATAATGACGACATGTTTATACTCTTCATTTGTATTCTAGGCGTGGAACTGTCCGTGGCCGCACACCGAAGCCAGTCTGACTGCCTGACTGCTTGACTTTGCTGTCTGCAGTGGCGTAGCAGCGCTCCTCACTAGTTCCACCATTCAACTGAAATTTATGTATCCTCGGAAGCACAGTGCATTACAGTTATTCTCACGTAGCCCAACATCCACTACAACTGCTGCGTAAGGACTGGATACCGCTAAGATTCTCGAAATGGGGCCATTTATATGGATGGCATTTTAAGTTTTTCCAAGACGGAGCATGAAAGTTAGCTGTGCGCGCGTTTTACCCCCTCGGGATAAGTGCAATTAACGGATTCTCGGCGAGTCCCGATTGCCCGGTATACCTACGCGGTAGAAACAACGATATTTATAGCGTTACGAAGCATACTTTATACATTAACGATAGTGACGACGATAATGAATGTAATCTTTTCATGGGTGTATTTATAATAGGCTGAGGGAACGTTCAAGGAGGTGTTTTGAAAAGCATCGCGTTTACAAAGAAGGTGTTACTCCTTATACTTGTACGAAAGAAAAACTCGTAGCGGCCTACGAGTCGCGTACGTATTCCATCCACGGTGCCAGCAGTGACGAGGCTAAAGCGGAAGAGCGAAATGTTACTCCGTCAGAAATTAGGTTTTATAAATTCCGGAGACTCGCGCTCGGTAGCAACGATGAAAACGTGTTTGCGGCGTTCTCGATTTCGCGTCGGTTAGTTGCGTAGTATCTCCAGAAAACATTTACTTTTTCCCCTCTTCTTCTTCCTCCTTTTTCTTTCTTTTTTCATACCGAAGCCATAAAGCACGAGATTCGTGCCTCGGCGTAAAATAGCTTTATTATACAAAATACATGCAAATTATCTTATTTATGGTTATGGCCGCTAATTATATTGCGTGCTTATACACAAAATGTCAACGTGGCCGGAGTCGCGGCGCGGACGTGTAATACGTTTGACTTTTTACGAGGCACCGCGGATGCTTCGTATATACGTAGACGGCTATAACGTAACGTATACATTACAGGCTTAACGATCGCAAAATACCGACAGATACGCTCGCTACGTATCGCAATATGCGGACATTACCGAGAACAGTATTACTGGAAGGGATCGAAGCCAGCGCGAAGGCACAATGCGCATGTATCTATGTAGACAGGTGATGGGTAATTGAAAATTATTATTTGTCCCGTACGACTGCAGGTATTCCCCGTAATAAATAACGAATGAGCGAGTATCAGCGCGTCAAATACGCGGGACGCGAAGGTAATTGAGTGAAAAATCAGGGAGATAATAGACACTGGATGCCGATACTCGTCCAACGAGGATTTATACTGTTTATTCTGCTTTCAGCTGTGAGTACTTGAAATACTATTGTAAACAACTGACATCAGATACTTGAAACGGTATTCCGTTTAATTGCACACATTGGCGCAAGGGAGTACACAGTGGATCGTGGATTATCCGAGGAATTAATTGAAAGGAATAAGTGGATTAATGGAAGATTGAATTAAATTCTTCTGATTCGGTTTAATATCTAATCGCACGTGTAGCGTGAGTGCTGTGTAAATAATAACATAGCTTGTTAAGGCAGATAATGCATAATCTAGTGGGGTATAAGTACTTCTAAACTTGCAGAATGAGGAATACGGGGAAAGGAAAATGTAGTACTATCATTGAAAGAAATGTTGAAGGCTATGAGAAGTTTAAAAATTGTGAAAGTGTTTCTTGTAGTGCAGAAAAATATAATATTGAAAATTTCAATGTTAGTATTGGAAATAAGAAACAGGAAAAAGAAATACTGTACGTAATTTGAGAATAAACAATATTGAGAGGAATATTTGTTCTCAAAAGTGGTTTAAATCGAAGAACAATGAGCTGTGTATGTAGTATGTAGGGTAAACATGCCTAATTCGTATCTGCGCCTAAATCGTACCCCCGCTGTTTCTTTTAACCTAAGACAATCACAATTGCTCCAAGCGATAGAAAGAGTAAACAACAGTTCGGCATCATTAACAAGCCCAGTCAGCATGCCCTCACACCACAGAAAAAATATAAAGCAGATAAGTTTTTCAATTACCATTTTTGAGAATCAGTGAAAAAAAATTCTAGGTGGAACTACGTCTATTTTCAACATTATTTCTTATTTTGATATCAACGAACAGTGCCCTATATTTTAGCGCCATAGATTTGAATTCCAATTGACCGATGTGCCTATTTCGTAACACCGTGTGTATTAAATCGTACTGATACGAACATAAAAATCGATCTGGAAAAAAATTGGATGACGCTAAAAAGAAAATCATATCCAGAAAAAACAGAACAGCAAAGGGAACTTGTAAGAGGAAGAATATCGCCAAAACCAATACACAAAAGCAAGAAAAGGAGAAGAAGAAAAACGATGAAAATGAAAGCTGTTTTTGCAAATTGTGCCAAGAAGATAGACAGGAAAATATGATACAATGCACGCAGTGCAAAATGTAGGTACACGAGCTATTTGCGGGAATAGATAGAATTACTTTTGAATTTGTATATTATCGTTCTTATGAATAGCAGTTGATTATCTTTTGTTGCTTGAGTTTATGAAACTGTTTGTTGTATTAATGAAGAGTTGATTACTTAATTATCTAATTATATAATTTCTAATTTTGTTTCATTTTTCCTGTTATTTTTCATGTAATAAGCATTTGTTCTTAAGGGATACGATTTAGGAAAGTTTACTCTATGTACGTATATATATGTATGTATGTATGTATGTATAGCAGTGTCGTCTTATTGTTTTTGAGGACCCTG
Organism: Andrena bicolor; assembly: GCA_960531205.1. NCBI lineage: Eukaryota > Metazoa > Arthropoda > Insecta > Hymenoptera > Andrenidae > Andrena > Andrena bicolor. The sequence continues at coordinate 25,774,567 of OY482664.1, read as the reverse complement.
AGGTGAGCTCCATATGGAGCCCCCTAAATTATTCAAAATTAAAGAACATCAAAAATACTGCGCTAACACGCGAAGTGAATAAGTATTAAAACAATTAAATAAATAAGATTAAGCATGGGGTGCATTCCAGGAGAAAAGGGCCCCATTTTAAAATCTAAATTTTGATGTACCTATTTTTCTTTCCGTCTCAATTGGAGGGCCCATTTCCAATTATTTTCTAACTTTACAGCTTTATTTTTTTTAAGTTCCCAAATTTTTCAGGGAACCCCTGAGCTCCGGGGCCCCGAGGCGCCTGCCTCTTTCGCGTCTATATTAAAACGGCACTGATGTATATACACTGCAAAGGAGAGATTATGATATTCCAATTTCAAACCTTTTATTTCGAAAAGAAGCATTCAATTTCTATTACTGAAAGAAATCGTTACAACAAACTTTATTGATGTGTACAGTCCCAACGTGGTTCAATAGAAATTGGAGTACAAGACTTTCGTTTGCGATTATTTGATCCTTTCAGTGGCAAGGTCAGCTCGAGACTGCTTCTGCCCCCCCCCCCCCCCCGAATAAGAATCGATGTCTCCCGCATCGATCTCGAATCAATCTGTTAGGATATACATATATGTAACTCTATTCCCGCCAACATGCTATATAGGAGAGAGTTTCTGTGTTTCGCCGCGGTTTGCCCAAGTGTTCACATCTGCGTGCCACTTGTGAGGGAGGCGACGCGACGCTGCTGAGGAACGTCCATCGTCGCATCGCGTCACCGCTGCCATTGTTCTTAGCTGCTTGGCCACCCTTGAAGCCTGCAGCCCTGGTTTGAGAAGTTTCTCTTGATAGCGGTATCCAGTTTTTTCTTTCAATATCCGTTATTTCTTACATTTTTTATTACTAGGGGTGTGCGGGTATCCGAAATTATGGGACCCGATTTGCGATTCGGGAGCCGATTTTCTTGCTTAAAAATTCTTACATCTGATCTCGGGTATCCGATAACATTTAAGTTGTGATTTTGCAGTGTGATCAGATTTTCGAATTTCTAAGCAAGAAAATTCGGCCCCTGAATCGCAAATTGGGTACCGTAATTTCGGATACCCGCACACCCTACTAATTACTGCTAAAAAATGTATTTGTTTAGACTTTGGACAGTTAATCGTTACAGTTCAAATTAATTGCCCCCTTATCATCGTACGACATATTTTCAATGTTTGCCCTTCTGGATCGATTATCTGAGAATTCGTTTATCGGAATTCTCTTTCCTTTATTTCGGATAATCAATGTTCCACTATAATGTAATTCTTCGTGGCTTACAATTAGTCAATTTAATTACATTTATTGTTAGATGCAAGTCATAGGGAATTGTTTGAAAGCATAGTCAACTGAGTTGCAACTGTTTTCTTTCAATATAGTTGTATCCGGCGTAAAGTTGAACGATGTGCATATGAGGAAACTGTGGACAGAAAAAACAGACCACTTGACATATTTCTTGAGGAATAAGGCAAATAAATTTACATAAATTTATTTAGAATTTTTCTTGAATTATCATACCATTTTAATTAATTATAAAACACGTGAATAGTGACTCGTATATATATATATGCATTACAAAAAAAGTGTAATTGGATGTGGGATCGTAAATTATCAGTTTAATGATCACTAAGGTTTAAAATATCATTCAAACAACACTGTTAAAATAAGATAATTTGCACTGCTCATTAGTACTTGACAACTGAGGAGACGCAGATGTTTAATTGGGCTGCGTTAAATAAACGATATCCATAAATTATTATCGAAGTTAATGTTCAACATTCCAAGCAACCACTATAATTGAGGCATTAAGAGCAAAAACGGACCAACCCACATTTTTTGCGAAAGTGAATTAGTAGCAATAATGTATTGAGTATTCTAAGCTTCCCATACAGCGCACTCCGTTGCAGAAAGGTTGCAGTTAGGTTGCGGTGCAATGTTGCACAGTGGCGGACATAGAAAGATTTCTGCAACATCTCAGAAATATTACCTGCAATGTTTCAATCTTGCACCACAACATATCTGCAACCTTTCTGCAGCCTTTCTGCAATGTAATGTGCTGTATGGGTTGTAATGTATTCCGCTTCACTAATCATATGAAATAGAAAAAATTGATTCGTTGTCAATGTGGGTTAGTCTGTTTTTGGCCTCAATGCCTCAATTAATTGATGCAATATTATATCATTATCGCCGTTTATTTATCGAAAAAAATTACTTTACTCGTCACACATACCCAGCTAGACTTTCATGAGTTAAATTCTTGATCATGCAATGAATCAATACATTTACTACATGTTTGATCAATATTGCTATACCGTTAGACTCATGCTAATTTACTAAATATGACTAAAACATATGTTGTAAATATAATGTAAAGTGATGATGTCAATTTGCAATCATTGTGTGCTGCATTGATTGCTGCAAATGTGATTCAAATATGATCCCTATTTTTCAATGCACAACTGTAGATAAATTTTGCACAAATATAAGGTACAGTATTGTCTCCTTATGGGCTCGGTTTGGTGTACACGATGTGCGTTTTTCGCTATCCCCACCACTTTTGTCTCACTCCTGTCCGGCGAAGGCGAGAGCGAGATGGAACGAGAGCGAGCGAGAGACACTGGAAGCGAGCAAGGACGGTACGAGATAGGGAGAACGTAAATTTTGTGTAAATATTAGCAGCACGTCATGACTCAAATATGATTCAAATATGACCTGAACAGAATATCCTCATCGAGCGTATAAAGATTGCTACAATATTTTCTGTTCTAATTGAATCATTACATGTCCTAAATTTAACGCCAAGGTGAGCACTCACAAAGCGCACAACATTGTTGCATTACGTGATTTGATATTCGATAAACTTTACGCAAATTTGCTGTAAATTGTCTGGCTGGGTATGTATGAATCATTAAAAATCAAATTGCACAATATTTTATGAAACTCGTAGTATTTATTAGTGATCTTGAGGTTTGGAGTTTTTGGATTTGAGCAAAACATTAGCTTTCCAACTAAAATTGTTTACAAACTCTTAACTGACAAAATTTTGACAAATTGAGCGAAATGACGTATTACAATTTTCATCTCAGCATTTACAATTGTAATGCCTTATAATTTTAGAAATGTAAGTAGTTAAAATATGACATCTTGTTTGGATACCACCAGTGTAAGTTTCTTTACTGAAAATGGCTTTGGACTAGTTGGTATGAATGTGAACTTTATACGCCTGAGGTAGAGAGATTGAATCTCGGCTGTTTACATTTAGTTACAGGATTTTTATTCACAATCATAGCGACTATATGCATAATCATGGACTGCACAATTATTCATCAGCCCGTAATGTTTGTTTTTATGGGCAAATAAAAAAATATATCGTAATTTCTTAAAGTCCTCACAATTTTTATGCAACTAGCAGACACCTTTTCAGTTGACCTGATTGGGTTACACACATATTTTTCATTTTAATTAGTTGTAAAGTGTGATCTACACCAATATGCTAAATGAAACTTTGTACAAGGTAAGTGCGGGTAATAAAGCCCGGCAAGTAATAAGGCCCACCTGTCATTTATCCTGGGTAGGTCAATCTACAATACTGGTAGTGTCAATTTATTGCTTTTATTACATACGAAATATCATTCGAAGAGTTTCCGCCCGATTAATATAACATTTGCCGGCTGCAAATTCAAGAAATGTTCCACCGGCAACTAGCTTTGTTACAATTATAAGAATTACGTCAGATTCTTGGCTTTGCATTGTGAGTACTCATTATTCAATTACTGTACATCTATAGGTATGCATAAGTATATATGTTGGCAACATATTCCCAGGGAATTGATGATTTTGTAAAGTGCACGCTTAACATATAACCTCGCCAATGAAGAAGTGACAAAACAGATAATAAGGCCCACCAAAATATTAAGTGGGCTTTAAAGCTCAGGAAGTAATAAACCAGAGACTCCTTCAAAAGCAGGAACGATATTGAGAAGAGCTCTAAAACACGTGTCACTTCAACCAGAAGAGAAAAGACAAGATTGTGTGAACAATAGCCCATGCCATCCACCTCCAGAGAAAACGTGGACGGCAACTCTGCAGACAATTGGGTTTGCAAATTATAAAGAACTGCATTCAAGAGTGATATGCGACAGTGTGTCATGTGTCTCACCTGGATGCACGAGGATTGCGTTGGGCTCACACCTGAGGAAGAAGCTGTCTTTGTTTACCCGAATTATACATACTAAATAGGTGGGCCTTATTACCTGCACTACGCGAAACAAAGCCCGTGTACAAGGTTTTTAACAACTTATTCATTTTCGTATTGATTGTGTTCATATATTGTTACAAATATTACAGTTTATAGTTTAATGTCCACAAATTTCTATAAAAAAAAGTTTTCAAGAATATATACAAGCTTTTTTAAAATAATTCTACATTCTTAGGTGGGCCTTATTACCCGCACTTACCTTAATGTCTGTATCTTCGATATTTTTGCGAAATTTGGTTCCAAATTTTCAGGAAATATTCATGACATATCAAACACTGAAAATAAGGAAAAAAATGGTATCGTTGTGGCATATTTCGGTATATACCTCTCACTTAAATGTTTAAAAAATAGTCCTCGAAAATAGAAATTCCATTTTTTGTTCGCTTTCATTAAGGGGAGGTTCCGGTCTAGAGCCAAAAAAAATAGGTGATGTTTAGGAATTAATTCAAGGAACACTACTATATATAATTTAATGGGAGTTTTTGCATTGTATTAAGGATGTCTTAAATTATAGAAATATATTTTTTGTTTCATAATCAATCATTGTAGGCGGCCCTGGGCAGCTGTTAAAGTCAAGGCGTCAAAAAATTGATCCAATTCGGTGGGTGCTGTATCTCCAAAAGTTATTAACCGAATCGACTGAAACCTTTTTTATTTTGAAGATTGTTCTTCTATCTAGGGGGGGGGGGGGGGAACTAGAAAAAATTACAAAAATAACGTTTTTTTTTAGAAAATAACGACACTTCAAGTTTGAAATCACTTTTCCCTGTGTTTTCCGTCCTTTCAACGCCTTTGAAAATTATAAATTTTTAATTCTTTGTAATTTTTTCTAGCCCCCCCGCCCCTAGCCAGAAGTATATTCTTGAAAATAAAAAAATAGTTTCAATCGAATCGGATAATAATTTTTGGAGATACAGGGCCCACCGTTTTGAGAACACTGTTTCGAGAAAAACGCGTTTAAAGTTTTACGTGAGCGCCGCGCCGAGTGGCCGGTTGTTGCCCATGCATTTGCCGCTACTCAAATGCCTATAACTTCGGGAATTTTATGAATTTGAACAAATCCTTTTAAACACGTTTTCCTAAAAGATTGAACATTCGAAAAATAAAATAAAAAGAAAATAGATTTTTAGACCGGAACCTCCCCTTAAGGGGTAACGCCACTCTGAGGGCAGAAAAAGAAGACCTAAATTTGACAATTTATTTTGTGAGTATGACAAACGGAATAGAATTTCTTTTCGGGGGGTTTATTTAACACATATTGAAGTACGAAAAACAATTTTTTTTATTGCCATTTTCATGCAAAATGGCAGCAACAGAGCCCGTCGTCGAAAAAAGCTTTTTTGGAAACGCCGCCACGGAAGGACGGTTTTCTCGGCATGTATGAGTCCTGGAACCAAAAATAAAAAAAAATTTATAATCTATATACAATTGGCTATGGAACGACGTAGGGTTAATTTTTTAAATCACTATATGCGGAAGTTGTGCACTTTTTAAGAAATGAATCGATTCTTTGCCCTAAAAATGAGCATTAAATTGTTTATAAAAAAAAAGTTTACATTCAATCAAAAAACGGCTACGTACTTTCAAAGCCAATTGTATATAGATTATAAATTTTTTTTATTTTTGGTTCCAGGACTCATACATGCCGAGAAATCCGTGGTGGCGTTTTCAAAAAAGCTTTTTTCGACGATGAGCTCTGTTGCCGCCATTTTGCATAAAATATACTCTCTGAAAAGAAATTCTATTCCATTTGTCATACTCACAAAATAAATTGTCAAATTTAGATCTTCTTTTTCTGCCTCTAGAGTGGTGTTACCCCTTAATAAAAAGTGTTCGAGAAGCATTTAAAATTACAAATTTGGAAAAAAATTCTTAATTTTTAAGTCTTCTTTCGAAAACCGTTTGTCGCACGAGAAAATGTAATAGAACATACAAGATGCTCCTTGTCCGGATCTACAACCTTTGTTTTACATATTTTTTATGTAATCATTAACTTGGATATTATATGAAATCAACTTTTTGCAAGTGTTAACTAATTATTTAAATGTTTAAGGGCCCAGGGGCACCTTTTCCCGTTATCCGATCAGGCTCAAACTTTACACAGATTTTGTTTTAATTATTTGAAACTATTCTGGAGGGTGCCCCAAAGAAAATGTTGAAAAAAAATTTTACCAGGAGTAAATAAAAGCCACCCTAGTCCGCACACCCTCTTCATCCCTCCCCTCGAACCTCGCGTTGATCGGCCATTGGGGCCATTCGGAAGTACAGCCAAGCTATTCCTAATGTACTGAAATTGCGGTAATTAACGATTCATTTGCATTCATTCGCTTCACGCAAATGTGTGTCGAGCCGTAATAACGCTGTGGTCATATTAAATACAGCGTAGTGAAACTGTCATTGCGCCGTGACTTGTATTCCTAATATCGGCAACGTTAGTGATTTGCTATTTAATTATCGTGTTGGCAGCTTGTGACATATGGAACGACATTCCGTGCTAAAAACTCTAGATGATTCGACGATTAGATAGAAATATCGTTGCATAATTCCGCTAAGGCGTATTGTTGCTTGTTTCGCGCATTAACTACGACACTTGGACACATTTGTCAAACGTGACATCGACCATTATCGCGGCTAACAACCGGCATCTAACGCGTCCGAATAAAAAGTGTGCAAGAGTGTGCTGCTATACTCGACCTTGGCTTCGATGTGTCTGTGTAGCCTCTCGATGACTAGTGCAATTAATGTCGCTGTCACGTTGCAATTACACATTCAGACACATGGGTGTGTTTAAGTCAAAAGATTTCCCAATTGAATCGACATTACATAAATAAGAAATAATCGAGCGTATCGATTCGAATTTGCATTCGCTAGTCTCAACCTTTTTCTTTGATCGCAAGATGGCGATGATTGCGGGCAAATGTAAGCGACCGTTTTCTTTTTTCCTTTTTTCCAATGTCAATCATTCAGCACACGTGACTGATACGCTCGAACGCGCGTTTTCTACGTGCAATTATTGGAGGCGCTGAAGTTCGTCGAACACCTGATTATAGTCACGTACTTTGTATGGTTTCCTTTTATTTTATTCCTGTATTTTACTTTCCATTTTCACGCTTATTTCGGTTCATATTTACATTGTCATCTACCATGAAGCTGATGGCAGATTCAAATATTTGGGACGGTCTATAAATGCCTTGAAAGTAACAATAGCATCTTGAAATACAATAAAGCCATCTATCATTTCAATTGTTTCCATTTCCATATATTATTTTCAACGTCTGAAAAATGAAAAAGAAAAAAGTGATACGTATAAAATAATACTCTGCACCAAACGTCTGGTTCAGCTTATAAAGAATTTAGAGCTGCTCTGATTACGTAATTGACATTGTACGTATTTTCTAGCATGCATTGCGTGCTAATCTTTATCCCAAATCTAAAGTACGGTCTTCAAGTGTGTAGATAGAAGAGTGCTCCGTTTCATAGATTCATATGAATACCACACAGAAACTACACAGTACACACCTATTGGTAATATTAAACCGCGTTTTAAATTAGAGCTGAACACATCAAGGGACACATGGAATAATAAGCATATCACTCAAACATCATTTTGCCAATGAGTGTAGTAGGTATATAGGTATATAGGTACTAAATCTTGTTAAACTTGCTACTCAAAATGTGGACTTGAATTTACATATTTCCACAATTTTTAACAACTTCACTATTAATAAATAAATGGTAACATGTTCGCTGATCGCACTCAAACGGTGTTCGGCGAATCTAGGGCGAGAACATGTATAATCATATGCAGATATGTATTCGCGGAAATATTTAACGTTCAACTTTTGACAAACTACGAGGGCATCTTAATTATATAAGTATGTACGTACATACATATATAGCATTCAAGATAGGGGAAAGTCGGACAAAATGGGTACCTAATATATTGTTTCTACTAACAAAAATCAGAGGGCAAATAGAATTTTAAACACCACTACGTGTCTTAAGGGGGTACATGAGTATTTTGGGGTAAAAAAATCGAAATATTTTTTCGATTGTTCATGATAGCCACACGCCATAGAAGTGTTTTAAAAAAGATTTCATTGAAAAATTGGAAAAATTGCTGGAATTACAGCGTAAAAAATAACGAGCTGACCAATGCAGATAAACTCTCTTCGGTAGGCTTTAAGCCTTAAGGGGTTAGCTACCGTCAAGAGGTAGAAAAAGAATCGATTCTTTGGGAATTTATTTCAGAAAGTTCATGCCTATTTTTATGCAATGGTTTTTGTATTCAGATCAGGGACACTTTAACAGGTCATTATAGTTTTGGTATAAAAATATTTATTTATTGCACAATTACAACTGATTTCCCGGAAGCTGTTTTTAGAAACACGTTTTGCAGTGACCAACATTATTAGGAACTGGGCTACCTGAAGTCAAAAAACGAAGAAGGTTTAGTTAGCCCAATATTTTATCTAGTTTTTAATCGTTCCGTTTTATAAAATATTAATCAGCGACAAAATGGTAGATGTTTTAAATGAAATGATCGATTTTCGTAGAAAAAATACTCATTTTTCATCCATTACAATAAAAACTATGCATTGGAAAAACAAATGCTTCGATTAAAGACGAGATTGAATTGAATTGAATGTCTAGAAGAAACTTACAAAGTTTCAAAAAGATTGATGAAGCGGTTTTGTAGAAATCGTGGTCACCGCAAAACGTATTTCTATCAACAACTTCCGGGAAATCAGTTGTAGTTTTGCAATAATTAAATATTTTTGTACAAAAACATAATATAATAACCTGTTAAAGTGTCCCTCATCTGAATACAAAAACCATTGCATAAAAATAGGCATATACTTTCAGAAATAAATTCCCAAAGAATCGATTCTTTTTCTACCTCCTGACGGTAGCTAACAGCAAAGCCATTTTTCTCAAAACTATGTTTCTCAAAACGGTGAACATCGCAACTCCAGAACGGATCGATATTTTTTGTTGAAATTTTAATTGGACCTACACAACATTTTTCTCCACAATGTGGAACTCACTCTCTAAAATCGCATAAGTTTAATAACATTTAAGACAACATTTATCACAGAATTACTTCAGTAAAATCCTACAAACTCGATATTTGTTGTATAACTCCGTGAATTTTTATTAAAATTTTTCAACCTAGTTCCACATTAGAGATTTTGAGTTCAAGGATACTCATATACAGCCATTTGGCTTTTGCTTTTAGACGAGTCGGTCAATCTGAATCGTGTTTACCACACGGAGGCACGCATTACTCAAGCAGTCACGTTGACGTCTTGTATATTAATTAATTTTCAATATTTTGTAAACATTCTTATTTGAAACTACGTCTTATATCCCTAAGAAAGAATTGTTAAAAGAGCAAGTGGTTTAAGTTATTACTGGCTCTACAATCTGTCCTAGAAGTAATCGTTGATTTTAGCTGGCTAATACCCATGTACCAGGTGCGGATTTGGAGATTTGACGCCTGTAGGCTAACAAGCGCTTGCCACCCTTTTTATGAAATATCATCAAATATTTTAATAGAAAAGATTTCAGACAATTTTAAAATTAATTCAATATGTCAACACACATATGAAGAAAAAGTGAATTATTTTTAAAGTTGTCTCAAGACTTTCAAGCCTCTGCGGTCAAAACAACCAAAATAAAAACATTTTATTACCTTTTCAATTTTTTTCGTCGCAAATTTGCCGCCCCAGGTTGCAGCCTACTTAGTCTATACCAAGTCTACTCAGACAGGGGGGGGGGGGGGATTATTACATAGTGGGTACTCCGTTTTGCCCCACACTTTAGTACTCCGGTTTGCCCGCACGCGAGGTTCTTTATTAAACATGACATATCTACATTTGGACGTCAGGCAAACAAGCGGATAAAAAGTGAAAATACTATGGATAAACTATGGAATGCAATGTTTTACTTACCGTAATTGATTCTTTAGATAGAAGTTATATAAAAGGATAAAATCGAACTTTCTTCACTGTAATTTTTTCAAAGTCGCACGCTCGAAACGTAATGAGTGCTGGGGTCTATGATTGATCGGGAATTGTCATGGAGACGAGCCGAATCAATCTAACACCACCTTTGCTGGCATACCGCACCTCTTATCACAAAAAGACAATAATACCCCGTGTGACCCAACTTTCCCCTACTGTGAATACGCATGCCCCAAGAGAGAAATAGGAGAACGAAGAAAGTCGAGCAAGACCCATCCCCTATTCTATTTCCACACACTTCTGTCTCCGATATCTTACCAAACATGGAAACACTCTGTCGGTACTTACAATGCATATGGGCGAGGGAGCGCTTATGGCAAGAAGTTTTTGGCAATAGAAGCAATAGCAGTCGAATAGCATTGGGTGGCTGGCAGCCAAACACATTCTGAGGTTCTTTTCATTCCAAACTTTGTTCCTGATTCCTAAACCTTATCACGACTCCTTCGTTTATACATATGTACATATCTAAGAGAGTTTAAATGTTTTGTAAAGCAAATTAATGGAACGTATTTTATAATGGCTTTTGTTTAAATATCACATACAACAATTACTATTATTTATCATTAGCATCATAGCTCTCCAAATGGTATTGATTATTCTTTACCTTCAAACGCCTTATTTTACTAAAAAAATAGTATGGTACCAGTACCTACAAAGTAAAATAAGACACAAACCAAAATTTATGTTTTAAAGAATCATTATAAGAACTATATTTTTGTGTCACTTAGAGAAGAAAATATTTAGAGCGGAAAACTTTACAAAAGATGGCTGGCACAGACTCGAATACGTGATCCCCGAGATTCACGAGCCAAGAGAATAATCTGCTACAAATATACAGGGTGTCCGAAAATTGGGGAACAATCCTGGACATGCAATATCCTGATGCCACAAGAGATCGAAAAATCATTTACTGTTTTCGGATCCGAGGCTTCGTTCTCGAGATATTAATAGTTGAATATTAGCGGCGGAACTTCCGAGTCGCTCAGTTTACAGCCGAAACAGCTGAGCGCGGAGCACTGACCCCGAGCACGCAACGCGGGAAGCACGCATCAGGAAGTCCCTGAATTTTTAGACATCCTGTACGTATATTACACTACTCCTGCACACGTATTTCTTACTTCTAAGATCCTAGAAACACGTGTACTTCCTAAAGAGTACAGAATTAATTACTAAAACTCATATTCAGGTACCTGAACTAATGAAGGACCTTGCTTTCATCTACGTTAAAAATATGATTTGACGCAAACAATTTTTGTATTTTCATTAACAAAAATATAGCAACTTCCAAATGTCCAAAATCCAGCCACCTATAAATTTATGCCCAGTTTATAATGTCTGCCTTGAATATCCGGGTCGTTAAAAATTGGACATCCTGTATAAGTTACATCACAACATTTTACGTTTTGTAAAATGTCGTGGAACAGTTGATTAATATGCAAGTGCACTTTGATAATTCAGCCGCAGTATACCTGCTATGTGTACCCACTTGTAAGGTTTCTTCAAACTATAAAAAAGAGTAAGATAAGGTGCAGTTTCCATTTCCATTGTCGTAAACAGCAGTGCGATGTTACTGATCGTTACATCGTTACATTGAAATCCTGCTTTTATGCCATTAACAGTCCCACCTTAGAGCAGCATAAAGCCACGTTTTTATCGCGGCCGATAGTCGACGATTTAATAAAACGCGGTGAAATATTTCCTCGCTGCCTTTCGTAATTTTCCACTTCAATGTTGACACAAAGTGTCACAATCTACGGGCTGTATCGCGGGACATTTAACAGAGCTAAACACGCGAATAAAGATGAAGCAGATACGAAAATAAATATGACCGAAACCCAAAGTGCATTCCAGGCCCGAATACAAAATGACGTCCGTATCTAAACGACGCAGCCTGTTATGGAACCAGTATCCATGGTCTTCAATGTGCCCGCACAAAACGTAGCCGTGCATTCGAAATCCATGAAATAATACGTCTACCAGCATCGACTCCTAAACTACATCAGCCAGCAGCGTGTTGTTCGCTATTGGATCGCAGCGGTAAAGGCTGGCTTAACAGGACGCATTTTAAATTTATAAAATCGTAGTCTATGAACAGAAAGGCATTGTTACACGAACACAAGGCACAAATGTTTTAAATACAAAACCGTATTCAATTTTCAATAAATTTCCCATTTATTAATCGAAACAATTTATATAGACCCACACTTGTCAGTGTCCATAACACGAGGCATTCCAAAAATTTTGAAATTACATAGAATCATCGCAATGTTTAAAGATTGTTGTTCATAAACGAAAAAATAACATAAACATTAGCAGAATAATGAATATAGGTAAGTAAATACGTAGTAAGGAATTTACTAGGAATGAACATAGGTAGAAAAGTAATTACTTATGTCATAGGTAACTATGGAATTCATGCAACATGAAAAGTAATCTTTCGAGTCAGTTCTTACAGTAAGATAAATGGCGAGTGAAACTGAACTGACCACTAATGGTAGAAATCTTCAACTTATTTTACAATCGTGTAATTATTTTTGGCCAATGAAATCTACCGTTAACTCGTAAATATCACGAGTAGCGGAAGAAGTACACAAAGAAGATGATTTTATTTCCATACTTTCAGAAAAAATCAACCTTTCAAGTACGGCTGCAAGGTAGACAACGGAACATATACTTATATCGGGATAATATCCCAATAAAGCCACTACTTATTAAGGTTTATGTATTTATTGCTTGAGATATAAACCGCTTGTACGTACAAGCCACTATTGTAATTAAAACGCTGACTAATTTAAGAAACGAATTACTGCACGTGCTGAAACGCTACCTCGCATACGGACGCAACGAACGAACAACGCTGTACAACGCGACAACGCTGTAAGACACGAAGTCAAGCACACATAACGCTCGACGCCAGCGCCAACAGTCCGCCTAGCATTCTAGCAACAATGCCAAACGCACAGACTCCACAAGCGCGCGGAAAACAAAAAAGAAAATATTGATTCAGAAACGCGGACTACAATATCTCAACAACTTATTCATTTTGTTAATAGAATATTGAATAGTATCAGATATCTATGGAGAAGTTTGTAATGCTAATTTTTACGCAACAACAGTTAAAAAGTTAATTTTTCATAATTTCATTGGTAGACCTTGTTGTATAAAAGTTTTAATATCATACATTGAAATATCGGTTGACGATTTATATGTGCAAAAATTCATTCAATTATCAATAAATAACCATGAGGCGTCTGTCGAAAATCAGTCTTACGTAAATACGACAAAACGTTTTCAGTTAATATTATCTTTACGATCCACTACAAAAATACCTAGATTAGGAAACTTCGATTTCGCATAATGGTTATAAATGTAATACGTTTCTGCCGTGAAACCGAATGGTACTCTTCCTTGACTCGCCCTGGAAAAGCCTGCCGTTAAACAGTAAATCTAATTACCTAATTGCTATCCTGATGGCTGCATATTACGGTGACAATATTGTAGGTTCGTCTCATAAAGGTGTGAGAATATTGCTGCGGACGCAGTAAAATATGATTGACCCGTCCAGGTAACTGCAGTCCAATACGGTTGTAACCTACGTTTGACTCTGAAGGATTTCAAGTCTGCTTCGGACTTTCTACTTGAATGAAAATAATAAGGAGCTTGCTTATATTGTAGGTAGAATGATCCACGATTTTGTCGGGTTTCGACAAACGATCATATCTATTATTCCTTTCTACTTCGGTAGGATACATTGAAGATAAGTTCATCCATATTCGGTTGAAATATTCCGTTACAAAATGCGAGACTTGGAAACTTCCACGAAAACAAACTTGTTTTTACCTGTGTTATATTTCAATATTTATTAATATTCATTAACTTCCGTGTGCGATATGCGGAGTTTTAAAGAATTTTCTTCTTCGAAACAACTGTATCAAATTGGCGAAGTTGCTTCGTATGAAAATAGAGGTTATGCGATGGACGTAAAGACGCCGTAACCTATTACCAAGTAAACATTTATAAAGAATAATAAATAGTTACTTTCAATAGGAAATATCAAGTATTAATTGCAAGTTATTGGAGTCGATTTCCTTCAATGTTCCACAATCTGATGTGCAATATTTACTCAGTTACATAAATTATTGGTATCCTACTACTTTCAAGCTAGAACATTATTTAAATAATACTTATGTACCATTTATTATATAATATACATAAGAACTCTGTAAGAGCTTTTATTGTTATTAAGTTTTTTATATTAAAATAATGAAATATGTAAGTAGTTTCGAATTTGTGTAATTTGTAACAGTGATAAGAAATGCAAAATTGTTAGCGAAACAGCATATTGTTAGTAGGATATGAATCTTTGAATGGTATACTTTTTTAATTTAGATATTTTAAGTCGCGTCAACCTCTAAGTTGGGTTATTAATTCTTGAAGAAAATTGGTATTTTTAAGGAATCTCAGCAGCTGTTTTATCTTCTTTTAGGCGGTCAGAGTTTTTCGTATACAGAAGTCAATCTCGCAGGTTATCCTTTCGGCTGAGAATTTGTTACAGGAGAGAATAAGATGATCAATGGTTAATTTCGTGTTGCATTTGTCACAAATTGGGGTGTCTGCCTTGCTCATTATGTGCGAATGAGATATTTTGGTGTAGCCAATGCTGACGCGTGATATTGCTACTTGGGTTGGTCTTGCAAGAATACGGACAGAGGTGTTTTCAAAGAAGTTGTTTTTAGAAGCTGTCGGGGAGGTGCGTTTAGTTTCCATTCCTTGTCCCAGTATTTATTGATTGCCGTGTTAGCGACACTTAATTTGGGAGCTGTAAACTGAGGTGTATACTTTTATTGGTGATAAATATGAAATACAATTGATTTCTTAAGCTCACAGAAAGTAGTAAATCAAAATCGAGAAGTCACACATACCTGGTGGCGGTCGTCAAAGAGTCAAGATTGTACCTGAACAAGAGATCTGAACTTGCAAATACATATACTGTAATGTTTTAAATTATTCGTAAACGGACGTTAATTATTGTTATTTAATTACAAATTAATACATATATACATGTAATGTGGGAATGAATAGTATATATACTGTAAGAAAAGCTAATATAAATAATGAAAAACGAATGGTGTAAATAATATAAGAAAATTAGTTCAATTATTATAAACAAAATAGTAGGACTGATGGGGAAAAAAGGAATCAACCCATCGGGAATCGATCCCGCACCGAAAATGAAGAACATGGAGTTAAGAAAATAATGCGCACGGTGCAACTTTATTTGTTAATATCTCGTAAACTATTAGCCATCTGCTCCCAAAGGGGGTATTGGCGTATTTGGCTTGAGGAGTTCTACAAAAATTATCAAAGGCTCATTAAAAAGTAGAGCGTTACACTTGTGGAGCTCTGCTCGTTAGCAGAGTTGGGCATTAGTAGAATAAATTTATATTCGAATGATTTCGAATAAAATGAAGTTATTCCAAAATAACGAAAATATTTTTACGGTAGGTACACTCGAAAAGAATCCCCCTTTCCTCATGATACTTAAAAGATCCTACGAAAGACGAATAACGAATAAAGAATAAAAATTTAGTCGTTATTCTCGAATAACTTCATTCTGTTCGAAATTTTTATTAAAAAATTATGCCAATAAAAAAGTTGAATAATGCCGAAGTCAGATCGTCAGTATAATTTCTCCCCACCGTTCCCTTGTTTTGAGTTAGTGGGATTATAAAAACCATACCTGAACTATGTTTATAAAATTAATCCTGCACGTACGAGTCTGTGACCGCTGAAAAATTTACTTTGATTAAAATTTATCAGGGATCTAATAATTTTATTGTTCATATTGAATAAAACTATTGAATATGTACAATGAATTATTGTAAAGTTGTAAATGTGAGCCCTGTCGTGATAGACTCGAGAACGAACTTGCCAGTGGAAACTCAATTTTTGTGAGAAATGAGAAACATTAAACTCGAATTGGCAAACTGCTAAAAAGTCATGACCTATTTT
Organism: Andrena bicolor; assembly: GCA_960531205.1. Lineage (NCBI taxonomy): Eukaryota > Metazoa > Arthropoda > Insecta > Hymenoptera > Andrenidae > Andrena > Andrena bicolor. The sequence goes on along the minus strand of OY482664.1, from coordinate 25,758,250 downwards.
TGTGACTCTATAAAGGTCTTTAAGAACGTCCGTTTGTTTATAGATAGAGAAGACAGGTAAGTGAAGGCCTCGTAAATCAAAGAAAGTCAACTTAACTTCTTTATTACCTAAATATGAAAAGTTATTTCACATTGGGAAAGTTGTATTGAATCACTAAATGACTATATAAAAATGAAAGTATAGGCACCTATAGATAATGAAGTGTACTTTTATTCTTCCTCGCACTATCGAGGTATCTAACAGTGTGCATTACTTTTCAGCCTATTGTCGTAATATATGATGTTACACGTGCACGGGTGAATAAAAAGCTATAAATAGGCGCAAAATCACCTGACCACTGAATGTCATTGAAGCGTCATTCCTACCACATCACTCGGTTACTCCGCCCCTTCATCCCATATTTCTAAATAGCTTAAATTTCATTAATAATGGTAAACAACTAAATCCAAAACATCTAATTGAAACTTACCTCTAAAATTAGCATTGGATCTGCACCTACAAAGAAACTGCGCTTCCATGGTACTAAAAGCTTATTGGAGGGACCACATCCTTTTCACAGCGTTATTAAAATAACAGGAACATTTCAATTCATCGAAAACTCTGCTCCACACCACAGCAATTCAAACAATTAATCTCATAGGCAACGATGTTAATTGAATAAACGCAATCAGAGCCGAGAAGGTACCCTGTATACGGATCCCGGAGATCAAAGAGACAAAGAGTTTGTGATTCCTCGTGGATAAGACGCCTCTGGCATCGGAATCCTGTTGACAATAATCGGGAGTACGGCACGAATCGCGATCCAAAAGAGGATCACAATAGAGTTAATTAAACATCTCAATAGCAGGCGGCTGCCCAAGGGTGATTAGACATGCTGCACCGTGACATAGGGACACCGCCGGTGGCTATTGTACCCCTGCGGAGCAACGAGTCGCGGACAGAGGACAGAAACGAGCTGCGGAGGACCGAGGAAGAGTAATACGAAAATGGTGCCGGGGAAAGGACAAGGGCGAGGACCGAGTCGGGAGAGGGACGAGCAACGGCCGTGGGGGGGGGGGGGGGGACTTGACAATAAGGGAAGGAGAGGAGAGAAAAGAAGCGAGATGGATGAAGGAGTGACCAGGTCGGGACAAAGAGGAAGAAAAAAGACGAGAGAAGGAAAGCAACAACACAATGCAGGTGACAGTTCGCGCACCCCACAGACCCTGTCTCGTCTCTTTTGTTCCTGGAGTTTCGTTGGCTTTCTTCCCCTTAACGGCAAGACAACCGTGGTCGCTGCGGCGGCGTCTCAGCCTCGTGTCGTGCTGAAATTGCTCAAATGGAAACGAGTGTGTCATTCTCACGACGTCCGCCTGTCACTCGTCGCTGCGGCTGCGTTCTCCTCTACAACCCTCCCCGTCCCTGCTCACTCTCCTGCTGCCATCATGCCCCCTCCTTTCCTCACACATACACACCTCCCTCCCATTTGTCCCCGGCTCTTTTGCTCACCTCGGTTTCACGAGCTGCGGATTGCACGACTGTCTATCGCCGTTGCTGACGTCTATGATTTAGGAGTTTGACGAGCGACGGTGTGCCACCGTATGCCTCGCTTTTTAATCACACAGAACATCGATTTTGAATTTTATCGCGTCGCTGTCTCGCGCGATATATAGGTGTTACCGCGGGCTTACTTTTGTGCAAACTTTACGTAACACATGTTTTGTATATCATTGATTTAGAATTACAACATGCCTCTGTGCAATTATTTGGAATTTTGCGTCGACCGCATTTATTATTTATGGACGATGTCCGTTGAAATGGGAAAAGAATACTTTCTAAAACAATAAGTCTATACTTATGTGTTACCTCATCCTGCTTGCTCGTACATACATAAATCACAAACTACACTTTGTGATACCATACTGGTATAGTAGCTGGAAAAGTTACAGCGTGGTCGTAAATTAAATCATCGAGTGTCGGCACCGACTGATGTAGCGGCTCTGGGCGTTATCTTCTCATATTTGTGTCAATTCGTTTGTGCCGACGCTCGAAACATGTTTACTTTAACTCTCCATCGATTTTACGACCAGGCTATACATATGTAGTTGCATACCTTTTCCAACTAGTATAAGCATTAAAAGCCAAAGAAGAACTCGATTTCCAGGTTAGAAGTGAATAAAAGACGAGATGCGGTTCATAATGCGGAAAGGGAAGATCTTTTAACGGCAGGAGGAAATAAATTGTGAAATTCTGTAGGATAGACACAAAGTTACCCAGTACGCATTCTGTTTAACATACATATGCTTAGGCGGAACACGCGCCAATATCAGTGACTCGGTCATCTCGTAAAAAGTGAAAACGCTCACTCGAAATTATTGTCTCCTTGCGATGAAAGATAGGAAGGCACAGGGCGGACAAGGGTCCGGAGATAAGTATCGCGCGTCGCGCGTCTCATTCAAGCCAGCAAACAACGTTCGTTGTCAACGTGGTAGGTAGCGTGTTAGGCGACGATATACACGCGTTCCGTTAGTCCGCCGGTTAGAGACAAATGGACGTCCTGATTCGTGACTACCGTTCGTACGCTGACTTATAATTTATAATTGTAAAGTCTTTGATTTCGCATGTGATAAAAGTCTAGCTGGGGAGAAGCGTCTTCAACGATGCCTTGAAGACAACAGCTTCCAAAGGAAACACGGTATAATAAGTTTGAAATCTAGATGGTTACCAGGGGAAAGAGAATAAAAGATGAGAATGTTTTATTCAACCAGCTCGTGGTTTGTGGGAGGCAATTTAATTTTTCAGGCGAAGCTATTATCAGAATTTATGTCTTCTCACATAGATAACAAATAAGTAGAGTTTAGAAGTTGTGATATATCAATGAGTATTAAATAATCACGTGAACATATGTAAGTACATTTTATTATAATTATATGTTCCAACTTACAATGTCTTCTGCAGTTTTGAGGATGTAAGATGTCAGGTCATATCCGAAGAAACCATCGCTTGTTTTAAGGAAGGACGCCTACCTATGTAGAATGGTCAAAACAACATGCTTCTTTGGGAATTTTTTCTAGAAAAACCGATAAACTTTTGTTATTAAACATTAGCCTATTGGAAAGAGTACATCTTACGAATATTTCAATATTTGTTTGTGGTAAAAAGTATTGAAAGGTTTGTGAGTTATAGACGATGCCCGAGATGTCTTTTGCTTTGCGCTTTGTGGTGGCAACCGCAACTCGGTGCAGGATTATACAAAATTGAAAATTCGATTCTTTTAGATAATATATCAAATTATTTACGTGCTATCTGGCCCGATTTTGGAAAAACTATTTCGAGACAAAATGGCGGCTGTGCAAAGTTGAAGCACCGATATTTAGCAAAAAATCGTTCATTTTTCGAGTGTAAGAAAAATCTAGGCAAAAAAAAGGAAAAGCCTCCCTTTAGCGCTTAGATTTTTAACCCTAAAAAAATAAGCCTACAAAGCTTCGAGTAAATCCGTTCATTCATTTTTGAGTTATGTGTGTCACCGACTTTGAAAACATGATTTTGAAGAAAACGCGTTTAATGTTTTGAGTTTGAACGCTACACAGAGGAATACCTATACCTACTTACACGCGTATAACTTTGTCAAATTTGGTCGGATTAACTTGACACTTTCATGGATTATTTTCAAGGCGCTGTACTTCAAGAAAATATAAGAATTGAAAAATCGATTTTTCGAAAATTTGTAGGCAGGCCTCTCCCCTTAAACGGACAAAGAATGTGTTAAAGATGTTCACAGTTTACAGCTTTTCAGATTTCAAGGTCACGTATATATACTTTGATGGAAGTTATACATTTTTGTACCTATGTGACCAGAATTATTTCGTATACCGCTATTATTTTACTGAAACAATAAAATGTATGAAATCTTAGAAAATTTGATTTGCTAAAATAATGACTAAATTTCTAAAGTTGAGTAACTCCCGCTGTATATTATACATTGCACTTTGTAAAATTCAATCGCCACATTGAGTCTCGTTACTTTACCACTCGAATACAAATTTACGATTTTAATACGTAAACACATCATAATCGATTTAAATGATTTAAACGATTCCTCGATTTACCGCGATAATATGCATGAATACTAATATCTTTGTTGTGATTTTTATCTATTAATTCCTATATTAACATTATTATCTACTAAGTGCATCGATTAATTAACAATTTTTGATAACTTTCCAACTGATGATAAAGAAGGGATGAAAGAAGACTATTTCATAGAGCAACATTCCAAATGGAGCTTGTCTCCATTTTTCGCGGCTTCAACGAACTGTTCGGTAGCTGATAAATCACGACTGTCATACGCCAGGTGTCGTACATCAGGACGAAAATGTGTTCCACGTCGCCGGCGATGTCACGTCTACTACGCGAAATCCGCTTTTACGCGCATCCCAACGACAAATACAAATTACACGGGAACTCACGAGGCATCCGTGTTTTTCGCCTTGGCAGACGCGGTTCCCGAGATTCGCAATGGAGTGGAACTCGCTCCCTCTCCTTTTCCATTCTTATATATTCAAGCACACCTGACGTGTGCGCGCGTGGCTCTGGTGCCGCGGCTGCGTCACCTACAGCCAATTTCCTCCAACCCCTACACGAACGTCTGGCTGGTACTTATGGGTGTTTGACGGCGACTCAATTTAAACGGATCGCTACGCGTGCGATTTTTTACGAGCCTTGCACACATAGCCTCGGTGTCCGCGCTGCTTGTTTAGTGTACGTATCAGACGACGCGTTCTTGAATGCGTCGCCACCACGGTTTACACGCCGATTTCTCGCCCCGTTTCCCTCGGTCTGGTCGCGGCTGTGCGCCCGTGTGATGCTTACGACTTGTACAGCTCGTCCCTCCTCATCAAAGAACCACGTTGTGCCGACGCGGAGAGCAACACCCGTACAACAGGGAATATAAACAACATTTACCCATGGACAACACACGTGCGTTTGTCATATTTCAAAACTTGACGTTCCCCTACCCTACTGTCGCGCCGCCAGTAATTTCAGTGTTATACCGTGCCGACTTTGAAGGCAGGTTGTGTAAAAATATGCGTAAAAAAACTGTTAATGCTTGTACGTCGTGTTGGTCCGCCAGGATATTTCATTAGCATGTGTCGCGCCATTTGGAATTTCGGGGTGAAAATTCGGATACTCAACCACCCTTCTCTGCTGAACCCTGAGAGAACAAAAAGACTCATTGCGCCGTCATTTTACATAATTTGTTACAGTCTTGATTACAAAACTTCTTTTTCTCTTATTCTAGTATTCGCAACCTGCGGCTTCCAATAGCATGAACTGCATAATGTAATATAGAAACGTTTGAAGTGCATGCGCCAGGTAATAAATAAAGTGGAATTTCAAACGCAGTTATTGTAACGGTACGGCGTGGAATCGTGTTGCAGGCATTTCGGGCTACGTGGTCTTTGACTCTGGGTATTCGTAAGAACGTGAAGGAGAAGCAAGATAGCGCTTTGGTCAATTAGTTCGCATAATAAGCACGTCGTGTTCCGCGTCCGCGAGTAGCGTGAAACAGTTAGGATCAGCTGTCACGATAGGTTTTCATGTTCCAATAGTTTCTCCGGTGCGGCGAGTCGACATATTGGTCGAGAGTGCGGGAGGCGATGTCTAGCGTGGAATGAGAGACGGGCGTCGTGTTGAAAGCAGACGGCCGAATGACGAGACGCCACGACTTGTACCGTCGGAGACAGGACGTCGTCTCCGATTACACACGGCTCTTCCGAAATTCGGAGCGAAGTAGAGAGAAGGATATTACTCTCGTGTCAGCCTCCGAAGTGGAACGATATTAGCGCTCCATTCGTGGGTAACGCCAAAGATTTAGGGGACATTCCACGCGAAATCGGACACTTTTCGGAGTAACATTTCGGATGTTGCAAAAATTAGAATATGTTATAGTCTTTAGTGATATTTATACGTACCTCAGAAGAATTTTTCAAAATTTTGCAAAATGTCGATTTTACAGCTGTTTAAAGTTAAGTACTAACTTTTTTCAATACATTATGGCTATGGATGTGGTAAACGGATGGAGATGAGCATTGCGGTTCTTATAGAGAAGACATTGAAGTTTTAAGAACAAATTATTTCAGTTTAAAAAAGAAAAAATTGGAACCATTTTTATGCAATTATTTTAAACAAATATGGACATTTTAACATTGGCCTTGTAAAAATTTTCGAAAGTCACATCGGCTCGACTGACTGAGCTGTGCGGTACTCGCAACGGCCAAGCGGCTAGAGTAAAGGATCCATGGGTAATTGCAATTACTGCCACCTACCCAATTACTGTCACCTCAAGCTGTTTTGCGTAAAATAACTAATAAATCTTGTAAAATGATGCATAAAAAAATTTAGTATACAATTCAAACTGTTATTTATTCGATACAACAAACAGTACTTAATTTTTTCTTCGTTAATTTGGATGAAACGATAAAATATTTTAAGTGGATATTAAGGAGAGTGGAAACGATGACTTCCTTACTAGCGAAAGAGAAAACAAGGCGTTAAAGAAAATGCTGTAACTGTAATATTTAAGCTATTAACATAACAAAATATAATGTTTTACATAATATAAGCATCATAGAAAGTAGATAATAAAGACCTGAATTCAACAATTCATTAAGTCTTTTTACTTATTAATTGGGTGACAGTGATTGGTACAAGCGTTTCAAGCATTTTGGTATTACTGTCATAGCAGTAGTTGCTCATGTACATGAGACGACATAACCTTAAAATGAGATAAACAGTATTAGGTTAGATGGCAGTAATTAGGGTGTCAGTAATTCAGTCAAATACATTTGAAGGGTGTCAGTAATAGATCCCGAAATATATTTTTGAAATTGATGAATTTATACATAAAAAATGAAGTTTTAAGTTCCACCAAATTTTTTCATCAAGTAAACATATTAAACAATAATAAATAAAAAGATCAACATATACTTTTAGTCTATAAATACAAAACTATAAGATAATTTCAGCGTCAACGCTTAATGTGTCAGTAATTGGGTCCTTTACCCTATATCTGCTATTCTTATACAATGTTCTCGAATATGGTAAGTATTTGTAAAAAACTGAAGAAGGAAAACTTTTCCTGTTTTTGATACATAATATAATACGGTAACTCAATTTTTGGTATTTGCAATATTTTTCTCGAAACGAAGAAGACTCTCAGTTTTTTAAATGGAATGCTATAAATTTGATAATCCAATATGAAAGCAACTGTGAAAACAAATTCAACTATATGGTATACTATGACCTTCGAGGCTACACATGGTTCAAATTTTTTCTTTTTTAAACTGAAATAGTTTTTTCTTAAAACCTCAATGTCTTCTCTATAAGCACCGCTAAGCTCATCTCCATTCGTTTACTACTTCCATAGCCATAATGTTTTAAAAAAAAGTTAGCACTTAACTTCAAACAGCTGTAAAATCGACATTTTTCAAAATTTTGAAAAATCCTTTGAGGTACGTATAAATATCACTAAAGACTACAACATATTCTAATTTCAGCAACATCCGAAATGTTACTCCGAAGTGAGTCCGATTTCGCGTGGAATGTCCCTTAGGTAACGCACATCATTCTACATTATAAAAAGTTACCGCTTTACATACCTGGTATTTTTATTTTATAAGCAGGTGGACATTTTGTTTAGCAAGAAATATGATATGCACATTATGGTAAATAATTATAGTAGCCATTAGTTACTTAAGGATGCACATGTTACTACTAATGAAGGAATTCTGATTACTCTGAAAATATAGTGGCTACCTAGATGATACTACTAGACATACATAAATCTTAGTTAATTCTTTATTGCGGCGGGTAGGGGTCTTCTCGTTAGCCATGTTTATTTATTCACATTATAATGGTATAACACAATTTAAGTAACCCATTATGTTATACATTACAATAGTTTATTCAAATACTTCACAGCTTGGATTGACAATTTATTCTGTTCGCGGATCTGATCAGTCCAAGACTGATGGTTAAATCAATAGCAATTTTGGTCGGTCTTTACCGATCGTCTTCTAACTTGGAATGCGACCACCAATAGTCCATGAAGTTATACACCGCAGCAACCTCAATTTCTTGTAACAATAAGTACGTACTTGTGTCTGAAAAGAAGGTGTAACGGTTCAAATCCACGATGAGACAAAAATATCGTGTCTCACATGAGACTTTAATCTTATGAAACAATTATTTCATTATTTTATTGTTTTTTAATTATTTTGTCATTAGTTTCATGAAATTAGACTCGTATTAGACAAGTTTCATGATATATTTTGAAAAATCTCATCTCTCGCGACTATTTCCATTATTTCTGTTTCATGATAGAAAAGTCTTGAAAAATCTTGTCATGAAACAATATTGTGTGGGTTTTTTCAGACAATCTTCGCCCCGAGATTTTCCCTAAGTTTTACGGAAAAACCCTGAGCAAGGCGTTGGTACATGCAAAAACCAAAATCGAATTTCTTCTGATACAAGGACCATTTGACTACTTGAATTTGTCTTTCTTTCCTAATCTTCGCCCTTCCTTTTATCTCTCGCCTGTTGAGGCTTGCTTACTTCTTTCTTGAAGTCTTCTCGTAGAAGTCAATTCGGTCAACACACACCAATCTCCCCTCACAAATGCACCATCAATCTCCAAAGAAACTTTCTTTGACTCGGTATTCAATGCATCTCCCGCATACGCCTTTCCTGACTTTTTGGGGCACGTCCCTCCCATCTCAGCGTCCGCGACCCGACAGGAACGCGGCAACAACCAAAAAATGAGGGCACATCCTCACAAGAATGTGACTTACTCATTAGTCGTTAAGCACATTGGTAAGAAGAGATCATCATGGCCAGCCAAAAGATCCATCCTCACCTTCTGCGACAAAACGTCCTCTTCTCGGGCGAAGATGACCCGGCAAATTCTTCCTTCTTTAAATCCTTGAGATTTCCTAAAAAATCAAATTTTCCTTGAAGTTGCTATTAGTTATAAGTTACCTTTCTTGCCTTCTCGAATTGGATTCTCTCTGTAAAGACAGCAGTTTAACAAACTTTCCAAGGGTCAAGTTTCCAATTTCTAATTTTCTGAAGATCTTCTCTTCGCTCTTGACATTTCTTGTGTCCTTCTTTCTTCTATTTCTCCTTTGACTGATTTCTTCAAGTATTTCCTGCTAAGGAAAAGGTTGGGCCTTCGTGCTTCGCCAAGTGCTTCACATATGTATCACTTCGCACTTGCTCCTTGGCGAACGTTGAAATCGATAAATTACATCATTAATTTTATCGAGTACTCTGTACAGAACTTCCCAATCCGCCTGCAGCGTATGGCATTTTCCTTTTACCCTTCGTGGTTGAAACAGCCATACTTGTTCACCTAGTACGAATTCAGTTATTCGCATATGACTCATTCCAAGACTTCATCTTGCGGTTGCAGATGTCAAGACGCTGCCAAACAAACTGATGGATCTTCTTCGTCCTTTTCCTGACCTACATGGTATATCCTCGTTCGGCATCTTCGTCTTCCTCCACTTCAGGAGGCAGCTCTCTCCACATTTGCATAGGCAGCCGAATTTCATGTCCATAGAGAATCATTGAAGGCGTCAGTTGCGTATCTTCCACTCATCTCAATCCCTCTGGTGTACTGAAACAAATATTGCCAAATATTGAAGCAACGTTCTGTTCAAACGTTCCACCAAACTATCAGATTGAGGATGCAACTGTGTAGTTTTTGTATACCTTATTCCCAGCAGCTTCATCAGTTCGTGGACTCAAAATTTCGCCCGTGGTTCGAAAGAATTTCTAACGGACAGTTCATTCCAACATACTACGTTCTGCAAAAGAGCTCTGGCGATCGTGACGGCCTGTTGGTTTGGCATCGCGATTACTTCAGACCACTTCGTGAAGTAATTTGCCACAACCAACATATGTCTGTTCCCGGCTCAGGACCTTGGAAGCAGACCCACAACATCAAGTGCAACCCTCTCAAACGACATCCCAAGATTGTACACTTTTAAGGCCCTACTCCTTTCTCTCGCGGTCCCATCTTAGCCGCACACGCGTCACATCGCCGCCCATACAGCACACTCTCCTTGCGGCATAGTTGCAGCATACTTGCGGCGCAAGATGGCAAGGACTCCTGCAAGGTTGCCGCAACTATGCAGCAAAAATTCTATGTCCGCCTGCTGCAAAGTTGCACGGCAACTTTGAGGCAATTATTCACAAAATATATTTCCACGGGAAAAACTGTTAAAAAAAATAAAAAAAAAAGTTACCGGGTTCAGGGCGACTTGAACACCGGGCCGCCCGCATGACAATCTGACGCGCTACCGTTGGGGCTACGGAGCCTTCTTGGATATAGATTACTGTAAATGGTATATATAGTGATTAAGCATACTTGCGGCATACTTGCGGCATACTTTCGGCATACTTGCGGCATAGTTGCGTTGCAACTATGCACTGCAACTATGCCGCAACTATACAGCAACAATTCTATGTCCGCTCCGCGCAACTTTGCACGGCAACTATGCCGCAACCATACATCGACATTGCGCTGCAACCATGCAAGATCGCAAGGTTACTGCAACCATCCTGCAACTTTGCCGCAACGAAGTGTGCTGTATGGGCGGCACTAATCTTCAACGTTCTGCCGACAATATGCCCAATAAAATTGCTGGCTTATCTTGGTGCAGTCTTGTTCGCACCAAAGTGTTCAGCTACTGGAGAATTATGGAACTCCCACAGTATGTCTGGGATTTTCCCACGTGACACCACCTCTGTCCTTTCTGTTTCTTCTTAAAGATGAAGCTTATTTCTTCATCTTTGATCTGACTTGCTCTCTACTCTTCGGTTTTTACCAATTCACAAAAAGTTCAATGAATTTTGGTAGGGAGAATCTTCCCTTCTTCTACCTCTTCAAGGCACTTACAGTATTTGCAGTTTTCTTCGGCCCGCTGTCTTCTTGAAGGTGCATCTGCGTCACTGTGTACCGCACCCGCACGATATTGGATTCCAAAATTATATTCTTGTAACCGCTCTATTCATGCGGGGGACTTGGTCTTCTAGATTCCCGGAGGTCAGTAACTATTGCATCGTTGCGCTGCATGGTCTGTCCGTAGCAGAAATCTTCATCCATGCAAATAATGGTGAAAATGATCTATGGACTTCACCATTGCTAATAAAACATTTCGGGTAACGCAATAGTTTTCTGCTTTTCCTAAAGTTTTAGAAAAATAGCCGACGATTTTGTCTTGACCTTCCTGCTCGTGTCAGAAGATCACGCCTATAGCAAAATTCAATGCGTCCGGATCGAATATGAAATCCGCATCTACTTCTGGATAAGATAAAAGAGAAGGTTCCATCAGTTGCCTCTTCAGCTCCTGAAAACCTACTTGGCACTCTTCACACTACTGATAAAATTGCTTTTCTTCTGTAAGGCAACTCCGGGGTTTAGCTCCCTGGGTAAATCTGTCACAAATTTCCGATAATAAATGCACAGTCGCAGAAATCTTCTCAATTCTGTAACATCCTTCAGGTCTGGCCACTCAGCTATTGCTTTTATCATCTCTGGGTCAGCCTTCACTCCATCTTCTCGACAATAAAACGCACATTTTTTGGGACTCATTAGCAATTCCAGTTACCGCAAGCGAGAAAATACTCGACGCAGGCGTTCGAATTCTTCTTCAAAATCTTTTCACAAACAGTGGCGGATTGGCCATGGCGTCACCTGGCCTGATGACAAGTGAACACCTGAACTCTTGAACACTGTAATAACTAAAAAAAAAATTTGTTTCGCATAAATTTCAATTGTACTTTCTTTTGTCACTTATGTATTTTTTTTAAATTTTATTTATTTTCTTATAAAAATTAAATGTTATGTTAATCAATAATTAAATAAAAATTAAATAGTTGTGGGTGGGCTTCTTTTGTCTCCTGGCCATAAATTATTACATCGTCGAGGTATACCAGATGAATTTAACAGTTTAATCTTCTTCAAACGTTTTCCATTAGGCGTTCGAGAGTTGCGGAGCGTTACATAGCCCAAAAGGCAATACTTTAAATTGCCAAAGTCCTGTTCTTATGCAAAAAGCTATCTTTTCCCGGCTTCTCTCTTCCACGATAAGTCGCCAATATCCACTTTGTAAATGGCCAGTGGAAAACCAAGAAGAGCCGGTGAGATCATCTAGTGTATCTTCAATACGGGGAGGAAATAATCCACACCAAATCGCGTGGGATAGTCCTTTTCTTTACAAGAACAATGGGGGACGACCAAGGACGCGGGGACTTTTCTATAACGTCCTGTGCAATTCTTCATCAATTCTTCCAGTTTTTCTGGTCGATGTAAATTATCTCCGATATTAATCTAATGTTGGGTCATCTCGCATCTTCTAATTTGATCTAAATTTCTGGCAACATATCCTGAAACTCATGGAGCAGATGAGCGAAATGTTTCTTATGTTGTTTTTCCATGTTTATACATAGAGCACCGTCCAAATAACTCTCGTAAGCGTTGTGGTACGTACATATTCCCCTTCTTTCTTCTTTTCTTCTTCTATCTTCTCTTCGTTCTTGTTCTCCTCCTAAAATTTAGGAGTGGGTTTTAGGCCTAGGGGTACTTCCCGCAACCCCAAAAGACAGAACACATTTCTTCATAAATCTAATTTACAATGTTTCTTCAGGAACGCTGCGCTGCTCCAAGGATACAATTTTCTACCATTTGTACAATGTACAACTCTTCTGTACTGGAGTATCCCACAATACTGATTGTAATTTTCTCTTTAATGAAGACTTCTAGTTATTCCCGGGTACTGGAACGAATTACGAAGCCTGCTGTGACAGCATTCTTCGTGGACACGATTCTGTTCCCAGTAGATTAATGGGAGATCCCGTATCCAGAATGAGTTTAAAAAATTTGTTATTCACTTCTCCAAGCACGGAAACATCTTCTAGCGACTCCTCTTCACATTCTGTCACCATCTGCATCGCCACATTCTTGACGATTAGGTCATAGAAAATTGAAGTCTGGCGCTTCCCCGTTACGTCGTCCTGTTGCCGTGTTTTGTTGTGTTGCTGTGCTGCATTCGCTAGCCTCTGTGAAAATGTCCGATTTTCCAACAGATCCAGCACGTTTTTTCGATCCCTCCTCTTCTTCTCCGGATTTACCTAAAAATTTTGAAAAGATTTAATTTCCCGTTTTGGTTGTATATGCTTTGACTCCATCCAGGAGCCGCGAGTCATTGTTTCGATGGCTTCCATCTCCAAAGCTCCGGTGACTGCTGCTCTTATGAAGCCGCCAAGACGCAGGGTCTTTTGTATTTCCTTATCAGCCAGCGCCGTAATAAACTGTGACGCGGTAAGTATATCTCGCGTCTCTGGCGGGCAGTCCGCGAGCGCGACCCGCGCCAGCTTCTCTAATTCCGCGCCTAAAAAGGAAATACTCTGCCCTCTGCGCTGCAGATAACTATGAAATAAGGCGTGATTTAAATTTGATAAATTTCTACTGAAACTAAATCTGAATAATATCCGTGCTCGGCAGCTGAAAGAGTAGTTAAAATACTCCTTGTTAAACCCTCAAAAGAGGCGATCAACACCGCGACCAATTTGCTCCGGTGATAGCTTCAAACTGTTGTTTTAATTCTTCTCAAGAAGATCGTCCATCGAAAACTATGGGCTTCACCGCGTACCCCAAACTGAGTACGCGCTGTCCTACCTGACCGCAATCCCGTGATCCAATGCGGCTCCGGCAAAGAATTAGTGGCGGCAACAAGCGAGGGTCCAGGGGTAGCTATGGGAGAAACACTATTTACAGCCCTGTCCCCTGTCTTACACGGTCTCCGCCACTTGAGGTCCCTGTGGTGTTAATAAAACCGCCTAACGACGACGAAAGCACCTGGATTCTTTTCTCCAATTCGGACACGCGCGTTTCCCAGGCAGTATCCCGGGCCTCCGGAGCCGCCCTTTCCTTGGCCACTCGTTCACGCCACACGGCACGCTCCTTTTGCTAGCGGATCTGGTCATACCTTCGGTGTTCTTGCATCTGTCTGACAATGGTTTGCAGCAGGTTTGCGAACATTTCTGGCAGCATAAAATCTCTGGCCACAGAAGAGGATCTAATGCCCATCCCAGTTTTGACAACAATGTTGCGGCGGGTAGGGGTCTCCTCGTTAGTCCTGTTTATTTATTCGCGTTATAACGGTATAACACCATTTAAGTAGGCAATACAATACAGTAATTTATTCAAATAGTTCAGAGCTTGGTTTGACAATTTATTCTATTCGCGGGTACGATTAATCTAAGACTGGCAGTTGATCAATAGCAATTTCGGTCGGTCTTTACCGATCTTCTTTTAACTTCGGATGCGCGCACCAGTAGGTCATGAAGTTATACACGATGCTGGCAACAGTATGATACTCTGAAGTGATTTAAAATTTTGGCGTTATTCTAAGGTAGGGGTACACTGCCCTCGTTACTTAAAAGGTCGTATCTAGCATTTCTATACATCCGAGGAACCTGAAGTTTTATTTTCTTTGTGCCGTCCTTGTAAAAAAAAATAAACAAATTAGACTGTTTCTAGATCTCTACGAAATACGTAGGGCTTTCTAACTCTACTTAAAAGGTAAAAGATATGTGGAACTTGAAATATATCAACATTTTTTTAAAAATGGTAAAATGCTAAATAGGACATTTTAAATGAGGAGGCAGTACTTACAGTAAATGTATTATTTTGGGGAGCAATAAGTTTGGAGAAATTTTATTAATGAGACTACATAATTTAGAAACGAGTAAGTAAATTGTCACCGTTTTTTTCTTTTTTCATTTTGGCTGTATTTGTCATTTATATGACGTTTCGATTACACATAGATTCGTATATGCATAGATTTTTGCTTCGGAACCAAATATGTAAAATTTTTATTCATTATATTTATCATATTTTTAAGAAATACTGACACCTCCTATGGTTTTCTTGAAATCAATGATTAAATACGTACTCCTGTCAAACCAAATTAATATAACTGATATTATTCATATTTCTATTACATCGCTCTATAAATACATACAATTCTCTCGGACAGTGATTCTTCAAGAGCAACGTTTACAGAGCAGTTTAAATGGAGAGTTTAAATTTAAATTCTCTGATCATTTTTCTCCTTTATTCATAATTACACTATACAGATTGGTAGTGGATTATCAGATTTTTATTAAGCATACAATTCGACACAAAGAATACTGTTCTTAAGCAATCATGCACAGCTTCCTAAACAATAATTCATACCTACGTGTATATTGTTACATACTTTTGTAATTCGATCAAGGGCATTTCAAGACAAGAGTTCCACTGCTTACCTACTGATAATATTTTGTTTTGACAAGATAATGTTCGCAACTGTGATTCGTCTAATCAAAGCTTTGATATTATAGAGTATAGACAGTAACACAATAAGTGTTCTCAAATAATGATTGCCATTGTATGGTTGACTCATGAAACATTGCCGAACATTATTTATACATTATAGTGATCTAAAAAATATAAAAACATTAATACGTTATACAAGAACTGCGTGTACATCTTGCGACACAGAATACACGTGAAACACTTAAGGAAAGAGATTTTTCAAAAATACCGATCACTGGAAAGGCATTTTCATTGCATTTCCAGAAGCATCATTCTCTACAAAATCAGCTATTTGCCCCTTCTGAGCGCATTTATTTGGACTATACTAATCTAAAACATTGTCATTTATTGATAAAACATTCGGGTCTTTTGATGACTTTATTTTATTCCTGAATCTTCATAACTTAAATAAATGAAAATGAATGTAGGTTGGATAGATCTATAGAAAAATGGAATTAAAATATCTTTAAAAAATACTCAAACTAAAAAACCGATATTACAAGCTATTAAAAAAAAAGCATTGGGCTGAATTTTTTTGAAAAATTCAAATAACAAACCTAAATTCAACTTAAACAAAACTTAAATTACATAGTTAGTTTAGTTGTTAGTTCAGACATAATAAGCTTCATTTTTATTATGCGATCATAGAATATTTAAATATGTACCTAAGTAGACGGAAGTGATGTACACGTTTTACTATTTTTTTGACGTAAAGTCTAATTGTAGGTAATTTTCGGCTTATTTGCTTCCTCACTTGAATTATAAAACAAATAAATACGAATTCTTTTACAATAAACTGGTAGTGGATTTCAATTTTCAGAATACCTTAATTACGAGTTTTACCATGTATTCAATTCAAAGAATTTAAACTCTGTTGACAGCTGGATAAAGTTATTAGCTTAATCTGTACAACAGAGATATCAAAAATATCAACTATCTTCCAGAATTATCACAAAGATTCACGTTATAAGGGAGAGTGGGGTAATTGCGAACACCTAAGCAAAAAAGCAAACATAGGTAACGAAAACTATGTGAGAAATGAATTTGTTTATTATTTACAAATATTCGTCTATAAAGTACTGTGACGAATTTTTGAAAAATTATAATAAAAATCAACTTTATAGTGAAAAAGCAAAACCTTTGATGTTCGTGATTACTCGACTGCCGTGGGGTAATCACAAAGAGAGTGCTAAATATCGCAGAAGTTGCACAGAAAGCGCGACTTCAATGGTCACCCATAAAAAATGTTGCTACAACCTATACCTAATGTATTTTTAAAATTTCTCAATTAATTCTTGTGCGTTAGAAAAAAATTGCAATTTGTCAGAATATCGAAAAATATAGTAGAGGTCGTTTTTAAACTTGTTTCTGAGCCCGTAATGAAAATTCAAAAATCCCTTTTGTAGATTTAAGTAAGTTTTATACATGCTGAAAATTTCATGAAAATCGGTTAACGTTGCTATAATCTCGAAGGTTCGAGATTACCCTATCCAATATGTTCGTCAATACCCCACGACATAAAAAAATAAAAAAGAATTTATTTCAGAGGTTAGAATCATGATTCAAGCAACGCCTTGATCACAAAATGTTGGCTAAAAAGTGCTTTATTTCAACTTAAAAAAAAACAATTGTGTCATTAATTCAACAGTAATTACATGGAATTGAAAATGGACAAAATATTACTTGAAACATGATGAAAATAATAAATTGTGTTTATCTTGAATAGCATGAGCGTTCTATATTTATTACTTTTTGCCCGGCGTTGGATACTACCTAAACTATTAGCTTGTGGAGAGGGAATATCGTTTTTATTTTTTAAAACGCCATAATCATCGCATTCGCGATTACCCCTAGTTCGTGTTTACCCCACTCTCCCTTATACAATCCAAGTAGAAATGTTAAAAAATGTATTCTTTTAATAATATATCCACAAGTAGTTACCGAAATAGATAATGCTGACTTTTTTTATTATTATTAAACGTCTTTATAGCACAACACAAGCAGAAAACAACGAAGAGAAAGTAAACAATGACAAAAGCAAAGGCGAAGTCCAGTCAAGGACTGTTTTTCGACTTTTCAATCCTTTCACAAAAATTTAAGTTTTTTAAGAACAGCATTGACAGGAACCTAGGAACGACAACAATTTCCAAGCATCACGGATTATGTACCATTGGAAAGATAAAAAATGACGTCGCGACAGCATATTATTACTCCAATAACGATTTATGCACTAATAGTCATGACATGTCGTTCCTCAGTAATTCATCATCGGCATTTATATCGGGGCCGATAGTCTGGTTACCGGGTTGCCGCACAGAAAGGTATCATCAGGGCTCCTATTTTAATAACATGATTTCAGTAGGGCGTCCGTCCCCCGGCATTGTCATTACGCGATGGCCGATGAGTCGTTTCGCCCGAAATAATTAGCGGTCCTAGAACTTGTCCCAGAAGAGAGGGTTGGGACGTAACGGTAATGGCAGGGTGCCTTCCCTGATAATTCCAGCGGGACCGTAGTGAGGAACGAATTCGACCAAGAAACGAGGGAATTAGTCATAAGGCAGAACCACACGTTCAGCATTCGCCGAATGCCATCGGTATTTGACAAACTGTTCGGCAAAGTATTCGCGTAGGTATATCTTCGCACTGTGCGCTTATTCGGCAAACGACGAGCGTTTCGACTCGTGATCAGGACCTGCAACAGTTCGTACAGAAGCTCACGCAAACATTTGATAAATAATCGACGAACAGCAGGGCCGCCGGTGGCGCGCGGCTCGAACAAAGCATTCTGTAGCGGCGCGACTAGTCGCAAGTGGATATAAAGGCTAAGAGACCCTAAAGGCATCGGACATGCTAACCGCAGCAAAGATTTTGGGCGCCAGATAAATAGAAGGCGCCGAATGCCGGCCTTTCGGAAATAAAATTACCAAATTGAGGGCACCGATTCCGCTACCTCCTCTACCACCGTCCAACGACTTTTCCGTGGTCGATCCCTTAACGCGACCTACCGTGGACTGATTTATCGAACGCAGGGCCATTATCGTATTCGAAATGGGCCGTTGTGAGACAGACCGATGTTACGGCCGATTATGGATGATCTTCCATAAATTGAGCCGGAGGAAAACGCTGGGGGGATTTTTACTGCTCGAACGGATAAACGGGCGAATGCTGTTTCAATACGCGCGCGGGACACAATTACATTTCTATTGAATGTATGGTTCCAGATTGTACTGACATTTTTATAAACGAGTAAAATTTAGGGATGATCAAGCTGTCGTTCGGCGTTTCAAGAAGACAAACGATTGGGAGCATCGATTTATTAGCGCTTATCGTTCATTCTGCTTTATTGAAGGAACTTCCGTGTTTGTGTAGTCGCCTCTATTAAAGGAACGTCGGTATTTATACAGTTGTCTAATGATTTTTACTTGCATTTTACCATACTGGAGTTGATAGTAATTTCACTTCACCCGCTTGCAAATCTGTAGTGATTTAAGCATCGAACGAAATGTGTACAAACATAATAACAGAAATTTTCATGAGTGTTTGCGAAAGCTAAGAAAGTTTCCCTTCAAAGCCTTTAGTTGCAAATTTAAGATTTTTTCTTAATCGTATTAAATCCATTTTAAAATGATCCCAAAAATTGACGAAGATGTTTTGAGTAAAATAATTTGGCGACCTTCTGTACATTTAATCGGAATACAGGAAACTTTTTTTATTGTTGAAACAAAAACGTAGCTTTCTTATTTACATTTCTCCTACACTATTTTCAAAGGCGAGAACTATTTGAAGACCGATGTTGCGTATATCCAAAATTTATTGTGACAAAACCCGATGACCTAAAGATATAAAGCTTCATATAAAGCTTATTTAGACTTCTATTACAAAGTCCAACAAAATAAAACTTTTTTCTGTTCCACAATATCCACTGGGTGATTCTTGTAGAGTTTGTCGCCCTGAAAACGAATCCGCAAACCGTTTCTCGTCATCGCTCTCAGTTTTTGAGAAATTCGATTTTGAAAAAAAATGCAATTTGTCAACTTTTAACATCTTTTGTGTCGAAACGGTAATACTTATTCGCTTGTTAGTTGCGTCAAATTATTCTATGAACCCTCCCGAATATAACGGTATAAGTTGTTAGTGCATTATGAACATATAAATTTGTTTAAACAACGATCAAATGGGAAAGAACACCCATATTTGCAGATATTTTTCAATTTATTTCCAAAACTAAGGGTCTAGGAGAAAATCTGACTGCTCCACGCGTTGCAGCAAACATTTTTCCTTCGGAAAGCATCAACCGAAGTGGTAAGTCACGTTTTGTTTTCAATACAGGAGCGAAATAGTTTGGCAAACCGTGCGGCGCCGACAGTGGTCAAATTTCGTCGAACTGTGTAATTGAACAAATGTATGATATAGAATCATAAAAAACATCGCCTAAGGGATGTAAAGATGACTACTATGAATTTGCATACACTGGTGGAATGCCATTGTAATGTTAAGTTGCGCGTATTTCTTTCTTCGTCCAAGATTTTATTCGACGTTTTGGAAAAAATCTGTACGTGGATCTGGCGGCGAACATAAAAATGCAGGTGGTGCACGCTTGCGCGTTAGCTGGGTGACCCGACATCGGTGTTTTATGGCCGACAGCCTTGTGTGTTCCGAGTAGGCATTATTTTTCCTTCTAAACTCTGTTATACCTGGAACAATGGAGAGATTAAAACATAAAATATGATCCCCTGGGTATAGTTTGGAGTGGAGGACGGAGGATGGCGGTGCACAGTGCCTATAATAAATTTGGTATACCTGACGCTCTCCCTTTCGAATGACCGTTTTTTCGTCATGTACGACACAGTGGCACTCGAGGCTAATTCATTGATTCGACAGCGCGGAATATTATATTTATACCAACCAAATGTACCTTTTCTATACGTTGGTTGAATAATCTTACGCAGGTATATAATTTTCTAATGACAGTACTCTACGATGCAGAAATCAAACTTTACGTGTTTCCTTTTGTTTACTGGCTCGCTGTTAGCAAATTAAGTAGATTCATATTTCCGCGATTGTACTCAGTTTTATGTAATATGTTTTGTACATTCTGTCATTGACAGAATTTAAGTATCTGAACCCGTTTTTTCTTCGATCTGCGCTATGTCTTGTCTGTATCAGTGACTTTTCGCACACTGGCACACCAATTACTAGACTATTCTCATATCATATTTTGAATGACACCCAAAATTCGCAGCAATAATTCAATATACATTATACATGTAGGGTCATTCGGGAAATATGTCACAGTTAACTTTGAAACGCGATATTTCGCGAGTATAAGTAGATATAGGGAAAAATATAAAACCAGATAAAAATGTAACTAATTCTGTGTATTGACTAATAAGTAGAGACATGGCACTTTTATAATTCAATGAGAAACGTACAAATTCAAAAGTCACAACAAATTCACGAGTCACCTTCACCATTCGAATGGCTTCCTTTAACCTTTAGAGGACCGGGATTTTTTCATTGAAATTGTAAATTTCATTTACTTAAAATTTATGCATATATACCACCAAAATGGCCGGCGAAATATCAAAATTCTTAGGTGGCAACTATAGTGACCAACCCGGCCGCGAACGGTATGACATATCTACATATAGGTACTGGTATTTTCAAAATTTTTATATCGCTAATCACGATTCTCAGGTCAGAGTACCGAAATTTTACGCAGAAACAGTGTTGCCAACCTAAACAAGCCTAATTCATATATTCTTCTTTCCTTTGGCGTTGCCCAGGGCTAATAACATGGACATAGAAATTTTTGTAGGTCTTTTTTTTCCTTTTGGAGTTTTTTGTATTATTTTTAGATTTGTTTTTTAGTTTTCTGATTTTACTATTTATTCTCACTAATGCACATGCATTATACAAAATGAATAATGAATGTGTATCCCTTTGTTGTGTTTTTTATCTGTTTGTTCATACTTCTTGTCCTTCCAAATGAAAAAAAATGAATTTATACTTATTTAGGTTGGTAGCACTGTTTCTTCGTAAAATTTCGCTATCCTGACCTGAGAATCGTGATTAGCGATATCAAAAACCCTTAGAAACAAGTTCAAATATTTAAATTTTCTGTGACCACTGTAGTGGCCAGCCCGGCCCTCTAAAGGTTAATCTTTTTTCTGACCAAGCAGCTCGGTTTTAAGTTCGTACATACTTCTTAGGCATGGTTCTAATACGAAAAAACAACACGATGGCATTAAACAGAAAGAGTTATAAAGATATGAGTTTGTGGGTATTATACCGACTAACATGTGGCATATTACTCTGCACGGCCATAAAAAGAAACATTGAAAATCTCTCTACAAAGTACATAGTTTTAACAGATGTGTAAGTTATAAAATTTGTTTGTTATTATACTTTATCATAATCTATTGATTTTTCGTAGAACTGTTCACACAAATGTACAATCTGCATTCTAGTTACAGTGTGAAATTAGATCAAGATGATACTTTTATTACATACCAGGATTTACTGAAAATTAAAGAAGGTACAAGCCAAAATCTATTGTCGTCTTAACAGTTACACTAAATTCAACGGAATTAGTGCAAATGTAACGCTATCATTGCATTATTTAAAAAATGATGGTGGCATATTACCCCGAATGGCTATGTATACGTTGCGTTAAACCTATTTTACTTGAATTCGAAGGCACAATAAGCAATCCATTTGTACTACTATTTATACAAATAAAATTGTTATGCCCATTCGAAGGAGGAGACAAAAATACTGAGCATACAACACTTTAAATACTATAAACTCAGTTCCCACTAGATACTTTATCAATAATCTGTTTCTCGAAACATTACTCGTTCTGCTCTATAGCGGTATTAAATTATAATTAACAAATCTCTGCCACAATTAAAAATGCACTTCTCACTGTATGTAAATACAAGGCTTGTAAATGCAACACGAATGGTCACGCTTAGAGAATCATACTGAAAGTACATTATCATACCAGAATCATGGTTATACGTTCTTGGGTATTCACTTGGCTCTGCTTTAATATAAATTACAGCCGCGATATGTTTTAGTATCCATATTGCGTCTCATCCTACTCTATCTATGTTCAGAATCTAATAATTGGCACACAGATTTCTGTTTCTCTATATTAACCAGCCGAGTGCTTCAATTTTTATAGTTACCACGTAAGATACTGTACATTTTCTTGGGAATTTCATCCTCAATATTCAAATCTAATCTCGTCGTCTCACCAATCGAAATATTTTTCTATACATGTAAACAGTTCGTGATTAGCATTGATCGCGTGCTTGGCCTTGTCTTAAATCGACTCAATTTAATTGTTATCAATCGTAATTTTAGTTTTAGCTCTTTAAATTTATTAAATTTATTAAATTTATCATTAACAACTCTTTCATTTCGGGATTGATAAATCTTAATCACCTGCTTAATGCTTGTCTAACATCCTTATGAAGCATATCACACTTTCATTGCTGACGCAGCCAGCATATGTAAATGAACAATCTTGTAGTCAGACTTTTCTCAGAATTCACGTGCACACTTGTAAATGTTTAATACATCTGACATTTGAATCAATGTAATTCTCTACTCATATTATACTTTGTGTGTTAGATTAGTTCTGTATTTTTTGTAACAATGATACATAAGTGGCTGCAACGATGTAAATGTAATGTACCAACAAGAAGGCATATTATTGTGCATCTGAAAGGGTTCTAGTTGGATATATTTTGTGTGCAATTTGCTTGCTGCAATTATATATACTGGCCCAACTATTATTACACAAATTAATATGATTTACATAAGCGTCCAGCCTTTGAACATGGTGAATATGATTTAGATCTCCACACTTCGCGTTTCACCTCGGTTCATTCATATTTATAAGCGTATAAACAGACATTTGTGCTTTAGGTAATTAATAGTTATCGAGATTTATAAATCTACCCTGAAAAATTGCCATTAAATGACGAAATAATTGTCTGATTAAGTATGTGAGACGTCTAAATAACAAACACGAACATATATCTATCAATGCTATAGATAAGGTCATTACCTTAATTATTTCACGTAAACAAAGTAATTAAAATTTTCTTGCAAGTAGACGGACGTTTTTGCAATACTGTGCATGTGATTTTAATTTTGTCCAAGAACTATCAGCTATATATCTTTTTCTTATTCAACTCGAGAAACGTCGCTGTCGATTACCTGTTATAATTTATAATCAATTGCTACGAGTGTTTTTTATCAACCAAAGACATCACGAACATTTTCACAAGAGTCGTTTAATCGATAAGCCGCCATTATTGATTGACACTGTTAAAGCTATTTGTTCACGTGTATGTATGCACAGAGCAGACGGAGTACAGAGACAATTGACAATCTGTCACCTCGCCTGTCGTCTCAATTAACTTGTTATTCGAGTCAATCAAGCATCGTATTCATTACCTGAAGCTGTTTACGTCCACCTGCATTAACTGCAACTATAATTGCAAATCGAAACCCGTGATTTTTAGTACTCATTAATTTTCTCTCAGATTGAATTGTGCACCACGGCAGTGTATCTCGTTCATTCGATGTTCAGTTACAAGGAGATATTTTATTAACATCGCCCCTGATCCCCACTGAGCCTCCCAATTTGTCGTCTTATTGGCCGACGGAATCAGATTAATCCGGCGATGCAGCCTGGCCTCGGATAATCCGTAAATTCAATCGGAAACAATGCCGGCAGATCGGTAAGCTACAAGCAGAAATGAGGTAGCGGTGAAAATGGGCTCGTGCGATTACAGAGATCCGGCGGCGAAGTAGGTTCGAAGCGCCGAAAGAAAGTGGTCGTTGAAAAGGGGAAAAGCTTCCTATTACGCGATTCGTTTTCCATAAAAACAAATGTATTTTGGCCGGCAGCGAAGATAGTTGGCAATGCCGGCTGGTCCGGGTCGCGACCGCATCGCATCGCATTGCCGCGCCGCCGGACCCGAGGACGCTCTTGTATTTGTCGAATACGAAGTCACGTACCGAATACATTATCGGGTGGAATACGGTCTATGCATGTGAAGGTTGAAAAGCAGGCAGGCAGTCAGGCCGGCAGGCAGGCTGAGAGCAAGCTAGCAGGCGGACAGACGGACAAACGGACGAACGAACGAACGAACGAACAGACGGGTGGGTGACTATATTGATTGTGTAGCCGGCTGACAGCGACAGTGACATATGTCACCGAGGCTTCTCGTTATCGCTGATTTAAACATGAGGCAACGAGGCCCTTGCCGAGTGTCTGTGCTGCACCAGCTTCGTATTTCTGTCTACGTCTTCATCCCTTCCCACCGCCTCTACGCGCCCCCCTCCCCCCTCCCCCCTCCCCCCTCTGTTATTATTATTGCCGCGCATATTTTCTTCACGTTCTTTTTCCTGGTCAATGTATCGATTGCCACACTGCCGGAAGCCGACGTCGCGACCTTTTTGTGTAACGCGCCGGTGAAACGTGATACGAGAAATAATTATGAGCCAGTCGCATGCAACAGCGGGGTCTACTGCCTGAACACTCGTTCCTATTATTATCGTCGCATTGAATCCTATAAGACTGCCGTGCATAATCGCTTTTCAGAAGTACAATGGTACGCGCGTTACGTATCCGACGAATACTTGACAATCAGCAGCGACGCGCTGATGAACGCTTTGCAAAAGAACGAAAGATATCGTCTAATCGTAAGGCACTTTAACCTTTTTCTATCATATGTATGGAAGTATGACAGGAGCGGAAAGTGAAACGGCGATAAATGGTGCATGAACGTTCCTAAATGTTGTAATCGTAAATTTGAATGTAAACGCGCAGTCGCCAGGACATATTTCATGCGGAAATTGATAGAAAATAGGTCGTATTCGGAGCCAACGATATGTAAATAATCGCGTAGCGCCGCCTTGTCATTCTGCGTTCCCAGCTCGCTATAAAATGAATAAGGGGCGAGGCGAAGGGAAAGAAAGGAGATTGCTATGATTTATTACTGGCCGCAAATTCTGTTTCTCCTCTGTACACGCCAACTGCGTTTGCGTTCATCTATCTTTTTCCCTTTCACGGCTCACCGAGCAACTTTCCCCAGGCTCCCCTCTTCTTCTTCACTCATCCCCTTTGTTCCACACCATCTCTCAAAGTGACTGACTGCCTCCTTTATTATCCGCTTGTCAGCATTTTTACACTTTTGTCCAAGGCTCTAGTAGTATCCATTGTCCCCGAAGCGAAATCGTATGGTCACAATACGTCATGAAGGGCGATTATCCTGAAGTATGGCGAAAGTATTGTTACGTTCCAAACAAAATCGCTCTACTGTTCGAAAAGCCACCGCGGTTTCATACCTGATTCGGATTGACACATAGATTACAAATTTCCTCGGTTTTTGAACATGGGAAATTTAAAAAAACTGTATCTAAATCAATACTATTATACGCGAAAAGGAAAATCAGTTTAATCATTAATTCACTCCTTGTAAGATAATTATATTAAAATCAATTACATAATTTACGTGCAAAATTACATCTAAAAGAAGTACTTTTATTTTTTAAGAGAGATAGGTCTGTAAGAAATTGGGACTCTGTTCGTTAATCCATGAAATGGCACCTCATCAGCAACTTCAAGTTTATTGGCGTCATTTGACATCTTTATAATACGGTTTGTAAAACTTTTAGAGTGTCCTGCCCTTTCCGATTCCTTGATCCTCGCAGAGGTATGTAACCAGTGTCCTAATCCGGGTTGACAATGGTTGGAAACATTATTACCCTGTCACAACAAATCGTGAAGAACGCGATGTGCCGCTCTGTGCCTGCAAAGTGAGACTCCCCACTATTTTCTTTATGACACTACCTCGTCTTCACAGACTATACGGCAAGCGCGTCGACTACAAGTTCCGTGCCAATATAGTATTCCAAATGTGTGTTACAAACTCCTTATTTCCAAAATACAGTGGAAACGCTGAATTTAAATTGACCTGTTTTTGTTGTGCCATGTAATTTGAACACCAATCACTTCAACTTTTACGAAAATTTGAAAATAGAAATACTTCTTTCGAAGTACTTATATAAGCTGATAAATTCGAAACTCATAATTATTTAATCTGTTATTTTATAAGAAACTTTACATTCATAACTTTTCAGTAAAATGTAATGTTTGGAATTAACTCAATAGATTTAAAAACAAATGATATTTACAAGCTGACTAATTAATTACAAAGTTTTCTTTCATATATTCAGAGACTGCAGAAATATAACATTACACTTGAAAGATGCGGAATGATTTTGATATCCACTCAAAAATCTTTTCTATCATGCGATCAGAATCTGCATAAAAAAGTATTGTTACGTTATTGTTAAAATTTTCTTCTACCGTTTACCAATTATTTCACACACACCCTAAAAATATCTGTACATAGTACCTATTTTATTTCTTTCCTTCTATATGTCAAACATATATTTTTACAGAAATGCGATATACTTTTTACGTCGGTTGAAGAAATATAGGTATTTATTATACTATACATACTTGCCATTAGATTTTACTTGGTAAAGGTTGTTTATGCCAGTGCAGCCGTCAATAATACATCAAAGCTGAATCGTTACCCGCCTGGTAGCTGTCGTCTTGAAATCTTCGAAACGTTGGCTAAAGGAGCGGTGAAGATGAAAGAGAACTATATTAGCCGTAAACTCATCCGTCAGCGTCAAAACGTCAAAGACCTTGCCATTGGGGTATTAACGGCGCCATAACTTCACAGAAACACGGGCAAGGAGGAAGGGATGGAACGGAAAGGAGGGATAGACAGAAAGAAAAAAACATTCTGTGGAAGTAGAGTTACAAGTTCCAGGAGACCTTTATTTCTTCTGGGAAATATTATATAATATAGAGATTTAATATTAACTTGTTTCTAACTCTTTTATTGAAAATGGAAATTAAATGCGGGCAGATACAGGTGTTGTTACTCCATGCTTTCCCTAAAATTATATACATATTGTAATTAAATAGCATTAACACCGTGACGTTGACTCTGTTTTTGACTGCGGCTGGCACTATTAGTCGACTATTTCGGTATTCGAATATTCGAATACTTTAATTACTCAATTATTTGTCGCATGTAATTCGAATATCCATGTACCCAAATACTATTTGAATATTTAAGTATTCGAATACTGATGTAAGAAACACTGGTAGAAAATATTGTATTGTCATCGGAAATACGTATGTGTGCAAAGTTTCTAGCCGATCGGATATGTTGAACTGGGTCAAAATTATCTTACAAGATTTTACCCTGATAAACTAACGAACTCACAACTGAAACTAAATAAAAGCTTGTAAAAAATGTACTTAAAGAACTTGATTTATAATTCACACCATACAATTCGAATGCTGTAATATTCGAATACTGAAATATTCGAACATTAAATTATTCGAATACTGAAATATTCGAACATTAAATTATTCGAATAGTCCCAGCCGTATTTCTGACGACCCCAAACATTATAAATTTCACGTAGTTTCCTTTGTTATATTAGCCTGGAAGGAAGGCCAATTAAGTTTATGGAGGGAACTTTTATGAGTGTTTTACATTTCAAACGCCCTCTTCTCCATATTGCACGTGATTGTCGTTCTAGACCCTCCGATGAGGACAAGGATTATGAAAATTTTACGATAGCCCCACTGTTATATTTACTATATTTTCTGTTCTTAAGTTTATTTTCCTCAACGCTGCAATAATTAACTATTAATATTTTCTGTCCGTATCGAAATAAATGACGTAATCTCGTTGTCATTGGAATGTTCAAGTATGGATTAACTAACAGTTATAAAACTTGTTTGCAGAAATCCGGATTGTTATTTAGGGGATAAAATAGTACAGAAACTGTTACAAGAATACTCGTTCCAATTTTGTAATGAAAATAGGATTCGACTAAAAGCAATGTGACTGAAAAATAACTGTTACCTTCTATGGTACATTATAGTGTTTAGAAAGATCAGCAACATCGTGAATTCAAATTCAAATAGCTACTAACTTACCTGTATGCATTTCTGAGATAGTGTCCAGTTACATTCCAACGTGATGTGTTTCCCAAACTATTGCTTACCGCGGGTATGCGGTCTACGTACCCAGTGTTTGGACATTGTCATAATTCGCTGTAATTACCCTGTAGCATAGCTACTTCATCGATCGCTTTATCTTACTTAAGTCGCACTAAGTGAAATGGCCGCAATCTCCTAACCGCGCGGAACGTTTGAGTTTCAACGCGGCTAATATTCAAGTTTTTTAATGACCATACATGGCGGGTGCAACATCCACGTTGCGTTGCTGTGAGCATACAGATGTTTGCTAAACGTTTGAATGTCTCTGGGCATTCAGATAAATATTTTTTGCAACAACATTACGAAAGTGGTTTTTAATATTTATGGAAAAAGGAACTTTCCTTATAAATAGTGTAGGTTTTCAGAGATTGTTTCTAAGGCAAGCCACTATCAACAGGTGATAACATAACTAATAGTACCTAAGTGAAACAAACGACGAGATGTTGCAATAATATTATGAAATTCGTTGCTGGTTAGAGGAATACAAGCATCGTGTGAAGGAGAGTTGGTTGAATCCTAAAGGAACGTGACTTATCGCAGTATGTGTTGCTCATTGCCGGACAATGTTGTTTTCCAATAATAATGAAAGAAAAAGAGATCGGTCGCAAGGAGCGTTCAGTATCCGGTGACTCAATGCGCAACAAAATCGAGGTGCGGTCGGGCGATAATTAAAACGCTTTTACAAAACTGTAGGCAAATAGCGTTTAAGTGGCTGTCATTCGTTACCCCGTGGGCTGTGGCAAGTCGGTAAGTCGCTGAGCGAGCAATCAATCACCCGACATTCCCTTCCCCACTGGCCCATTACATTTCTATTTTGAAAGCTGCTTATTAAGCGGGGCCGGTCGGAGAGACAGACAGGTTTCACGGTATAAAATATCGGGTTGCCGTGGTGGCAGGGACGGTTCCGTGTCGAGGTAGCTATGGTAGGCAAACGGGAAGGGGTGCGGACGGTAAGAGGATGGAAGAGGGGTAGGGGAAGGGGAGGGGGATGGACGGCTGTAAAAGCGGTGAAATATCAAAGCCGGGATGGGAGCTGTCATCGTCGGGCCAACATCATGGGTGGCGTGTTGAATTAGAATGCCTTCCCACACCCCACACAGGGCCAAACCCCACCGCAATTCTCCCACCATAATCCCCCGACCAGAAATGGTGGGGATGACAGGAGAGGACAGGTTATACACCTCGGCCTGCCGAAGAAGGAGGGGAAGAGAGCATGTCGTGTCGCCAGGCGGCGTTGCGGTCGCATTCCACTCCGTGCACTGAACAGCTCCGTCGAGAGCTACCACTATTTTCCTGGATTTCACTCGGTGTACATCGTTTGCGTTTAATCGTTTCGTGCTACGGAAGAATCGATCGGCCAGCACGTATACCGATACGGTGCTGCGATACTCAAAACGCTTGCGAATTAGTTTCGTTTCCTTTTCGTGACCTGTGGGAATATACCAGTGGTTTTGTGCAGTGATTGGCTCCATAAGTGCAAAACCAAATGGTTGTCCTCGAGGAAGGCGGTATGCTGACTACTGGACACAATCAGTATCTACAACCGGATTATCTTTCTCCGCTTCCAACTACGGTTAGTATACGCTGGAAAAAATGTTTTAGTTGCAAATTTTCATTCTCTCAATGGTTTGGTCCATCACGAGCCCCGATTAAGCACCATTCAACTGAAAAAAGATACCTCGAATTTGTCCTTTTACAAAATAATGAACGTAGAATGAAGGTAATAATATATCTTCCCATGAAAATTGGATTAAATTTGCTGTTAATTTGTGAATAACGCCTATCGAACTCCGCTCGCTGGCTTCCGTCGGCGCGCGCTCTCCGACGGGTAACTGTGTGTTAATACTGAGTTAATACTCGCTCTTCCATCTGATATATTCGATACAATTTGCCAAATTTCTAGAGTTGTTAAGCTCACAAAATTAATTATCTTTGGGTTTGGTATTTTATAACATAATTTGAAATTTTCTTTTACAGTTGGATGCGAAGAAGAGTCCGTTAGCTTTACTGGCACAGACATGCAGTCAAATCGGTGCTGATTCACCAACGAAGCCTTTGATCTCTCCACTGGATAAAACACCGAAGGGAATGAACGCCGGTACGAACGCGAAATCCCCTCCAGCTGCGAAATTGGAACGGAATACACGCAGCAGCCCGTCGGATGGGAAATCATTGGCCTTCAAGCCGTACGAAACCAATGTTGTCTCAAAGAAGTCCACCGACGAGGGTAGACCGACCTCCAAAGCCAGTGTTCACAGTGTTAGTGGTCAGGACAGTGTGAGTGCGAGTGATAACAGTCACACGGAGAGAAAGTCGTCGGGAAACCGCACGCCCGTCGGTCGAAAGTCCGCGTCGCCCGCAAGCCAAGCGACGGCGACCGCCACGAGTACTCCGTCGGCCGATCGGAAAACGCCGGCGGATCGAGAGAAGACCGACAGCTCGCCGCGTAACAACAGTAATGGTACTAGTCCAATAATTAGATCTGGAATGGAGATTCTTTCTGGCACTCACACAAAGGATTCGAATTTGGGCGCCTACAAGCCTGGTCTTCCGGGATTTTCTGGCAATCCACTCTGTTGTCCACCTGGCCTGGCAGAGAATCCAGCATTTAGACCACCGTTCGCCGGCGCGTCTCCGTTCTCTCATCATCATGCCGCCGCCGCGGCTCTGCTGGGTTATCCATCGACCACTCCAACGGGTGGAAATCCGTATCTGAGTTACGCTCGTGTCAAGACTCCGGCCGGCGGGGAAGCCCTAGTTCCAGTTTGCAAAGATCCTTACTGCACTGGCTGCCAATATAGCATGCATAGCGCACAGTTAATGATGGGCACCGGGACTTGCCCCAGTGGATGCACGCAATGTGATCATCAGAAATATGGATTGGCGATGGCGTTATCGTCGTTTGGCCCGATGGCTCCTCCGTCTCTGTCCTACCCGTCCACGCTAACCGGTGGTAGACCATACGTTTGTAACTGGATCGCTGGCGATTCTTACTGCGGAAAGCGATTTACCACATCAGAAGAGCTTCTTCAACATCTTCGCAGCCACACCAGCCTGACTGGCGGTGATCACGCGCCGTCGGCCGCACTTCTCAGCAATCCGCACCCGCACCCTTTGCTTTCACCGTCGGCTGCTCTCCATCGTGCAAGTGGTGGATCTTATCCGACGCCTTCCCTCAGCCCGTTGAGTGCTAGATATCATCCGTACGGGAAGCCTCCGGCGGGACCTCTTCCAGCGTCGCTGGCTGCTTCACCCTACAGCGCTTTCAACGCGCTAGGACCTTACTACTCGCCGTACGCGATCTACGGCCAGCGGATCGGCGCTGCTGTACATCCTTAAGGCTAATTTCCAGTGTCGAGGTTATCAGTGTACAGTCCGTAATAGTGTTAAATAGAAGGCACGTCAAAGTAAAATGGGACTTTTGACAGACTGTTGTGTAAATAATTAAACGTGTATAATATAAATTTATTTAAAAATTATATATACATATGTGTGTATAAATTCAGAATTATGATTAAAGTTTATAAAGATATTGACAGTTTGTTTTATCGCGAGATTATTCTTTGCAAGAATCCTATTAACGTATCTTTTAACGTTTGATTATTATCTAGGGAAGAACATGTACACCGCGGATAAATCTTTGCGAGTTCTCAAATCGTTAGGACTGGTTTTGCACAGCGGAATAACGTGTAGGGTGTTTGAACATTCACGAAGAAATTGGATGATAACCCGTCGGTACTTCATATAAAAGTCATACGCGTCGAACATTTTCTGTGCTCACTTGTTTCCGCGTTAAGTTTTACGTTTGTGTTTAAAGTGAAACGATTAATCATCTAAAAACACTGCATGCACCGTAAAACTATGCATCCGCGTCGCGACACCCGATCCGCGGCCCTCTATATAGCAATGCGTTCGATATCGCGAACCTTCGGACGGTCGTGCATGTTCTATGTCCACGATATAACTGTGATATTACGCTATTTTTTCGACGAAATAATAAGAGATAATATTAACAATGGTATCTAAGCTACCTTTATGACAAAATGTAACGCCTAACTTATTCGTATCGTTTATATAAGAGGAAGGGTGTAAAGATCGCTATACCGGAGAAGAAAAGTAGAGAGATTATTTCGCGGACTCTGAAACAAAATTACTGTAAAGAGAAGCTTTTACAGTCTTTTGAATTTCTTCAGCAGCACGTCAAATTGCATTGTCTACCCTGTAAAGTATTCCGATCGGAGAAACGTAATGTACGATACACATTATTTGCACTGTAAATATCTCTTGTAAATATCGTTGAGTTTCCATACCGCTTTAATAAAAACAATGTTTGTGGAATCATTAAATTTGTGTCATTACTAATATATTCCACGTGTCATCCATACATTTATACCTTTCCAGTTTAGTTAAACTTCACTTTATTTTGTGGAATCCTATTATATCTTATGGTTCCACCATAAAACTATTCGTGCAGCTTTTTTACGATAATTGGAAGAAAGTATTTTCCAGTATTTCACTTGCTTAACCTCATAATAGCGATTCACTCGCCTTATAATACAATCAGATTGAGCACAATTAGCGTCGTCTACTAATCAAACCCTCCCCAATCTTAACAAACTTGCCTCCGCGCAAATAGGCGTAGTACAGAATAGGTATCGCCTTGATAATTGCATTCCGTTTAAAATAACGTTGCGAGAGAAATGAGAATACCTTGTTCGAAGGAAGAGCATTCATTTGTTGACAAATCCCGGCGCATTTTCATAATCTCAACAGTTGGGTTCATCCCCTATAAGGCTAATTGTAAGAACACTTTGTACGTAATAACCCGAAGTAGAAAGTCGAGATGGATAATCGCGAGAGAGGCGAACACGAGCCGATGAATGAAAGACAATGGGTTAGGATAGGTATGCATGTTTCTGATTCGCGCCACCAGAGTGCTCGGATGTTCGTGTGCGCGCACGAACGGTGGGTCTCAATCCCCGGGGCACCCAGGAGAGTAAATTTATTTCTTTCATTACGGACGGAGCAGGTCGCGAGTTCTCGGATATCAGCGCTGCAAGGCGGGGCGCATAAATCTGCAGCCTAGTGTCGGAAGGAGGAAAAGAGGGTGGAGGAGCAGGACGATGGTGGGGCAGAGGGTGAGTTGAAAACGCAGAGTAGCGACGAGAAGAGACAAGAGGGAGAGACGGAGTGGGTGGTTGAAGGTTTTTAGACCCACGCAGAGAGAGAGAGAACTTGCTTTACCCTCTGCGAACGTCGTTTCCATCGCTAGGGTGCCACGACAGGCGGTGGCAGGCTCAGCTGGCTCAGCAAAGTGAAATATTTGGTGATTTTAACCGTCGGGATGAATAGTCTCCTCGCATTTCGCCTTCCCGCCTCGTTCCTCGGATTGGAATTCATGTTATTTCGGTACCATTATGTGCATCGCTGAATCTCAATTAGCGACTCGTCCGTTCTAACTGGAATATTTACGCGTAGATGTGTCTAACCGCATAACTTGCATCACCAGTGATTGAATCTAATTGTAAGTAGGAAGAAATATGTAATATCTTGGGATTTATTAGCGGAAAGGTCACGATGGCGGTACAGACACGTAGCGCATACACAAAAGGATGATCACCAGCATACACTGCAATAAAAAAATAGCCAGTTTTACAAATTTTTGAAACTTTAACGATAAGAGTTGAAGAAAAGCTTGTTCAATGGTTAATTTCACAGTTCAATCCGACAAATTATTTTACAGAAAATTTGTTTAACAATGACACTAAGTAGTTACAAAAGTTAAGATATACGTTAAATTATACGTAAATTTGATAAGAAAGTATGAAATAAACACGTACGTAGTTTTTATTGTTTTTATGTCATTTAGATATCACAAAAATTTCAAGAATTTGCTGTGAGGCAATCCTTCTTATTGTATTTGAGGATAAAAACAAGCCTTTAATCTTGGAATTTAAACTCATCCGAAGCTTTCATTTTTATCTGCTTGTAATTGAAAAGATTTATTTCCTCTGCGTTTCTTTTTGACGCGCTAAATCATGGAGATATTGTTAAATATAATGGAAAATTATTTTAATCTATCCTAGCGGGATCAGAATAAACGGAAATTGTGTCCCGTGGGTGACTTTAGCCGAGCTACGGGCGTGATTTCGTTGATTTTCTTTAAAATACATTTTGAACAGTTCATTATATTGGTTTTCGATCTGCAATTTTCCAAGAAGGTATCATTTTGATATTAACGTGGCGATGTAAGGTGCCTGTGTTAATACCGGAAAGGAAAGTGTAAGCCTATCTTCAGACACTTTCCATACGGCCATTGTTGATTGTCATTCACATGAACGATTCTTAATATTTACTTCAGAAGTGATTTCAGAACATAGATCGGTTACAATACTTACATTTTACTCAATGGTGAATGACGTTATTGCGATTAATTCGCGAGCATGTTAATCGAACCTGCAAAACTGCTCAAAATAAAGAAGCTACGATCTGCTCGAAAAATTGAGATGACACATATTTTTACTTTGCAGAATCGGATTTGTAATTAAACGGGTATTTCATAATTTTATTATACTCCATTTTTTTGGTTTTTTTAATGACAACGCAACGAATTCGTCATAAGTTGTAGTAAATATACGAATACAGAAGTATAATGACTTTAATGTACATATACAGGGTGTCCAAGATAAAGGACGCCTCCTAAGTATCCAAAACAATGATATTGTAATGAAACTTCTAATTTTTTTAATTACTTGTATATTTACTCGCGAAATATATTTACTTAATATCCCATTTTTCATCTAGTGGGTACCGTTGTGTTCCAATTTTATTTAAAGCTTTAACACTTATTATTATATTAACAGTGGTTTTCTGTAGTCACTATGTAATGAAAATTCTGCACATAATTCTGGGGCAAACGATCGACAACAAATTATTTGGTTGCAAGGTGTAATTTCAGTTTTATAGATCTGCTTTGGTTGCGTTTATGTCATAGATCGTATCGAATGTACAGATTTGCAATATACAATAATTTCTTATTCTACAGTGTTAGGATTAATGCTAATTTCGATCGTATAAATCTATATGAAACATTTTCAGGGAAACCAGTGTCAGTTATGCTTCGTGTCACATTCCACCAGACCTGATAAACATTTTTGTCAGTTATATGATAAATTGCTGAGTTTACCAATTGCCTGTAGGTACACTTTTGTCGATATAACTATGACCGCAATAATATTAACGAAATAAACATTGTTCAATTTTTAGTTTTCAAATTAGATGTTCCAAAATTTATTTGCATTAATGTCTTAGTCCCATGTAGATAATCTGATTAAGATACAAAATAAAATTTGAAATTTTTCTTCCTCCTATTAGGGCGAAAATAACTAGGTACTTCGTTTCTTTCGACTAACCGTATTTTCAATAATGGTCCTTAGTGTTAGATACTCAAAGTTTAAGTAAATAATTAATGCTAATAACTACAAAAATGCGTGTATGCTATAGTTTATCGCTTG
The DNA here is from genome assembly GCA_960531205.1 of Andrena bicolor. Taxonomy (NCBI): domain Eukaryota; kingdom Metazoa; phylum Arthropoda; class Insecta; order Hymenoptera; family Andrenidae; genus Andrena; species Andrena bicolor. Next base: position 25,722,210 of record OY482664.1, on the reverse strand, counting down.
CCGCAGACAGTGTTCTTTTTCTGGAAAAAAATTATTGCATGAAACTTGTTTGTCTCGAGTCGCAGTCTTCTATTTTGGCTCAGCATGTATGTAGCTCGCCAGACGTCGTTGTTAATTCCTGTTTTTTCTCAAGGTTCATTTAATCTTTAAAGCGCTTCCGTTTGGCGTTATCATACAAAATTGCCCCTTCAATGAAAGTAATGTTATAGCGCGCGACGTGTTATTTCTCATTATCGATGCGTAATCATTTTCCACCTTTTCCCTGGCAGTTAACCGATAAGCCGCGACGGGAATTGCAACTTTCTCCAGATACAAGTCTGTAAATCCATTCTGGCTGCCTTTCCAAAAATCATACGTTATATGTCAGCTAACTAATTATTTATCATTATTGTGTCAGTTGTATATGTCTCGAGTTATGCGTGCTTTCTTACGCTGTCTTTTTATTATCCAGCCCAACCCTGTCTCGATAACCGAGAAAAACGAGAACACGGATAATGAGGCGTAAATCGAAGTGACATGTATTTTGTTATTTGCTATTTCCTGTATGCAGGTTTCTCTTATTTTCCACTCGTTATCAACGTCCGCGGATTAGAAGTAAAAGAAACATTAGAATTTTTTATGCGGGCTGTACGGTATTTGTGAGAGGCTACTGTTAAATTCGCGACGTTCAACGGCTTACGTAAGTCTCGTGCTAGTAAAGTTTTAGCATAATTTTGATGAAAGAGAATCCGCCTTGCCGTCGATTAAATCTTTTTGTCGCCGAAACACGTCCCCGAGCGACGTCTATCAGCCATCCCGGCCTGTCTTACGAGTCAGAGCAGACAATTTAGCACATCAATAACAGGCCGCAGATAAAAGCAGCCCATACATCGTAGCTGACGTATCGTTTGTAATAAAACACAAAGGGGGTCTAGCCGCCAGCGGCATCTGTGTACCGCGCTGTGCAGCCGTTCGTTCATTCTTGCTGTTATTAACAGGCCGTACATCGTTGATGTTTTCTACCTACCATCTAGCGCCGAGTCATACATCATCGTTGAATGCGTGACAGCAAAGAGCAACTACAATTCATCTATAAGCTACGGCCGACCCCCCTCGGCAGAAATTGTGGAAGACGAAATCGATAGGTCAAACCTCGCTGAAGGTTTTACGATGCTCGCGTTTCTGACGCATAAAATTGAATTTTTCGAGGTCGCAATTCAGGGGGCGGGCTATACATGTTCTACCGATTTTCTCATTTAATGACAAGGAAATTTCACGAGAATATGAAACAACTTTTCGATTACACTACAAACTACAAAATACTTTTTTTTCTGTTTCCGTGCTTCGAAGATTTTGGACGCTCGAAACTTTTAGAAAAAATTACTTCTGGTTTACATAGAGGTTAAGTGTCTGTATGCATTTACTTATTCAAATACCTGTGCAATTTTTCCACAATAAACGTGTAATAGCAGAAAAAGACACGACGTCGTGTTTATCGACCTGTAATGCCTGTAAATACTAAAGAAGCCTAACGTTGTTTACAGAATTAGACAGGTATAATATGGCAATTCAGTCGATTTTGCTTCCAGCTCGCCAGCTCCCGCAGCGCCACCGTTCCAGCGACGTTCCACGTAAGAATAAAGAATCAACCACAGAGCTGTGATGCATTGTGCCTCCTTGTTACTTCCATTTACACCCAGCATGAGCACGAGCCACTTTGCGTATGAGCTCATTTAATTTCGATGATACGACCCTACCTCCGGCTGGATCCTTTCAAAGGATATCTTCGTGCACCGTGTAGCGTATTAATTCTCCTTTCTCGCTGAAACACCCATAGATATTTCTTAATAAATCGCACATGCAGTGTACAAGATAAGGTTCGTAAATACATCTTAGCGAGAGTATAAAATAGATCAGGAATTTGCCGCTATTTCGATTGAATTAATTAGTTTAGCTATGCGTGTTAATAAGAGAAATTCTTCAAGGTCTAATGCCGGCAAGTATCCTCGATTGAAACAACTATATTTGCTATAAATATCCATTCCGCTATTTTGTATGTTGTATATTAATGTTTTAGTCTATAAATTATTATGTATGAGGAATTATTAGTTTTGAAATGGTCGACACAATTGTGTGCAAAATTTATTTGCACAATTTTTGAGTGAATGTAGGCATCCGTTATAAAAATAAATTAAAGTAAAATGTTCATTTCATGGCTGACGCGAAATGTTCGTGGCCATGTTAATTTTTTCAATCAACTTCACTCGTTGCAAGTATTATTATAAGATGGATACTCACAGCATGCATCTGACCATTCTTCTTAGTGTAGCACCCATTCTGAAGCAAAGGTTAGACAGCTACTACATTATTTCCATCGATCACGTAGAGTCAAGTAGACGATGGCTGTCTCGCTGACGAAGAGATATTACCGCGAAAACTATTTCGAAAACATTCCTCGGTTATAATTGAAAACGTATTTTGCTTTAATTTTTTTTACAGTCGATTCTTTCATACTTTTATTATTTAGCAGGCGCCCAGTGCGTCGAATCAATGAGAATTGGGGACAAAAATCATAACTTCTGAACTATAAGATTGAGACTATAAAGATGCATCGATTGGTGTAGAAAAAATATAGTTGCATTAACAAAAATTGAGGCGATCTCGATTGTTATTGAATAACAAGTTTTTTATCAATATTTACTTTTGCAATTTGTTGTCAACTGAATACTGACTAACTTTTGTTCGAAACATTTTTTTTATCAAATTATTTTTATCACGTGTATCGCGTTTGGCAGCTATTTTAAAACTGAAGATAGTATCGAAGATGGAAAACTCATGGTAGGTATCGTATAAACAATTGGAAAAAGCATATCAAAAGTTTAGAACTTCCATTTTTTTGTCTCTTGGTGCAAACCAAAACCACTTTTCAAAAATTTATTAGTTTGTCCTCGTTAAACCTGTTTCTAAAAAAATGACTACCTATAATTAAAAAATCTGCAAATATATGCAAAAAATTTTGTATAATAATGTTGCGGACTGTTTCAGAAATAGTTTCCTTCATAAATCCCAAGTGTTTATCTCTTTTCGAGAAAAGTGCGGTTAAAGTTTGGAAACATAATTCAGCAATTTATTGGATGTGTAACTTCGAGACAATAAAACTGAATTTAAAGTAAGTAAAAAAAATTGTTTCACTATCAAAATAAAGAGTATCTAGTACCTTCAATTGAATGATTCAATGAAAGTTATTTTTATTTATGCGTAAAGTTAGTAATTTGTAGGTGGCCTTGAGATATATGACAAAAATAAATACATCAACGAAATGCGTTAAATAGATTCTATCAATATTAACGCGTTTTCTGAGTGTTTGGGTCTTTTATTTTGTTTTCTTTAAGAGTCTGGATTACGGTCATGTCAAAAATCATCGTAAAAGAAAATATTGATTTTTAGATTTTGTCCATTGAGCAACGCACTCTGAGACGGTTAAGTTGTTTCATTTCACTTGAAATTTAAAGCCAGCTTCGAAAGAACTATATGCCCCATTAAAAGCCAAGCAGATTCTTTATTTTATCTGTGACTGATGTTTCAATAACACAATTAGTCAGGTGTCGTTATTAACGACGCATGGCACATTTAATATTTACAAGACGAAGCAGCTTTGTCGCCTCTAAAATTGTCTCCTTTATCAGGTTTTGTCGACAATTCCGCGGTTCCAAAGTTGTCGCCGTCTTAACAGAAACCTTAAATGGCTGTCGTTAAATATTCATGTCCTCCAACCACGTAGAGGAACGCCCGCTTTAAAATTATCAATATCCTTTCCACGAAGTCCCCAATGTGTCGAGCATATAATATAAAGTACAGAACACCCTCGTTATAAACCCGTCGAACGGGGTTGGCGCGGCCAATACCGAGAGTGAGAAAACCCAAGAGCGAGGGAGAGGGAACGAAAGAGTCGACGGCAACGTCGCCTTGACTCGTTCGTTCTCTCTCGCTCGTTCTCGGGTTCTCTCACTCTCGGCCGAAGGAATCCAAGAAATGGTGGGGATAGTCAACGGGCGTACAACGCATGGTCGAAACGGGCATATATTGAGGATTTACATGTAGAATGAACAGGAGCAGAAGGGAAAAATTAAAGTCTCACGTGAAGATGAAAACGAAAGTGTCCCATACCAACACCACGTTCCCTCGAGCAATCGAATTTACGTGGCGATAAGTTTTACAAGGATGGACCGTGACAATAACTCCAAACGTTGGTCTCGCCGTTTCATCGATCACGTCGCCGTCAGAGTGACGGCGTTAACGATGCCTAGCAGACTGACGTTTCCTCGAAGTGGCTGGCTAAGAGAAAGAGAGAGTCTTTCTAATCTTTTCGTAACTGTCAGCGAGTAGTGGAACTAGACGGCGTGTATAGGGAGGGAAGTCGCGAAGACGAGTAAAACTGAAAAAAAGAGGGATCGCGAAGGGAGAAGCAGACTGCGGAGTTGGGAAAAGGCGAGAGAAGTGGGTGGAATCAGAGGCGAGGGTTTGGGGCTGTGTATCAGACGGAAAGAGACAGATGCCGGGTGGGGGGTAGAGCGCGGGGAGTTGGGGTTGGGGGAGAAAACGCGACGGACCAGATGATGAATTAGCCGAGGTGACCTCTCGCGCGAAATCTCTCCTGCTAGCTCTCGCGGTAGGCAGCTCCCGTGATGTCGGCCCCGAGATGATGGATCGCTTCGCGTCACGGAGCCATTCATCACCTCCATCTATCAGCCACCCCTTCACCTTGCTTTAGAAAGCGAGTATTCGACGGCTATCTACTCGCTTCGGATAGTGATTAATGTTGATCGGAGCGCTGTTATTCGACCTCACTTCCATCTCTATCTCGGTCTTTCTCTTTTTCCTTTTCGCTCCCTGCCTTTCCTCCTTTTCCGTCACCCTCCCCCCTTATCCCCCGCCCCACCTCTCCTTGAACGGTGTAGGTCCACACATCCCTAGACGTTGACTTCGTATTGACTATGCGCGTTCATCTTCCCGATCGTCGGACAGCTCGTTGCAAACTGCGTAAAAGATGACCTCCGAGCCGGTTCGGCTAAAATACCGATCTCCCGTGTTTGCCTTCGATTTTCCGCGCAGGACGAGCAATGCGGTATCGAGACGTTGATATATCTCGACAGAGTTTTCAGCCACTTTTCGTTGTTTGTGTATTATTTTGTCAATATTTATCATCGGAACGAGGAAAATTGCTCGACACGTTCCGTGAAACTTTCATCGAATTCCTTTGATTCGATGCTCGAATTCAACGAAGAATAAGCTGTTTGAAAGCAGAAAAGATTTAATGCAACTTCGATTTCCCTATAACCGAATGTTGCAAACCGACCTGTTAATGTCCTACCTAGAACTTTATATCCCCACGTGGCATACAACGTGTTAATCGTAACTTTCTACCTGACCATATTGAACATTGTTTACGTTACACCGTTTATATGACAGATTTGTTACGAATCGAGGGGGAGAACGGCGTTTCAGGGTTTTATATTGGCTCCGTGTCCCCTATAATATCCTGCAGGGAATTATACGCACTAGGACGAACATACTTCCGCGTCGTGGACGCGCGACAGAAGCACGCGGCACCGTCGGCGTCGATACGCATTCGCCGTGAATTCCATAAGGAATACACCGGGGAATCTCTATGAAACTTTACGGACAGGAATAACTAATTGTGGGGTCAGAACCGATGTCAAGAATTTACATAATACGACGGCGGCATAGCGATCAACTGAGTCGACGCGATGGCCACGGAAGAGGCAACCACCGATCCGCTGAAACGGCTGATAATGTTGCACAAGTCGTATATCGTAGCCTGCTTAATGGGATAGCATTAACGTTTTTTCCGCAGTTCCTTCTACGAGGGACGTGAGTCCCGCGCGCTTCTACCTTCGCGCACGCTCGATGAATAACTGCAAATATAATGAATAATGATCGTTGGACGGCTGTGAATTTCGTTTTATTTCACCGCTGGATGCAGTATCGATACGCGTCGCACGATTTGTGCGCTTACGAACTTATCGTTTCGATGGAACACATAGTTTTCTAGCTTTGATAGGAGTCAACTGGGTATGACACAGCTTTGGATTCGCAGCCTTTTGGTAGTGTAAAAGCGATCAATTCACTCGGTTATTTGGTGCATGAAGCAGAACATCTTCACAAAGTTTGTGGCCTATGGGGAAATATACAATGACATTATTCGAAACGTTTCTACTAAAAATAAAAAAACTATACCTCAGCCTCAGATACATATGTAGTACACTATGATTGCTCGACTTACAAAAGATCCAATTAATTTATTGTACCGAGAGGCACGCAGATTTCAGCATGTTCGTGTAAATTTTGTGAAATATTAATCTGATTTCCATTAATTTTTCAGGAAAATGTCATTGATACGTGGAGTACCATTTGAAATTACATTAAATGTCACAATCGCTGAGCACAGATTGAATGGTTTCCTATACCAGAAATATTCGCTACAACTACCTAATTCCCAAATATTCAATACATTAATCGGTCTTTTCTGATAGCTTTTCTCCTTTATTTGCAAACATAAAGCAGAAAGAACAAAGTAAATATTGTTGTATGAGTAATTTCAGATTTCAATTTGCATCGAAAGTAATATACTCGCACATAACATACTTCATATGCTTATTAACCCTTCGTTGACAATTTGGGTATAAGACTCCCATAAACTAATTTTGCCGCTCTGTGCATTTTATATACAAAATAAATACCTTTTTTCAAAGCCGACTTACAAACTATTTTTCCTCTCAAAATATTATATCCGATCTACAACCCTGTAGATTTTTAGCTTCTAATATTGAAATTTGTAGAAGTTACAATTTTTTAAAGATTTTCTTCGTGTTTTCTCGACATGCGGAAATCTAGATTTTTTTTGTAAAAGCTATGATAAAATGTCAATCAAAAACTGTGGAGATACATTCTAGACCTTGAAATTAACCCATGATTTTATTCATAACGATTGAATTCTTTAGATGAGAATGGCAGTCGTTCAAAAATTGTCCTGAGTGTGAGTCACCCAGGTATGTCAAAGTTGATCGAGAAAGGAGGTGTATCAACGAAGGGTTAAAAAGTATAAATTCATGTAAACAGGACATATAATTCGAAAAAGTAAATCAGTCTAAATTATACGAAATTTAGAGCTCACGAATTTGAGATTCGAATACCGTAAACTGGGGTGACTTTGCCCAGTTTTCGGAAAAACTTTATTTTACTTTATTGTGAAGTAATTAGAACATGTGGTGTTTTGTAATCAATAACAATAATTTCTCTAAGGTCAAAGAAAAAAACAATACCGAATTCAATCATATGGTAATTTTTCAATCAGAGTAAAAAATTACACAAACAAATGTTTTTTTCCAAGTGAATTTTGTGATCTCCGAACTTTGTGCTGTTGAGAGAAAATAAACCTTAAAATCTCGTACAAAATTGTTACACAATGCTAGATACGTTACTCATTTAATAGTTAAAGACTATTTGAACAGGGCCGGGAAAAATATTGATAAATTCGTTAACAATACACCCGGCCAGAACTGGTACATGGGCTTCATGAGAAGACACAAAATGGAACTGACCGAAACAAGGTGTCAAAATATTTCTCGCGCGAGAGCGGCTGTTGGGGTCGAGACAGTTGTAAAATATTTTGACCACTTACAGAAAACGTTGGAAGGCCTCCCGAAAGTGAACATACTTTATTACGACGAGATGAATCTTAGCGACGACCCGGGAACGAAAGAAGCGTGTTTTCGGCGTGGGGTGACTACATTCAGCGACGACATTTCGGCTTCTTTTAAATAAATGTTTTTTTGAAAAACAAATGTTTTGATAATCCTAGTCTTATGTATCCATTAGAATAAGAACGATTGCTCAATCATAACTCAATAATGAGTTTTAGGCATGTTTTCACTGAAAAATTTGACATGGGCAAAGACACCCCAACTGAGCGGGTAACTTTGCCCACTATATTTTTGGTATTTTAAAAGCGTACGTTTAAGTAAAGAATTTTTTTTAAAAGCCTATTGAAATCTACACGCCATCCACCGTTTAACAGTATTTTTCAAAAAAAAAAATTAATGCACCAGGAGTGCTAAAAAAGTTATTTGAAGTTCAAAAGTGGGCAAAGTCACCCCAGTTTACGGTACTCGAAGAATTAGGAGTAGGTATTCGAATATTCGGAGTGATCGATTTTCGGATTGTACCAAATAGAAATCTTAACATATAATATTTTTTCACACTCTAAATTCTGTTCATATTGGCCTTTACAATTATTTGTTTTTCAAACTTTATAAATTTGACACTTTATTACTCTTTGGTGAATTTATAACTTTTGAAACGAAAGCAATCATCAGTTATTATTATTATACTAATTATTTTAAAATCGTTATTCGGACAAATTATTTAAATAAATAATAATGAATAATTCGGATAAGTAGAGGAAATAAATTGTTGCAAGGAGTAAAGAATTATTATTTAAATACAGTATTGTACTAAAAAGAATTTGAAACAATTCGAATAACGCCCAATTCTGTTTGGAAAGACGATCTACGCGACTTCATTTTCAACAGAAAGTTTAAAATATTAGTATAAGCAGACATTTTTGTAGGAAGCTAACAATTTACCAAAGATTAATTAAGTTTCAAATTTATCCTTTGAAAAACAAATAATTATACACTAAAATATAATTAATATTCCGAATTATTCGAATAATGTTCGAATATATTCGAATTATTCGACGAAATTATTCGAATATCTACAGCTCTGGCATGTATTACTCTGTGCACACGTGTATTCTTTTGTAAAATTTATAAAAACGATTCGCAATCACTAATAACTTGGAAATTACAACAATTATTACCAGTAGCGTATGCCATTACGATAAAAGATTGCATTAATTTTCACCTTGACTACGGTGACGATTATCTGATCTGCGTGCGAGCATGCACACGACTCGGGTCTAATTAAACCCGGCTCAAGATCGCAACATCCTAAAAGTCCCTCGATACACCGTGCCGCGAAGGAATATCTTTATACGTGTAAGCGATTCTGCCTCTCAAAATGAAATTCATTTCAATGTCGATCGCCTAAATGCTTCGTTAAAACACATTTCGCGTTACGATGTCATGGCGTGGAACGTATTCTCCAATGTGTTTAGCTGAACCGATGTCTACAGCCGGCTACGCTATCTACCAGCATGCTACGCTTGTAATTACGTTAAATTATTGGATCGAGCATGAAGGAGCGAGTTATCTCTCAATCTAACCAACTACAAAGAGGCCGACAGAGTAATTGTGATTGGTGTAACGGAGCCGACTGACAAGAGACTTTACTCACGTTTCATATGCATGTATGTGTGTCATATTTGCCTTCGCCTGTGAGCGAGCCACGTGAATATACATACATAAAGTGTACTCCTGAAAGCATTTACTTTTTCTCGGCTGCTCCTATCGGCACAGCAGTCGACATCTCTTAACAGCAATTAACGATTCCGTGACGTCAATTGAGGGGAACGATGATGTCCGTTTGGTAATTTAGTACTTTTGTCAGAATTACACCCATATCAGACTTATTCGAACAATTTTGCCAAACGTTTTACGAGACTTCCTCAATAAATAAGCGTGCCAATCGGCGAACCATTCGTATCGAAACGAAGTGATCGAAACGAAGTACATGAAACATCGTTTCATTTACATCAATTACATGCATTCTTCGAGACTATGTTGCACTAAACTGAAAAGGATTATAATTTCTCGCTGAATAATTGTGTAAAATTCATGCGTTGCGCGAAAGTTCTTTACAAGTTACAAATTACGCACACGTGCTATGTATCATCGTGATCCATTTATCTTGTATGTATGTTGCATGCTTCTAAGCAGAGCGTTGGTGCGGAGCTCGGAGTTGGAACGCGGAGCAGTGGAGCAATGGGGTTTTGCCCGAAGCAGGAGCGGAGCCTGAGCACGGAAAATTTTTGCTGCTCCTCTGCTCCAATTTTTTTTTATCATTTGAATTTTCTTTCATTCTATAAAAGCAGACGAATTAAATGTTTTTAATAAATACCAATTTTCAATTTTTCATCATTGAAAAAATATTATGTCGTTGAGCCGCGCAGCCCGATGTTAAGGGGGGATAGCACTTTCTTTGCCCGAAAATTAAGCATTCTTTATAAATTTTCTACTACATGAAAATGAAAAGCTAGAAAAATGGGGTTTGTTGCAAATGAAAGATCACTATTTGAAAATATTAAAAGAATTTTTATTTAAAAAAAAGCAGCTGGAGCAGAGCAGTGGGTGGAACTGGAGCAAATAAAAATTTGGTCTGCTCCAATCCCCTGCTTCTAAGGAACGCGGCAATAACTTCACAGCAATGTTGATTAATTAGATTATAGCGCTGGTTTGAAATTGCAGCGAGCTCCGTGTTTTCGTTTCTCTTAGGCCACATTATCGTAATTTCCGAGTAAAATGTTAGTGACAAAAGCCGTATAACGAGGCACTCGAAAGGGGGTAGGAAGTCGCAGACGCCAGGTTGGATGGGACATTGATGAGGGAACTTCGGTTGGTTATAGCCTGGCCTGGTGATAAGGAGCCAAGGAGTTCCTAAGTAAGAGGAGGTATAACGGTACTTGCCGAGGGGTTAAACCCGGACTATCTCCTGCCTCGCGTTATCCTGTGAGCCCGTATATATCCGGCCGTGCTGAGGGTAGATATACCTTCTGATGGGAGACGGCTCCGCGCTCCTTATCGCGTCGTTTTACAATCTAAATACAAGTAATCAGAAAGAATCAGCCGCAACGTCGTCTTAATGAACCGCAATGTCTTCAGCGAGTTTGTGCCCTTACGCCGCCTCCCACAAACTACGCGCACGCCGCTTGGATTGGGATCGCAGATAGGAAAAATAATAAAATCTGCACGAGGAGATTCTCATTGGATTACGAGACTGTACCAACGCGAGATTATCGAGTTCGATTTGTATACCTTCTGATAATTCCTGGAATAATCCTTTCCTTGGCACGCTTCACCCCGCTATGGCTTGCAGATTAGCTGTAGATGTAACATAATTCCGAAGAGCGTGAAACTTGTATAGCAGCAACAACTTCTTTACATTTTTCTACGAGTTGGTAGGGACCTGAAAGAGATGAGAACACGATCGGATTAAATAAGACTCGACGGATGTAGTAGCAAAAGCTGACAAACTGTTCCTTCGCCTTAACGTTTTAAATTGAAGATTTGATGTATACATTACGCTCCACTTTTAAGGGAAGAGGACACTGAAAAAATCGCGATTTTCGACCATTTCTAAGAATTTTTTTTTTTGCATTTTTGCAAGTCTGAACCCTTGTTCAACTGTACACAACATGGTTTGACATTTAGTGTTGTCTGTCTACCAGAAAACCTATTCTTCCAAAACGTTGCGAAAGAGCCGAAAACCAAAACCTTCGTTTTTCGGTTAGATAACTCTCTAAGCGGGCCGAAAAGAGTCAGTGGTTGCCGACAGAGGTCAGTCTCTCCGGGCGCTAGACACCATATTTTTTTAAATCTTTCAAAACTCCGGTTTATGTGAGAATACAGAATGAGATTTTACAGTGCAGTGAACTTAGCTTGTATAAAACGAGTGAAATGGACCTCATTAGCCGAAAATATCGTAAGAGTAAGAGTAGAGTGAAGCGTGCTATTATTATAGGTTATAAAGTGATTGCAGAAAACATATATTTTATCAATTTGATATTTTCTTGTCGGGTTGCACAATTAATAATGGGTTGTGTACGCTCAATGACATTGAGGAAATAAACAGCTGGGGAAGTTGTATCTGAAACAGCTATAAGTATCGCTATAGACAGAGACAACAGAAGAGAGTGCATATCAACCAGGTGAATTTTAGACTATACAAAAAGGAAAAATGCTCTGGAATTTACTCTTTAGATTTAAAATGCATTTATCTCAAAACTTACTTTTTTAATATATTTAATGTTCCTTGCGCAAAACTGTTGGTTTGATTCTCTTGCGGCTTGGCATGCTTCAAGAGTAACATGCGAACAACAAAATTGTGTATCGGCATGAAGAAATCTGCAAAACTCTTTGCGCTGTGCTTGCTTTTCCTCAAAATTTTGATGAAACTTTGCATTTTTTACATTTAATAAATTCAATCATTTTTAGCTTAAAAAGTATGAGACGTAGAAACTTCTCGATACACAATTTTTTACTTTACTATGGACCCTTCTTCGCTGCAAAACCTAGAAGCTGTGGCATTACACACTTTGCGCAAGAACATTTTTGAAGTTATGCTTGATTTTTGTAACGTAATATAAATTCTATGAAAAGCAATGATTAAAACTGAGTCTAGACTGGCATAAGGGCTTTACTTCAAACTTACTTCCTTCCCTTAAGAGGAATTCCGCATGACTCAAATATTTTCGGATTTCAAAATCTCAATGTCCTCTTCCCTTAAAGAAAGATCTATAAAACTAATATCTTTTAATAATTCGTTAATTTTCTTGTGTAAACACATTAAGTGTTCATTACTATTCACAACTTACGCCGGAATTGTGAAGAAAACATAACAGGAAATAACCCCAAATAATTATTTTCCTGAACCATACGTGGGGCGTTTTGAAGGTAACACCTATGTGACAAAGCGTCCCGACATAAATAAATAATTACTTTTTATTATTTTTAACAAAATGTTATAAAATATATACATTATAAAAGATATTATTAATAAAAATAAAATATTTAATAAAATTTTCAAAAATTTTCCCTTTTTTAAACATCAATATTTTCTTTTCTTTTTAGACTTTCCTGTTGTAGGTGCCTTCATAGCATCCTTGGAGGTATACATATTATAAATTCTGCTACTTTCATTAACTCCTGTTGTTTTACTTTTTACCTTCTTCATCGTTTCATTAAGATCATTTTCGGACCATGATGCCCGTAATGTACTCTTTACATATTTACGTGACATTTCTGTTATCAAAAAAAAAGAAATACGTTATTTGTGAATAATATAATTTTGAGGTGGGACGTATTCTAAATCCTTTACTGGGGTATATTGTAAATTCTGGAGTACAAAACGTCCCGGCGTAAATTTACCAATAACGTAGTGAAAGAAGGTTTGGGCAATAACGATTTAAAGAGTTAGTTTGTCTACTTTCGAAACATATGTGTGAATTTATTGCAAAAACAACGGTGACTTAGAAAATTCAATTTCTCTCGTACTCACCGCGACTTGTCCAAAAGCAGAAAATATAAATTCTTGTATATTTTTGTAAAAGACGTAATATTTTCTCGTATTATTATTGCGTTGATGTATTTTTATTTGTGTGCGCAAAACAATGGTGAGGCGTTTTGTCAGATGGGGCGTATTACCTAGTTTTACTCTATATTAAAATCATATTTGACTAATTTTATTTATTTACAGCGGTATCTAGACGTGGTACATTTTTGGAAACACTAGAACATAGGAAGTAGGACATCCATAAAATGAATAAATGAATCATTGTTACATTTCCATGGTAGAATATTTTTAATTATAAATTGATTAAATTAAGGATTGGGTTGAAGTTGTAGGCATGCATTTTATATGAGTGAACCGAAAACTGTTGTATAATAACCGCTCAATATGTAATGGTAGAAAATATTATCAAGAAGCAATAGTGAAACATCGGCGCGTTTCCGGTGTGGTATAACAGGTAGAGCTATCCAAGTATGTAGTTTGAAAATACAAGATAAGGTGAAATCAGACAAAATTAATCGAACTAAGACAAGTACTCGAATGTCGAAGTTGTTTAATTATTCAAGCAAGCTTAAAAAAATTCGATCTTCCCGAATGATTTGAACAGCCTGAACGTTTTAATAACTTACTTTACCTTAGAAGTCGAGTTACTCGAATCGGACTAATGATTCAAATTCCTTTGAGCTACTTGAAGAGCAACCAGCTACTCGTAACATTTCAAATTATTCGATTAATCAAGAATCTTGTAAGAATAAAATGAATCGGTAGAAAAAGAGATTATGTATTTCGAGACGAGTGTGGTTACAATATCTTAAGAATAGACAAATGTAAAATATGTAGGTACCTGCATATACTGTTTATTATGCGTGGAAGTTAAATTTGAAATTAAGTTTAAAGCATTAGTGAGAGGAATAGGAATTTATATCCTAATGGAAAAGAGGACAAATAATGAAAAAATATATGTCGGAGGAAAATGTTATAATAGGGCTGGAAATTGATTGTCAACAATTATAACTGATTGTTTAGAAGCATCGATATTAATTGCCGCCACATAACTTAAATAGTGGAAGTATGAAATGGTATTAGAGTCAGTATTATTCATACATTCAACAGTGTCATTTATCATATTTTGTATTTGATTTTATATAATTACTAATGTACATCTTAATATATAATGCAGAAAGTGTTTGTGTGTTTGTCTATCGCCTGAAAACTTTTTAATTCACGAAATGTGTCCCAGCTCATTATGCCTAGTTAATCCAGATGAATGTGACTATTTTCTCAAAAAAAAATTATTTATGAAATCAGAATCTAAATATCGAGCGAAGTCGAGTAGTAAAGTTAGTACATACATATGTCTGTATGAGTTGTGTAGGAGTTGAACGTGAAGGTGAATATTATTGTTCACGATTAACAATAACAATGACTGTTTATTTACAATGAGATGACGAATAACAAAAACACACAATATCATAACCTAACCTGTGACGCAGAACCGTTTGAGCGAAGCGTCTTGCTCGACGGCTCGTTGTCTTCTCGGCCGGAATAATATTCATCCTCACGTTCCACTCCTGCAGTTGAAAAATTAATAATGATTTTAAATTCTGCGAATAAAATTAGTGGGTATCGATTATGAGCACTGAGTGCTAGTATTCGGGAATTTCAAATTGGAGTCGTTTAGAATAATATAGTACCTAACCTCTTGAATATGAGCCTTAAATCAAATATTCATACTTATTAAGTAATAATTATTCTTATTGGGTCGAATTTTCGACTAGTATTAGAATTTTTGAGTGCCTCAAAATCGATTGAGTAGCTCGAAAAGATTCAAGTTATTCATTTGAAAACAAGTGGGTATCTCGTATGCAAGCAAGCGGTTCAAACATTCAAGCCACTCAAATTAATATATAGAAAAGATCGAATTCTTTCAAGCTTGTTCGAATATTCAAGCTATTTGAAGTATTACTCGAGTCGGTGGATCGGTTTGAAAAAAAATTAGTTTCACTCGTTTCGAATTTCAAGTACTTGAATACTTCAAGTATTTGGCAGCGCTAATAACAGATACCTACATTTTAATCGAAGTGCCAATAGCTCGTCCTCCGCTGTCCGTCTCGACATCCCTACTATTCTCCTAATCCTGTTCGTATCGCCGCCGAGCGTCTGTGACACTTATTTCATTAGCGACAAATAGAATTATACAAGTCGCAGTCAGTGCATGTCAACTGCAGAGATGTGTGCGTTGCTAAGTGATTCCGAGTACGGCGATTCAATTGTCGGCTTGAACGAATTCCAAGTAGGGAGGAAGTGGACTCGCACAACTATAGGAGCGAAAATGATACTTGCTTAAGGACAGCAGTACATGTTGGTATTTCTTTACCCTGATCGTATGGTTTTTCCAATTCCACATTCTTTTGAACTTATTTCACATTGTATTATAAATTATTATAATTCAATATTTGTTTAGAAAACTAATACATATGTGTATGATTGTTACTATTGTTCACATTAATTAATACATTCTCAACCCTCACCAATCCATTAATAATACTATTATGACGATCTAATGAAAAACTAATCTAAAACGATCTAAAATGTTGTTAATGGATGTCTCATCCTGTACGCGAAGCTCGCCATTCTCGGTTGCTGGCAGAAGGGTTGCTTATGCCGAGTAAACGATAAAAGGCAGTGAAGATAGCTGTCATCTATGTAATGGTAGAGAAAAGGACGCATATAGCGAGTAACTGTTGCAATGAGATTTTTGGTACCCTTGTATGTACAGTGCCGGACAAGAGTATTAGGACACACTTTAAAACAGAATAAGTTTTTTAAAATTGGTCCATACAGCTTGAATTTTTTTGAGAAGCTAGAAGGATTAGTTTACCAGGTGAAGAGTTTTGCTGTTTTAAAAAAAAATTGCGTTTGATTGTTATAACAAGGAAAATTCAAAATAGTGACATAGTCGTTTTTTCATCTTTTTTATCTGAGCCTGTTAACGTCAACCGATTTCCATGAAATTTTCAGCGTGTATACAACTTATTTAAACTTACAAAGGGGATTTTCAAATTTTCATTACAGGCTCGCATAAAAAAGTTGAAGAAGCGATCTTTACCATTTTCTTCGCTATTCCTACCAATTGTAATTTTTTCAAAACCTAGTAAACTAATCCTTCTAGCTTCTCAAAAATATTCAAGTCGTTCGTACCAATTTTAAAAAACTTATTATGTTTTAAAGCGTGTCCCAATACTTTTGTCCAGCACTGTAGATCTTTCACGTCATATATCAAGCACAGAGTGAAAGTAATGAATACACGAATATTTTACTGAATTAAATTACATACCATTGAAAGGTACGTGCAAATATGCTTATTTAAATCAATGTAAATAAATTATTGAAAAAGAAATGAAACCTCAGATTGTTTATTAAAATACAGGGTATGAGACTACGATTATTGAAATGTGTCTTTTTTTTCAAATAATTTCCACTTTTTATTCGTGAGGACATTTAGTTTCAGGTCTCACGAACATACATATTTCTTGAACGTAGCAATTCATTCGAAGTTAGATCGTATAATGTCTACGGTGAAATTTACGATACTATTGACACGGAAATGTCTGTTGAAGATACCGATTCGTGTCGAAATACCTACGTCTTATCTTTCCGCTTAGTGATTGTATTAGCGGATTACGTCTATGAGAGTAAAACCAAGGACTTCTACTGAAACATAAAATATCGGTATTATATCCTCGTTAAATTTGCCGGTCGGGAATCACGTGTTATGATGGTTTTATGACTTAAAACCGGCATGATACATCTTTTAACTATATCATTCTAAATTTTCGTGAGATATTATTATTAACAAAAGGAGATATGGGCTTGGATGTCAGTCGTGTTTTTTTAAGCATTAGCTGGTGGGCATTCCCGACGCCAAACGATGCATCTGAAACCAAAATTCAAATAGATTTTAAAAATAAATAACTTACAGATGTACCTGATGTTCTCCGAATTTTAGTATTGTATTTTGGTAAAAAAAGGCAACCGTTTGATGATGAAATATCGAATTTCGTGAAAAAAAAATCTTTTTTTCAAGAAGGTTTTGCAAGTATTTCCATTATTGCAAAATTGAAAGCAAAATTTAAAAATATGAGAACGTCAGGTACTTCTGAAAGTTATTTATTTTTAAATTCGGTTTGAATTTTTGCTTTGATATGCATCGTTTAGCCTAGGGAATGTCCACCAGCTAATGTTTAAAAAAAAACACGACTCATATCCAATCAGATATCTCCTTTTGTTAATAAGAATATCTCGTGAAAAATTAGAATAATTTAGTTAAAAGATGTATCTTTTAGTAGAAACACATTGTGTATGGTTTTCACTTATACGTTTCCCCCCCCAAAATTCCTGACTTTCTATGCTTTTTCCGGACCTCTAGGTGGATTTAACCTCTTAAGGTAATTTAGTAAAAATTAAATGAATTAAGTAGTTAAGGAACCAATTTTCCGCACATATTTTTAAAAGTATATAGGAAATGCAAACCATATCAGCAACATTGCGAAATGCCGTAAAAATGTAGTGTTCTGAAAAATAAGGGTTTCGAAAACGGTGTCCTTTTTATAATTATACGATGATATTTTGTTTATTTCTGGACAAGTAAATTTCACATTTATTGGCACCAAATTTTCATGTTTTAAAGCCGGTTTACACTGTGCTGAATTGGTGATATAATTGCACTTCGTTGTGGAGATAATAAACATACAAGTTTTTGTTTCTTTAATACCGAATCAGCAGGTCATTATTGTTATCCGTATCTGAAAAAATTCGACTTCCTAATTTTATTAGAATAGAATTCCGCTAAGCATAAGTGACGCACGAAGTAGAGACGTAAGGTTTCTAATTAAATGTTTTCAATAATATCGAATTTTTCCCCGGGTCCCGCAAACTCTAAGGGTGGCTCTGGGATAAGGGTCTCTTTCTCACCAATTAAAAATATAAAGAACATTTCAAGAATCGTTCTCTGCTGCTCTATTAAAATTTATAATAGTTGCTCAAAGCTCGGTCAACAGACTCGCGAGTCTCTACGCTGTCGTCACCGATCACGAGGACCAATCTTCATTTGTTTACGCTTATATTACGTACACATCTAAGTACTTTATAGCCTAGCCTCCCTGCTATCTTTTTCTGGTATAAGGGTACATTGGAGCTTCGAAAGAAACTAAGAGCGTCGATTGGACGCTTTTATCGTTGGTCATCTCTTTGAAAACGTATCTGCTCCTTGCTGCAATATAAACACATCCATTATAAAACAATATTTCGAGGCTTCGCTCTTATCGTCGCTCTGATCGTTTATCGCAGCTCCAACATAAAAGTACCCGTAGCGGCACCGATTGATGTCGCGACACTTGAGATCGATGTTTCGACTATTATAACATTGTAACATTGTATTCTTTTCAAATCGCAATAACACTATACAGTAAATTACAAAAGTATTCGAACGCTCTGAAATAAAAAGTTTGAGACTTAAAAAATATGAGCCATATTACGAATTACAAAATACTTTACTTCTATAATAACATATAAGAATCATGATTATATATGTCAAATTTGAAGTGTCGCTGATAACGCCAACAATATTTATAACACATTTCTTGGTAACATCGACTAAATGAATGTGACAAAAGTATTCGAACGACGAACCTTGTAATACAAAACAAACCTTGAATGTAACAAAATGTAAACATTCGCGTCCTCAGTTGGTATTTCATACTTCCCGTGTTCATTACTGTGAGTGTTGATAAGATTTGCAAAAGTTTTGGTAATAATGTGCCTAAAAGAATCAGAAACTCGCATTACTGATAGGAAATTGATAATTTAGTGGCATAATGAACGCAAGAGCTATGGTGAAATAGCAAAATGGTTAGGGAGAAGTAAATCTATCATTTACTGCATAGTAAAGAAGTTATAAAAGAATTTAACAAAAAATTAAAACCGACTTCAAGAAAATTCAGCTGTACTAAAAAGTAGAAAATAATTTTTTCCCATACTTAATCTACGGCTCTCAGTTTTTATATCGGCGCCTCATCAGTTGCACTATGTCAATCTGGCGCTGACTTAAAAAAATTGAGAGCCGTAGAGTAAATATGGAAAAAAATTATTTTCTACTTTTTAGTGCAGTTCAATTTTTTTTGTAGCCGGTTTTAATTTTTCTTTAAATTTTTTTGTTTAATGGTTTTTATATGTACAATATATTGACACAACATGCTGAGAAGATATGCGAGTTCGTACATAAAATAATAATAATTAGGTGACAATAGTCTTTATTAACCAGAAGTGGCAAAATATTAGTGCCAACGGGGCATGGCTCTCTTTCGAATAAAAAAACGATCATCAAAATCGACCAATATGCTGAGGAGTTATGCCGGGACAAACATAAAAAAAGCATACTAGTCGAATCTACATATAACCTCCCGATTTTTGAAGTCGGTTAAAAAAACATCGGAATCCTTCAAAATAAAATCCGTTCTGGCCGACGTTAACGAAGAGGGAGGAGAATACAATCGTACGTGAAATCAAGAAGGACCCAAAAAATATCTGGTCCAAAATTTGCAACACTAGTCGCTGATAGTTTTAAAAAACAAGTTCATCCTGAACTTTGTCGAAGAATTCTTCGTGTAAGAATTTTCATGGTCGGATTTCTCGAAAGAAACCACTCATTAGCAAAGTCAATAAGCAGAAGAAACTAAAATTCGCCAGAAAATAAGTCAACAAGGATGAAGACTTTTGGTAACGTGTTATATTTTCGGACGAGTACAAATTTAACATATTTGGTTCAGATGGATTTCATAAGGTTTGGAGATTAGCGAACAGAGAGATGGATCCTAAAAATCTACGACCAACAGTGAAGCATGGGGTGGATCCATAATGAAATGGGAGCCAGTGGTATCGAAATGCTCGTCGTTATTGAAGGCATGTTAGATAAATATAAATATATGCAAATATTAAAAGATAATTTAATGCAATTTGCGGAAAAATTGGGGCTAGAAGGAAATTTTTATTTTCAGCAAGACAGTAATCCGGAACCTACTGATATTGTTAAACACTGTATCATATACAACGCTTCCCACATTTTAGAAACACCCCCACAAAGTCTGGACTTCAACCTCATAGAACTGATAGAACACGTATAGGCAGAAATTGGCAGACAACTTACTAAATATAATATTAGTTCAAAGGAAGCATTAAAACAAAAATTTCGAAAATTTTGAGTAATATAAAAGAAGATATTATTGAAAATTTGGTTGACAGTAAGCAACGACGTTTACAAGCTGTGATACGTGGTGGTCCGACAAAATATTAAAACACTACCTGCATTTGTTTAAAATATCTATTTTGAATTTAGACGTTCGAATACTTTTGTGGTGTTCACTTAGTCGATGTTACCAAGAAATGTTTTAAAAATATTGTTGTCGTTATCAAAGGTACTTCTAATTTAGCATGAATAATCATGATTCTTATATGTTATTCCTAGCAAACTACCCCCGCGCATGAAAACACATTTCTCACCTTGTCACCACCCCCTAGGGCCTAGGTGTTGATTAGGGCAAAATCCTGAAATTGGTTTTCAGGCATTTATGTGGAAAACATTTTGAAGTAAAAACCAAGTTGATAACTAATCGGGCCGAAGAAATTTTAAGAAATCCGTGGAAACACATTTCCCCCCTTTTCATTACCTTAGGGGTTGATTAGGGCATAATGCTGAAACTGGTTTTAGGCATTTGTGTGGGTAACCTTTGTAAATAAAAATCAAGTCGATATCTAATCGGGTCCAAGAAATAATAAGGAGTCCTTGAAAACATATTTCATCCTTTTTTATCCCCTTCGGGTTGGAATTTAAAAAATCCCTTCTTATCGAGCACCTACGTCGCAAAAGGAATAAACCCTCCGAATTTCATGTGTCTAGGGTCAGCGGTTTGGGCTGGACGCTCACACAGCACCATAACATTGCAGCAACGTCTCTGCAATGATACGGTTCAAGATTGCAATGTTGCACCATAACATTACAGAGACATTGCAGGTTCAGTCCTATGTCCGCGTTCGCAATATTGCAGGTGTGTATTTTTGGAAAGTTGCGGCAACAGTACAAATATATAATGCTGCAAGATTCCGGCAATGATGCTGCAACGAAACGGCAAAATTCTGGAAATATGATTCTGCAACTCTTCGGCAATATTGCGGTGCGAGATTGCAAAATAGGTTCACTCCTATGTCCGCCTTAGCAATATTGCAGGAGTGTATTCTCGCAACTTTTCGGAAATTTTACAGCAATGGACACCCCCACCACAACGCTTCGGGCAGTGAGGGACTCGGCGACATGAATGTGTGCAGAATCGTAGTAGTATAACGCCCGTGTGTCTTTTTCTAATAGAAAATATTTTTACCCCAGGGGGATTCGAGCCGCGGACCTGTAGCATCGTAGACGAACACTTTACCGCCGCAGCTACAACCGCTGATTGATAAGATTGCTTACGTATTCGAACTTATACTCCTACCGTGCAAAACTTTAAACTCAAATTATTAGAAAACGAAGGCTCATTTGACAAATCTGTTAGGGATTTTTAACACTGTTGTAGGTGCGGACTCTAACTTTCATCCGGTGTCATTTTAGGTTAGGTTGGAAAGTAGTCTTTAGACTAAACCTTTGCATTTGACTTTTCATCTCTCTTTTCTCTTGCTTGATTGTATATACGTGTTTGTGCAATAAATTCGTTTAATAATAATAATAATAATAATTTCACACATTAAAATATATAGTATCTACACTATCTAAACAAATTAAATTCATTTTCAAATCTCTTTAAATTCATGTACAAACAACTCTCACGATAACACTTTTTTCATATCTTTAACGGCCAACGACAAATTCTGGCATATCCAGTTAAATAAAACATGCTGTAGAATCTATTCGACGTCATATTTCAAATTTAGTCAAAGTCATACTTGTTTCAGAATATTACTGTACTGTTTCTACAATATTTCCACTGCAGTATTACACGGCAATATGTAGGCAATTTTGCTTGGGCGTTGCCAGTGGAACATTGCACGTCGATGTGCGCGCAATATTGCTGAAATATTGTAGGATCGCTGCCACTGGAACATTGCACGTCGATGTGCGCGCAATATTGCAGGAATATTGTAGGATCGTTGCCAGTGGAACATTACGCTGCAACGAACTTGCAATATTGCTACAATATTATACGATCGTTGCAAACGGACCATTGCACAGCAACGAACTTGCAATATTGCTGCAATATTGTATGATCGTTACAAACGGAACATTGCACGGCAACGAACTTGCAATATTGCTGTAATATTGCAGGTGCGTTGCCACTCCAATAATGCAAAACAATATTGCAGCATCGTTCCTGCAATATTGCAATGCAACCTGCAACAACACAATATTGCAGCAACGTTCCTGCAATTCTGCTGCAACGAAGTGTGCTGTGTGGGCGGTGCTGAATCAGTGACACAGCGATTATATAAGTATACAGTAGAACGCCAATTACCCGAACCTTGATTAACCGAACCGTCGATTATCCGAACCAGTGCTGCATCATTGCTATTCCCACCACTTCTTTGAACCAGTGCAGCGTTACCGATTGATTAATTGACTTTTGCATAATATAAATTAACGCAGTAGTACTCTTGTATTTAATAAATAATTTTAGGTGTAATTCCTATAGTTATAAACTGTGTAAAGTACATGCATGCTTCATTCTCCCAAGTGTTCGATTATCCGAACAATTCGATTTTCCGAACCACCTCGGTCCCAAGCAGTTCGGATAATTAACGCTCTCTACTGTAGATAGAAATAAAAGTACCTTGTAATTCTTAATATGAAATATTCTTTAAGCCTCAAACTTTTCTTTTCGTGGCGTGCGAAAAATTACTTTGGTTTCGGTAGTATACCGATTTCGATATAACATTGTTAACATAATACCGGTAACAAAGTAATACTGGTTTTAATTCTCTGCTGACAAATATCTTGAAAACTGTAATAAAATAGGAAAACCAAAAAAATTCACGGTAAATTATACTGTATAATCGGTATAATATCGATATTTCGTGTTTCGGTAGAAATCCCTGGATTTAACAGTGAATAAGGCTATTTTGTCAACGACCCTTTTTGCACCTTGCCATGTCTGATTATCATAATCGATGAGAACGTAGTAAACCAAATTTCTATTCCCCGATGACATAACTCATGATTCATTCGTGCTTGTCAGCAGGTTGTTACGCTGTCGCTCGACTGGCATTTCCGAAATCGAATAAATTAGCAGTTACACGTCTCGCCGTATTTTATATCGCTCGCAAAATATCACTCCGGCAAAGGAAAAGAAAATAGTTTTTTATAATCGCCTGAAATGGGCGTTCATTTGAAATTCAACGGGTGAATCCTCGCAGGCCTCCGTTGTTTGCGTGCCCGTGTGCGGTAGTGAGAGAAAGTCGGTGAATTACTGCCATAATTCATGGAGAATAATGAGGGCTTAATTAGCCACGTGATGTAATGCAGACGCGGTAGAAACGAAACGAAAGACACATCGTGCTGCGCGCCGCTCGTAAACCAGCAATTCTTACGATTAATGCGGACATTGTATCTGCGTTGTATCTGGCACTCTATGTTTATGAAGTGATTAGCCAGTAGGAACGGAGGAGTGCCTATTAAAGTTTAAAATTAACGAGCACGATTTACTGATCTTCAACAGCTCGCAACTATAATTTTCTGTTGTTCATTTATCCGATTTCGACGAAGATTTACATCGTAAGCATTTCAATCTTGGAAGCCTGTACAACGAGTAATGTAACATCTTCGGTATTCTACCATATCCCCGAATCACTTGCGTGTCTAACACTACGTTACCGAGATGGATTTAAAAGAAAAATCAGTAATATTGCACCTCTGTTGCAAGGAATACAGGATAATCAGCCGTTACAAAGGTGTATTAACACTATGAGTGTCTTCGGCGTGAAAACACGCCCAGGGATTTGCACTCCGTGCACGGCTTGGTTGTGTGTTATGCCGGATTTACACCAAGACGAACGCGAACAGAAACATTGTTCGCGAACGTTTCCCTCTGTTCTCGTCGTGTTCATCTTCATACCGCCGCAAACAGAACGAAACATTCACATACGATTCATACGCTGAGTTTTGTTCATGTTTGCGGCGGAGTGAACACGACTAGAACAGACGAAAACGTTCGCGAACACTGTTTTTGTTCGTGTTCGCCTGGGTGTAAACCCGGCATTAGGGTGGCTCTTATTTTCGACTATTGAATTTTCTTCGGGGCACCCGCCAGAATAGTTTTCAATAATTAAAAATATTCTGTGTGAATTTTAAGTCCAATCGGATAATGGGAGAAGGTGCGCGTGGGCCCTTGAACAGTTAAATAATTATTTAACAGCTCAAAAAGTCGATTTTATATAATATCTTCGAAGTTATTGATTATATCAGAAAATATGTCAAACAAAAGTGGTAGATCCGGACAAGGAGTATATTTTATGTTGTATTACTTTTCTCGTTTTTTTTACAACTTTCAAATTTTAAATGCTTTTCGAACATTCTTTATTTATGGAGATGAACAAAAAATGCAATTTTTATTTTTGAGGACTTTTTTTTTCAAACGTTTAAGGGGAAGGCATGTACCGAAATATGCCAAAATGATAGAAAAATTTGTTTTCCTTATTTTCAATGCTTCATATGTCACGAATGTTTTCTGAAAATTTGAGGTATTCAAATGCATTTTTCTTGAAATCATGATTTTCAAACATGTTACTCACGATTACTCAAAAACTATTCAACCGATTTACTTCAAATTTTGCATGGCTATATCAGACACTATTACTCAGGTTTTTGACAGCGTGGATTTTTTATTTTGTCCATAGTTTCTGTTTTCTCACCTAAAAAGTTCAAGATTTTATGTCCGATTTTTTTGAAAATTTTGAAAATTTATATACCTCAATCATTTCTTATTTATGAATACTAAACGAAATCAGTATTTTTTATTTTCAACCCTAATGGTTAATACTGTTACGTCTCTGTGACCAATAAGTACCTATACATCACTTCTAATGTCTGTATTTTCGATATTTTTGCGAATTTCGGTCCCAAATTTTCAGGAAACATTCATGATATATCAAACACTGAAGATAAGAATTTTTGATCGCTTTGGTATATTTCGGTATATGCCTCCCCCTTAAATGTTTAAAAAATAGTCGTCGAAAATAAAAATTCCATTTTTTTTGCTCGTCTTCATAAATAAAAAGTGTCCGAGAAGCATTTAAAATTTCAAAATTTGAGAAAAAGAAAGTTTTTTTTTCAATTTTTTTGTGGACTTTTTCGAAAACTGTTTGTCGCACGAGAAAAAGTAATACAACATAAAAGATGCGCCTTGTCCGGATCTACAACTTTTGTTTGACATATTTTCTGATGTAATCAATAACTTGGAAGATATTATATACAATCGACTTTTTGAGGTGTTAAATAATTATTTAAATGTTCAAGGGCCCAAGGGCACCTTTTCCCGTTATCAGACCGGGCCGAAAAAAATTTTAACAAAAGTGAATAAAAGCCACTTTAGTGTGTATTCGCGTCAATATTGTCTGGGAAGCACGAACAGTAGTATCTGAGAGTCTCAGATGTTTACTTTGAAAACAGACCTCGTCGCCTCGGTGACTTTTTAAAATAGCTTTAAAATATAAAATTTTAATTTTTATATTTTCAATTGCGTCTTTATGAGAGTATTAAAAATTGGCCAAGATATTTTGCGGAACTCGGGAATGATTCAAATTACGTGTATGTAATTAAAATTATCCCAAATAAAGTCCTACTTGGACTCGTTTTCATCGGAGAAAACATCGCCCATCCATTTTGCTAGTAGGTATGTAGTCTGATGAAACTCTAATAGAGAATGTAGGAATTTAAATTCCCACTAGAGTCTGCATACGTATATTCAAAATGCAGAATTTCTTTCGCCAAGCTTTGTACCATTCCAAATATTAAATACAAATGAATCGGGGAGGAATTCATCGCGCAATTATCATTTCCAGACGGTAATTTTAGCGACATTCCAGAATATCACTCTCGTTGCATGGCTGCCAAGGCACTTACGTAGGATGGATTTGAAGCCGGCGATCGGTACAGCGAAGCGAAGGTAGTCGGAGAATCACGCGAGACCGGTCAAAATGCGTGACCAGCTGCAGCGTGACGCGGCTCGCGACGACAGGCTGAGACTAACCATAAAAATAATAGGGTTTCCAGTGAAATAAATTGAGTTATTAACGTGACAGTATTACAATAAATTATGATGAAGTGGTTCTGGGGGCAAAAAGGAACGGTCAGATGGCGGTTGGCGAAAGGTCGGACGGGGCTAACAGCGGTTGATTGCCGGTCGCTCGTTTGTCTCCATGTAGCCTGACAGGAACTATCCTGCGCGGAGTAACGTTAGCCGAGCCTGCTAGTCGGGCCAACGTGATTCGTTCTGTTGTACTCTACTTTGCTCTGCATCATGTTGCGCCGCCCGTGGAAACCGACCGGTGAAGAGGCTCGGACACCAGCGTTATTCGATGCTGCTCGTAATTATCTCTGTCCATAGATTGAAACAAATGGCACAGGACTGGGCTCCACGGCGCGTTGAGCGCGAACCGGCGCGTCTCTCTCGTCGCTTTTACATCAAAGTGGCAGAGGGAACTCTTCGCTTCGTCCCTTCTCACGCGCTCCACTCTTTCTGACGTCACCGAGTTCACGGTTTCTCTGATCTTCCGCCTTATTATTTCTGCCAACAGTGTGGATAAGGACACTCAGTGATATATCGGGTATTTAATATTACACTGAATTGATAATGGACTAGAACTGCACTCGAATCGGACTTCGTTGTGAGTGCTTATGGTGATTTAGGGCAAAAGTAAGGGTGATGGGATATGGAGATGCACAATTTCACTGTGTGGATTCAGGTGCGAAATAGGATAGCGCAAGGTTTGCCTGACGTAAGCTAGAGAGAATACGGAGTTGTTCTCATGATGACATTCCTCTTTATTTTGTATACATTTATATGTAAACCCTCTTGGTTAATTTATAAGAAACTATTAATGACTGGTATATTTTTTGTGAAATGGAAAACGAACATTATTACTTGTATTCAGAAAGGGCCAATTAGTATACAAAACTTAGTATCAATGTTATTCGAAAATTCAAGGTATCTGAGGCTTTCACAACTCGGTTTTTCTACTATCAAAGTCTTCCGGGTGAAAGCCATGTCTTACATGTGAAAAAAGTATTTTAACGCTTAGCCACTACTGCAACTAACTTTATCAGGTGCTTGTAGAAGCACTGATACATATCTGGTAAAACGTAGGAATATTCTTCCCTAAGAACATGGTTTACACCTGGAAGTCTTTAGTAATTCGAATACTTGGTTTCCACAAAATTATCAATTGTATCTACGAATTTGATCGTTAACCCCTATGTCATATGCTATAAATCATAAAGATTCATAAATCGCTGTAATAAAAAAAATTTAATTCGCAGCGAACGAAAAATTCACGTCCAGTACCGGCCAACTAAGTACTTAGTTAGTAGATTTTAAAGTCTAGGTAATTAATAATGTTAGTGAAAACATTTAAAAATTGAGTAGAACATTTATTTAGGCACGTCTACAAATATCACAGGTAAAATGATCGATATTTTCTTGATCTGCACAGTCCTCGTGAGGCTAACCCTTGCATTTAATGCACTGCATTACATCTTCGTTGAATTACTCTTTATAAATGATGGACTCCCAAGGAAAGTCTCCCAGGTGTCCGCCTCCGATTGCTTTGAATTTTGGATATGTTTCAGAGGACCGAAAAATAAGATATACGTGTTTTTTATAGCGGCCCGTTTTCATATTTAGGGGTGAAACCACCCCTCAATGTTATAAGATTTTCAGGTGTTCGTCTCCGATTACCATGATTTTTGGATATGTTTTAGAGGACCGAAAAATAAGAAACAGGTATCTTTTTATTTTAGCCTGATTGAATGTTTAAAGGAAACCACCCCTCAAAGTTCGTAAGGGGTACAAAATTGTGTTGAGTAAAACTTCATATGAAAAAAGATATTCAATAACTTATCTTAATCCACATTTTCGGTTCTCTAAAACTTATCCAAAATTCAAAGCAATCGGAGGCGGACACCTGGGAGACTTTCCTTGTCAGTGACTTGTTCATCAAAGCCAAGTTTAGGTTTAGTTTAGTTTAGTCCAATTTTGTTTTATAGTAGCATTTTCAAAGCCGCATTTACATCGTTCTACGTCCATTTTTCTTTTCTTCTGTTGAATTTCGGACACTTTTCTGCAGGAAAACAAAGAAGAATAACCTAAGGACTTCAATTATAGGAAAATATAAAAAAAAGACCAGTACTGCACGACATGCATGTAAAAAAAGTTTTAGGTTTGATGCGTAACATACAAAACAAATATCAAAAACCGAGGCATTTATGTATACCTAATAGTCTAAAAATAATTTACATAATATGACAAAATTATTTAATTACCTGAAACATAAGAAATCAGCTATGAAAAATAACTTTTGTCGTACGGAAAACAAGTGTAAACGTTAAACGTGTTAAAACTCTGGTACTGGAGAGAAAAGAACGGCACCGGAGTACGTTGCTCGGGACTATATTATTTATTTATTATTTTTCCATCGATAATGCAATTAACTAAAATTGGAAACGAGGTTTACGTTTGGCCGGTACTCTACGCTGTTCGGTACTAAGGCACTCTCCCCTATGCATAGATCAACAGGTTTTTGCATATTTCATATGAGTCGTATAAGTGACTTGCGGTTTACGTTCTTACGCACTAATGTAAGCTTTTCAGTAGTTACTCTGTAATTACTAGTTACTCTGTAACATTATCTTAACCTTACTCTGTACTCCGTTGATGTCCCAGCGTCATTATCGGAAATTTTTATGACAATCAGTTTTACTAGTTTTCGTTAATAAATTATACTAAAATTAAATATTATTACCCACGTGGTCAGTCTACTTGATCTACCAACAGCATGTCGATGTTCGATGGCCAACAAAGAAATCGTTTAGGTACTACTTGTTTTTCACTATATACTACATACATATATTAACTTTAGAATCGCATAATCTTTTTTGTACCAAACAGAGTAAAAATCATTAATTGCAAGCTACTGCCTTTTTCGCGTCATAAGGGACTGGATAAGTTGAATTGAAATAATTTGCAAAATTTCGATTCTCATAGGAAACGTAATTAATTGAGTTAATAGACTCCAACAGCAAGGAAATTCTCGTTACTTTTTCTACAAATGTGAATGTTCGTGAATGTTCTAAATCTAAATGAAGATTTAGAGATATGTACAAGAATCTCTAACCATATAAACGGACATTATAAATTATCAGAACATCGCATTATTGAGCAAAAAAGGAACAAAAACTTCAACGGAAAAATTTGATTCGTTATGGCAGAACAAGTTAAATCGTTTTAAAACCCTGAGAGAGGGGATTATACACGAAAGGAAAGAAAGTAAGCCTGGTACTCATTATTGAAGCATGATTGTATCAAATATTATAATAAAATAATGAAACATGCATGTGGGATGTTTTTTTTAATCACATTATATGGTGTGCAAGGTACCGTAAAGCTAGCAAAAAAGTGGCGAGGAGTATACAAGTTGTACCTATCTACAAAGCATACTACTCATAATAATAAATTTTGTTACTACGATGAAGATCTGCATAATTTGCCATTGCCTTAAGAATTGGAAAGAAGGAAATACACTATTTGGAAAAAGTTGTCGGCAATGTACAATTCTAAAGACAATTATTATTCGTACCGCTTTAATAAAATGTGTTAAACATGTGTATATTTTTTCGAACGTGTACATATTGAATAAAGGAAGAGAGGTTAACGTTTCGGTCTATGCTCCTTACTTTCTCTAAAGATTATCATATTGTTGTGCGAAATATACACGATGTTTTAAACATAATAGTTACAAAATTATTAATAAGCCTATTATCAGAAAGTACATATGATTATCGGCAAATATTATGGTGTTAGTAAAATGAAAAGTTAAATTATAGGGATCGCGATTTTTCTCACAACCAGAAGTTTTGGAAAAGCAGTAACTTGATAGATATTAGCTTTTCTCGATTAAATGCCTTTCTATAATGTAACATCTATTCTTCTTTCGTATAAATAAACGTATCATCAGTTACCTTTAAGTACTTGTGTGCAATTTTGCTCTCAACCAGTATATGTTAA
Organism: Andrena bicolor; assembly: GCA_960531205.1. Lineage (NCBI taxonomy): Eukaryota > Metazoa > Arthropoda > Insecta > Hymenoptera > Andrenidae > Andrena > Andrena bicolor. Next base: position 25,691,644 of record OY482664.1, on the reverse strand, counting down.
TAATCTTTTGGTTCACGTGTTATTTGTAATTACTGTTATCTGATTATTATTCATTGCAAAATTATTTTCATTTCTGTGAAATAGTATCATTATATTTAATCATACAATCATTGTGTTGCGTATTAACACAACACTGTACCTTTATGATCATTCGATAATTGGCTGCAACACTGTATCTTTACGAGGAGGGAAAATATGAAAGCTGCAAATGAAAGTAGTGATAATTTTTACAATTATGAAATATCCAATTTATACATGCTTATCTTAAAAGTAATCTTCTTTGAATCATACTCCAAGAATTTTTGGAATCCCGCACCTGTTGCACAAGCAATTTTCCTCCGCCTTGCTAATGAGGAGAGACTACATGATTATGATTCTCAAGCGTTTCCAATATTCGCACATCCAAACGATATCGTTTACTTTATAAAATCTTAACACATTTCAACAACCATGTCCACTTATTTCATAGTAGGTAATACGCGAAATTAGTAGCTACATATTTTACCCTGTAACACGTCTGGCATCTTAAATTGCTCGCAACCTATAATACTTTCAAAGTGATTTCTCATGCATTTCAAGAAGTATAGAAAACACAATGAATACTACACGCGTAAAGATGTGCATAGAGGGGCAACGTTCGTTTTCTCTACCAAACTTTCTATTCAAATTGTTTAAAAAAAGAGGCTTAAAAAATGCTTCTGTAAGAAAAATTTCCGGTAGAATGCAAGTGAAAGTTGTTGCAATCAGAAATAAGTTTTCGACACGCGTGCTGTTACGGGCGTAAGAAGTTTCATTAAAAATCGAGGGCGAATACATGAGTGGTTTCTTGCGAGTTAGGAACGACGATCCTCCCCTCCCGGTTGGAACACCTACGTTTTGACCGAGCCATTAATTACCTTTATTGAGCTTCTGTGCCGGCCTCGGTCGTACTTGTCGATCGGCCCTATCACTGCCAATCAATCTCGAACGCAACAGCTGTGGGGCTTCGTCAAACGTCCCGACGAAATCAGCCAATCTACCGCTGGACAATGGGCCAGCATGATTCGATCGTGTCTCGGCGGCTTTGCATCAACTGGCCGTCCCCCTCTTTTCTTTGCTCCAACATCTATACGCCGCCGTTCCGAGAACGCTTTCACAATTCCTTCTTCGTCTTTTTACACCGACCAGAGACGATGAACGCCGGTTGATGCAAGTCTCCACGAGACTCCAACATTAAATGAAAATGATCGTGTACGCGGTTTCAGATGGGACAGGGCGCAGGATGAACAGTGGGCTCATTCAAACCCCGGATAACCGTTCCTAGATTCTAGGATATTTCAGGATATTTTCATCTCCCTTGCGAGTGTATGGTATACCTACTCTTGTCGATTCTTATAGATTTTTGTGCACCGAAAACGAATCCGCAAACCGTTTGTCGCCATCACCTTCAGTTTTCGAGAAAATCGATTCTGAAAAAAATGCAAATTTTCAACTTTGAACATCTTTTGTGGCGAAACAGTAATAGGTATTCGGTTGCTTGTTGTGTCAAATTATTCTATGAACACAAGTTATTATTGAATTATAAACATTTAAATATGTTTAAACAACGATCAAAGGGAAAAGGACACCCGAAATGCATCAATTTTTGCACATTAAGTAAGTCGTCTTTATCTGTTTATTAATTGAACATACAAAATCAGTCTCAAATAAATGAAAAGCCACACACATGTTCATCTGGGTAAATTAACACACGTTAGTATAAGATGACATACTCTAATGATCACAATTCGCAGGTAAACTGCTTTTTTCTTAGGAGAATTCCGCCACATAAGGTGTGGCACCAGCGGGAACACAATTATCAACATGCCCAGTGCTATTTGGCTTCGATCGGCTAAACAATTCATTACCTACACTGAATGCATGGCTGCATCAGTTTCATCAACCATTGTCATGATCGTGTGTGAAAGTTTGCCGCAGTTCGTCATCTGCCCTATCTTCGAGAATCACATGCTTTATCTGCTTTCGAGCTCGTACGGTTTCTTCAATTATTAGCGGATGAATGAACGTCAATGTCCCGCTTCCAGCGCGAATATTTTAAAAATAATTCCACTATTTAGCTTGCAATTGAGACTTTAAAATGTTATTGGATATAATAAGCAGAATTACCATTTTGCGAGTGTACACACTAATTTAATTTTGTTCAAATAACAATGCCTGAAATAAAGTTGTTTTTTTAATTAAGTAAAGTGGCAATATGAGTTTATACCAAGATTTTTTTCTGATATATAAAAATGTTTCTTCTTTACTAAATGTGCTACATATGACAAAAAATGTCCTATACTTGCGTTTGCAAAGTGGTTGGCCTATCTAAAATTATAAATATCTGTATCTTGTAAAATTGTTTGCCTAGTTTATAATATATAAGTCCTTACATTATTGGAATTATTAATTAAAAATTATAAAAATTGACATAGGTATTTTTCTCTTGGTTACAATAGTTATTGTAAGTCTCAGTCAGGTATTAAATGTATTTTCTAGACTTAAGTCTACAGAAAAAGTCTAAATAAACGCAAGTTTAAGAAACTTTTCTGTTTGTAGCGCTCGGAAATAAAGTCCGTAAGTGTGACTTTTAAAAAACACCTTGTACGATACCCTAAAAATCGAATGAACGATCATGATGACATTAGTTGTTCACATAAGCACTTACGCAGTAATTACATATGATTCAAAAAGATACAACGATTGGTGCCAGAATGACTGACGCTTGTACAATATCGGCCGCCTATTGAAGTGTTAACCGACAAACGTGTACCAGTTAAGTAAATGCTATTACATTATTTATCCAGATTCAGATAATGGGGCTCCAAATGAGCGACTAACGAAGTATGATGGGGCATTAATTCCGTCATTGGATTTAACGTATCTCGTAACAATTACCGTCAATGCGAACGATTCGACGAACCAGATTATTTCCATTGCGATTAAGTATCACATTTCATCCCATTCATTTTGCATTGATTTTTCTGATTTTAAAAGCAAAACGAAGCGTTACGTTTTCCTCTATCGCTACTTTATTTATTGATATCGAATACCTACACGATGATTTGATTTAAAAACGATTCGCTCTTTTCGCTTTAATAAATGACTCTCAATACGGTTCAAATATTGTTGTAAATCAAAATTTTATTTCCTTAGTTCAACAGCGATGTTCTATCCACTATCCACAATTTTATGAAAAATGTATTTCACGTTTCCCATTTTCATTTTCAATGCGGAAAACAAAGTTCGTTTTTGATATTGTAGAAAATAAGAGTAAAATCTCAGTGACCAGCATTTTGTGTTTAAAAGATGAGAAACATTTTGTGATGGGAATTCTCAACGGCAAACCGGATAATTGTCGAAGTAATTGGTGCTCGAAGGAGAAAGATCTATTTTTACTTATTACTTCCTGACAGCCCAGACGATATGGGTATGTGACATCTGAATAGCTGGCGTCACGTTTTCAATTTTCTACTCACCGGTTCGGCAAGCTGTCCTTACTCGTTAAGTGTACTGACAGCATCACTGGAGCGCTCCCCTTAGATAAATTAAAATATCGATCGGGACACGCCAATTATAAGTTTGACGTGGTACTAATATCCACCACGTCACCGTGCCTGAGCGTGGGCTTGTACAAGATGCGAACGAACGTTGTAATAAACAACTTACATAAAGTCCAGAAAAATATATTCTACGATCTCCAACATACCTTCCTATTTCTATTTAAAACTCTAACCACCTCCTTAAAAAAATTCCTCCCATTCAACGAATTCATTTTTTATTTTAACAGACTCATAACTGAGTACCCATATTTGAGCAAAGAATTGATGGATGTAGGTACTTGAAAATTTGATGAGGACAGAAATGGTTCGTTATCGCTTCAGGGGAACAGTAAAAATGAGTATTCGATAATATTTTAAAATCTACTTCTTAGCTGACTTAATATCAATGACTACTGTAATTTTACGGTGAACTATTAATTTAAGTACTTACCATCTAAACTTCAGCAAGGGAATCCGAATTTTTTTAGTTGCGACTGTGTTTAATATACGAGGATATAGAATTACAGTTTGTGGTATGTAAATGAAACTCGAAGACAACAGAGGAAGAGCGAGTATCTTTTTACATTTCGTTTGTATCAAGTGAGCCGCTGATATTCTGGTTAAAGTAGCACCAGGGAATCGATATCCACAAGTCAAATCGTTGCTTTTGCTGTCTGGCGGTAAGCAGTTAAAGTGGTTTTCGGCGGTTCGTTGTACCTTTCCGCCGTTGGCGAGGGGTTAATGGACTGTTGGTTGCGGCACGTCAATACCATGCATCTGCAAATCCCCTTTTTGTTCATTTATTTTATATATATATTTTTTCCGTTGCCTTTTTTGCCGGGGGGGGGGGGGGAATTCTGACACGTGGACAACAATATCGGGCCCCGTACTTCCGAGCGGTGGTAGCAGCAGAGGCAGAGGCAGAGGCAGAGGCAGAGGCAGAGGCAGAGGCAGAGGCAGAGGCAGAGGCAGAGGCAGAGGCAGAGGCAGAGGCAGAGGCAGAGGCAGAGGCAGAGGCAGAGGCAGAGGCAGAGGCAGAGGCAGAGGCAGAGGCAGAGGCAGAGGCAGAGGCAGAGGCAGAGGCAGAGGCAGAGGCAGAGGCAGAGGCAGAGGCAGAGGCAGAGGCAGAGGCAGAGGCAGAGGCAGAGGCAGAGGCAGAGGCAGAGGCAGAGGCAGAGGCAGAGGCAGAGGCAGAGGCAGAGGCAGAGGCAGAGGCAGAGGCAGAGGCAGAGGCAGAGGCAGAGGCAGAGGCAGAGGCAGAGGCAGAGGCAGAGGCAGAGGCAGAGGCAGAGGCAGAGGCAGAGGCAGAGGCAGAGGCAGAGGCAGAGGCAGAGGCAGAGGCAGAGGCAGAGGCAGAGGCAGAGGCAGAGGCAGAGGCAGGGGCAGGGGCAGGGGCAGGGGCAGGTAGATGGTATGCAGACGTTGACTAGAATCAGCCGGGGTGGTTGTGCATTTAGCAAGCTGTCGCCCCCAACCAGTCCGCCGTGTCAGGCCACTGACAGTTTTCATTCCGCACATACTTGACGTGCAACCGGCTCCTCTTCGCTTGCTTCATTCCTACGAGAAGCGCCAACACCGCACCGATCGTTCAGATTAATTATTTCGTCGGCCGACAACTTTTTCTTTCGTCGTTCTAACGATGCGAGTCATCACCGATCTGCCTTGGATAAATATCTCTTCTAATTTGTTATGCGCATATACGTGGCTTGTTCTAATTTTTCTTGCATGATAAGTGCATCCAATACTGACCTGAAGAAATTCTGACGTCCAAGGTGCATGATCGTATATACTTAAATGACACTTTTCATTAAATGGATTATGCATTCTTAACCGTTACCATTTGCATCTTGAAATAATTCCTTTAGAAAATCAGGAGAAAAAGGAGATGTGAATATGATTGCGCAAGACTATTTTATTTTATTTTCTAATAAAATGCCTTTCGGTATATGATATTAAATTTTTTATTTAGTATTAAATGCAATGTATTTTAAAATGATCGATTGCAATAAAACGAATAAACTAATTTACGTGAAATCCTATTGACATGAAATTAAATCGATAGTCATCTTTAACGCGATTCTGCTTTTTCCTGCATCATATTTCGTTTACTATCAACCTTGTCAGAAATAAGCTCCGTATGAATTGCGTGACTCGCCTTGTATTGATGACGTTTACAACTAAAGAATTCAGAATGGTCAATACGTAGCAGATATATATCTTTGGCTCAGTTACTCCATACAATAAATATGGGGAGCCTTTAGCGAGCTTTGAGGAAGGGAGAGAACTCAAAGGATTCCACAACTGTTTAAATAAGACTTTTTACTAAAGAGTAATAGACATTGCTACTATACGTTAGTACTATTATATTATTGAATAGACATTTTACCTTAAATCTACTTTATTCTTCTACCACACTAACACAAAATCGTGAAATAGGTGTTACTTTAATAATTCTACAATTCTTGCAGCCTAATTCTTTTCAGATTACTTTATGATTTTCATGTGCAGGTGGGGAAATTTTATCAAGAAATATATAAGTATCTACATACTATGTCCTGCTTCATATTTATAAGGTTTCCATAGGTCAAATTTTAATTGACTTTTATGTGTTTGCTTTATAATAGAGCAGAAAGAGTAGTACAGTTGAACCTCAATAACTCGAACCTTAAGGGAAAGGAAAAAATATTCGAATTATACAGGTTTCGGCTTATCGAGTTTTTGAGTAAGAGAGATTGAACAAACGAAACTTCGACTTATAAAGACTTTGTACGACTGTTAATTTTTCGACTTGTGAAGCTGTAAAGCAAGATAAATTCAAGTTTTGAAGGTCAATTGTTTATTGCATACCTATAATCAAATACACTTACAACTTATGTACTACCTATATACCTACATATATAAAAATAATTAGAAGACATATTTTATGCTCGAAATATTACCATTTAATATATTACATATACAAAAATTGTGATTTTGCTTTGTGCTAATCTTTTGTGTATTGTAAATCAATAGCATTTTCAATCGTGAATAATACTGAGAAAACATTTCTCCCAATATTTTGAGATCTTTCTACGCGTAATACATATGTAAAAGTAAACTTCGACTAGTAGAAGTCAGAGTTCTTCTAAATTCGAGTTGTGGAGGTGAAATACATAATTTAACATGTAAAATATAGTTCGATTTAAGGAAGTTTTATTTCGAGTTGTTGAGGTGTTTACAGCGGAGCGGAAGGGAATGAAACAAAATTTGCGACTTGGTTATGATGGTTTATTTTATTTTTCCTGCAGCAGTACATACCTAAATAGTTATAGTTTTCCTTTCTTCCAATACTTTTTTATCATCTAGGAATTATAATAATGTAAACTAAATATTTTTGTGTTACTATTGACAAAAACGAACTGTAATAAAATATTTCTGCTATTCTATTGGATTACGGCGCGTCGTCTGTGATGTTGCACTCTTGAAAGTGCGCGTTTTTAGTAATTCATTACTATGCGCATATTTATGACACAGCTACCGATTATTTTAATAAACGTGATTTCACTGAATTCGATTTATACGATTATTTATAGTCCAGCTACATTATCCCAAGAGTGCTATCCTATGTCATTTATGAAATAAATATTAGAATATTGCGAGAAATACGAAGCGAAAATTGATCGTTTAAATGTCACATTGTGATCCTCTGAATTGCTAATTCGCCTGTATCTACATTTATAAAATGTCACTTTTAATAGAATGTCTGTAGTTGATGAGCAGCTTGCAGCATCTCGGCAGTCATTTCTACGAGGGTAGTTGACAGCGCCAGTCGTCGAAATTAATTATTTCGTTGGCAGCCGCTCGACACCTATACACACTACATCAACCTATCTAATCAGACGGCACAATAATTCTCCATTGAATATGCAGAAGTTATTTTGTATTACTTCTACGGCTACCTGATCAACATGCTTCTGTTTTTACGTACACCAAAATTAATATTGGCATTATTTTTCTCCGGTCCATATCGAGGTGTAAGTCACTCGCATGGTGTTTCTCGTAATATAATATTTTGCGTTCACGGTTATAAAAAATTCTACATTTATATTGCAGTTGTGGGAACACATCTAAAGGCTTAAAATACTACCATAATAAATATGTATCTACATACGCAAAAATGTAAAAAATATTGAATTCTTTTTTATTGTTTCCCTTGTCAGCATAACGCATGAACAGCATCCAATCAGCATCAGCACATTCGATATATTAATTTATATTGTTCATGCGTTGTGCTGATAAGAACGACGACAATTAATCGGACTTGCACCAGCATGTTTCGAAATGCTCTGCTCTTGTTAGTGAAATGCTAAAGAGAAATGTTCTTATTTCTCAGTCAAAAATGAAGTTATAACTTAATTCACTATGAAAGTAAACAGGTGAAGCCTTTATGACCTAAAAACTGTTATTAACTCTTATCATAATTTGGATTTACACCACTATGATTCTTCTGAATATGAAGTCTGTGAGAACGTTTGATTTGCTCAAAATATACAAGAGCTACCATCGCATACCAATTACATTTAAGGCGAGGTTCCGGTCTAAAATTCGTTTTTTTTTATTTAACTTTGCGAATGTTCAGCCTTTTACGAATACATATTTAAGAATATTCGTTGAAATTCGTAAAATTTCCGAAACTATAGGCATTTGAGTAGCGGCAAATGCATGGGTAACAACCGGCAACTCGGCACTCACGTAAACTTTAAACGCGTTTTTCTCGAAACAGTGTTCCCAAAATCGGTGGAAGCTGTATCTCGAAAAGTTATTATCCAATTCGTCTCAAACTTTTTATTTTGAGGAAAATACTTGTGGCTCGTAAACGAAAATTTGTAATTTTTAAAGGCGTTGAAGGGACAAAAAATATAGGGAAAGAGTGACTTCAAAGTTCAAGTGTCGTTATTTTCTAAAAAAAATGTAATTTTTGTAATCTGGTCTGGTTTAGTCTACGTTTACGTGCTATCGGTTCCACTAATTTGGATGAATTCTTTGACGCCTCGACTTTAACGACTCCCCAGTGCCGTCTGCAATAATTAATTATAAAAAAAAAAATATATTTCTATAATTTAAGACATCCTCAATACAGTGCAAAAACTCCCATTAAATTACATATAGTAGTTTTCCTTTAATTAATTTCTAAAGATACACCTACTTTTATGGGCTCTAGACCAGAACCTTTCCTCAATTTTTAAATCAGGTGGAATTACTTCGAAAAATGGCCGTAAAGTTCGTGATCTTGAGCTTCGGAATCAGAGACACTATACATATAGTACCTATAAAAAACCTTAGTCTTGTAAATGTAAGCGAACCCTTACACATGTGTATGAACAACCACACTGTATGTTAAATTACTGTTAAATGACGCCCTAAACTCCGAATGTGCCGGGAAAAAACCTGTCTTTTGAAAAAAAATGTTCCAAAGCGTGTGCATCATCGTGTAGAAAGAAATTGTACTCACAATTAGAATGACTTTCTAAACAATATGTCAAAGTTTTTTTACACGCATTTCTTATTACTCTATACCTGTATTAGACTTTTAGAAAGAAGTTTCTAAAAAGATACTAAAAATCTTTATGGTGGGACAACCAATGACTCTCCTGTGTGGTTGTTCGCGACAAACTTAATTCCTTCTACCTAGTAGTTGCCCACAGAACTCACATAAGGTTGTTCACGTACCTACTTTCATTTCTTGCAGCGTTCATTACTAAAAGACAAATTCTAATTTCTAACAACAAACATTAACTTCCACGTGCTCAGCCCTGTCTTGTGACAACAGATAATGTCACGAAACTGCTTTATCGAGAAAATTAAGTTTTAATGCTTTAATCCACCAGTAAAGAATCAAGGATCATGAATTTATCTGCATGCTTTAAAACATGAAGCTTATACCCTAATTGGACACGAGAAAAAAAAGCAATAAAATAATTATTGTACATAATTTTAATATTTGTTCAAATTTGAACAGGGCAGCATACTGGAAGATATAAGAAATCTCCACTTTTATTATTATAAAAACAAGGAAAGCCACTCATTTTATTGATTGTCTGACATTTTGTTCCCCACTTCCCATACAGCACAGTTGGTTGCAGAAACCTTGCAGAAACCTTGCTGAAAAGTTGCAGTTACGTTTCGGTGTAATGTTGCACAGGGACGGACATAGGAACATTTCTGCAACACCTCAGCAATGTTGCGGTGCAATATTACCCTGCAACGTTTCTGAGATTTTACAGCAACTCTTCTGCAACATTTCTGAGATTTTACAGCAACTTTTCTGCAACGTTTCTGAGATTTTACAGCAACTTTTCTGCAACGTTTCTGAGATTTTACAGCAATTGTCCCACAACGTTTCTGAGATTTTACAACAAAGGTCCCACAGTAAGCAAGGCTCAAAAACTGTTATAATATCGATTTAGTATATAGATTTAGTATAATATCGTAGTATACCCACTACACAGTGTATATTAGGTTACGCTTTGTTCATCCATAACGTATCAGTGACATTCCTGCAACGAACCGCATTGAATACGATCTTACATATTTTTACTCGACAATACGGAACTTTTTTATTATCTATAATGAATTAAATGGCAATAGTAGACACAGTGGCAGTAATTGGCACATGGAACACTTTTTTACAAATATCTTTTGTTGCTGTATATAGTTAATGAATTTGGTTAAACCCTATAGTGTTACCTAAGTAATGTCGACAAACAGAATACAATGTTACATTTCACAGGCAACCTCCGAGGGAATATATGTAAACACGGACAATATGTAATATAAGTAATTAATACAATTAGTTAATTAGCACTATAAGGTTTATGCAAACTGTTAAACTGTATACAGCCATAAATGATATTTGCAAAGAAGTCTGAGCTGTGAAATGTAAATTCACAAACACTAAAGACTAGAAAATAAAATAAATGATGTTAAACTATTGTATTAAGAATCCGCTAAAACTAAAAAAAAACATTATTTTCTTGTACTACGCAGGATATTTCATAACAGAATATGCATCAACTTAATACAATATCAAGCGTCGAAATTAATTTGTTGTGAAATATCCGACTCCTCGATTAGGGTGATGTAATTGAGTTTGTCAAAACGAATCTTCGTTTTTGAATAATTTAAGTTTAAGGTGTTGCTCGGTAGGAGTAGAAGTTCGAATATGTAAGCAATCTTCTCAATAAACAGTTGTAGCTGCAGCGGTAAAGTGTTCGTGTACGGTCCTACAGGTTGCGGGTTCGTTCGAATCTCCCTGGGGTAAAATAATTTTCTATTTTTTCTGTTGTACACATTCATGTCGTCAGTCCCCCTCGCAACAAGTCCAATAGATATAAATATAAAGTACCGTAATTTTTATTTTTGGCCCTACTGTCCGAAACGTTGCAGAAAAGTTGCTGTAAAATCTCAGAAAAGTTGCAGAAATATTTCATGCAATGTTGCACACGGGTGGACAGAGGAACATTTCTGCAACATCTCAGAAATATTACCTGCAACGTAACTGCAACCTTTCGGCAACGTAATTTGCTGTAGGGGTTACTTGTTATGTACGAGACGGCCTTTTATAAAATCGCTGTGCCTTTTAATCGCAAATTTTTTTCAAGTCCAAATCTTCGTATTTTGGTTTAGAAATGTTTAGAAACCACCTTTTTTCTATTAATCTTGTTTTTCTTTTAATGGTGATGAGATTACCCAATCAACAGCCATTTTTTATGCAGATGCATGGACAAAAATATTCACTTGTTGAATGGGAGATGGGCATTTCTTAACAAATTTTTCTCGCAGGAAAGATCTCCATTCCTTTATCATAATTTCTTGTTTTACCTTGATGCCAGAAGCTTATGCTCAGGCAAAGAGTGAGGATATTCCGTGTTTTGTTCCAGTACAGAGTACAGAGTGGACATTTCCTGTTTTCAACCAGTGTACCAAATCTTTCACGTTATCTTGCAGGGGCATTTGAACTTTATAACGCTTTGTAATTCGACAGTTCTGGAGTCCCCGTTGCCACCAACAAAATATAAGTTCTATAAATCACAAAATCATGAAAAATGACATATCTCATTTTTCCCCCTTCGTATAAAATTCTCATATATGCCGTCGATAACGTCAATTGCTCAACAACTGATACCCAAGCAAACCTAATTGACGTTAAAACTGATACATGATGCACGTGAAACTTCGTCTGTTGCTTTTTAGTAGAACATCCTCGAGAACAAATTTCAATTAGATAGTTGCAACTTAGGACTTTTGAACTTTCTCTTCAAAACAAATATTCTCAAGTCACGGAATCGTGCCATGTTTACTTGTATGGAACTAACATTAGATAATTTATTAATTTTGCATGATGGAACGCTTGATAAAACACGTATAAATTCTCTGGTTTTAGAAAGTTTAGGAGAACTAGAAAGCCTGCCGTTCATTTAGATTCTAATGCTTCATAGTGACACAGAAACGTCGCGAAAATGTAAAATATGTTTGCATAGCCGTGTGGCCGAAAGTTTCAGCTGCTGCTTTCTTTCGCATTATTTGTAACTATAAGCAATATAATTAAATAGCGGTGTCATTCGCGTGTAATTAGTAACGCGTTACACTGAGCAAAATGATTGTTGCGTTATCGAAGTCCTCTTCGAGTTAAGATCACGGCGCAAAATTAAATCCTTATCTCTCATTAAGGTAAGAGGTAGGTAAGTTTCCGTTATTCGTTTCATGTCGATTCGACGGCCAGATAAGTTCGATATAACGAGGTGTTATTTTCAGTGACAATTTAAAACCATAAAACACGGTGAATGATAACATCGACGGTATATAATTGATTATTCGCGTGTTATTTGGACGTCAATAAAGACGATTTCACTTGTTGTGATTGATCGATTGATCGATTGATCGCTGTATAAGCATGGATTATTCTGATGATAAATCTTTTTGATTATCGAATCGTAGAATTGTGTAAGTTCAAACGGCGTAAACAATATTCCTGTCGAGAAGGCTTTTTCAAACTGATGAGAAGCGTGCTTATGACGGATATTAATACTATTCTGTAATTTCATAAAAACTTTCGCGGGAGAAAATTTAAACGAAGACAGTTGGCTTGCCATTGGTGTTTATTGGGAAAAATTCTGAAAGTCTATACGATGTTTATGAAATTACATGGTCAAGCATTTGTACACGATGCTGAAAATAGAGCTGAAAATATTCGAATTATTCGAATAATCTCGAATATGAATAGTTACTTCGAATATTCGTAGGAATTAGTATTCGAAATCATTCAAATATTCGAAGAAATTATTCGTATTCAAAATTATTCGAATATTCGAAGAAATTATTCGTATTCGAAATTATATTCGAATAATTACAGCTCTATTTTATAGTAGAGCTGTTACTACCCGACCCGTCGGGTACTCGGGTACCCGTGAGATACTCGGGTAGACAAAAATTACCCGACTACCCGGACACCCGTGAGACACCCCGAGTAAATGAAGATAGTTGATAATTCCGATTTGACAGCTGATCGTCGATCGTCTTTCGACTTTCGATCATTTTCGGCTAACATCACGGGGGTATCTCACGGGTACCCGGGTAATTTTGTCTACTCGGGTGTCTCACGGGTACCCGGGTACCCGAGTACCCGGATACCCGGGCGAAAACAACAGCTCTATTTTATAGCACTCTCAATTTTGTTTGGAAACTTAATGAAAATAAGAGGTACATGTGTACATTAAAATACAGCCATCGTGTCAGCACAACTGTCACGTGTTATCATTGTCTGTTTGTTGTCAATTAGTTGATAATTAATTCAGAACCTCGCATTGAAAATGTTGTGTGTTGCCTCAAACATGAAATGCATCTTTATACATTCTGAGTTATGAAAACATCTCGAATAAAGAGTTAAAATTATAAACGCAAATAATATATAATGTTACTTTCAACTTAAACAACGTTAATTAATATTGCAAGTGAACGCAATATATACATAATATGAAACGGTATTTAAAATATCCGTTCATTGCAAGTTGAATGACAGACTACGTAAAATTAATAAACGAATGCTCGATAAAACAAATTATTATTAGTTAATAACTCGCGGGCCAGCCATAAACTCAATTTCCACAGCTGCGGGGAGGCGAATATTTGTGCTACGGATATTTTGTTTTGCAGCCTGATACCAGTGTGCCCGTGCACCTCTCAATTACTGCACAGATCGTAATTACTGGCAACGTAATTATGCGCTATTTTACTAACTGCAAACATTTGTTGTATTTTGCGGCGCCAAATGAAAAGTGGGAAACTGTGTTATATGTTATTTATTTATCTCGTTTGGGGAGGAACGTCACGCAGATACTGAGTGCGTTTACATAAATTCACTATGTATAACGTGAAATTTCAAATTCTAATATTTTTGCGCTGGGACGTTAATTCGATCGCTCGTTGTACTATTAAATTCAATAATACAACACTACGATACATTTTTTTCGTGATGGGAACAATCATTCGAACATTATCGAAGGCATAAATAAAATCAATAACATTATGCTTTTAGAAAAGTACAAATTTTACTCATCTGGAGCTGCATAAGGTACCTCACAATCGATACGTGTGTAGAATATTTGTTACTACTTAAGTAGTTGAATAGTTATATATATAAATATATATATTGTGTTTCACCCAAACAATATAACGAATACTTTAGTTACGTGAATAAATATTTTGTTTGTATTTATTCATCATCCATAAATTATGAATCTGATTCATAGACGGTACCTACGTATAATTTCGAAGTATCATATAGATATACATGGTTCTCAAATATACAGAGCTATTTAATCTGTCTCTTTGTAATAATAACGGCATTTCCAAGGCACATGCTCCTCTAATCTCCCTAAATCTTAATAACTCTACAAATCATGTTAAGAGACAATTTTGTGGAAATTACAGAATAATTCACGTGAAAGCATTATCACAGTGCCTAAACTATTGTACTCCATTTAAGCTGCTCTTTGATATGCATAGCATGTTTCACATAGGTGTATGTACATATATCGTATAATCAAGAAATTAATTTCAGCGTCGTTACAGACCTTTCTTGTTCTTTGTCAGTATTCCCACTGATATTGTTTCTATATTTAATATTCTATCTATTGCAATTGTCAGTATTAAAATGATGGCTTCTATAGCGAATGGCAACGTGAAAAACGTTTTTGACGCCTCTCCTGTACTTTTCAGCCTAATTGTGTTCCCATTTCTTTTCAAACGCTTTGGGAAAAATATAAGGAAGTGTTATTATTAAATAACTGTTAGAGTGTTATTGAGAAGAAGTGTTATTATTATTAAATTCACAAAATTATACGCGTGTAAGTAGGTAGGTATTCCTCGGTGTAACGCTCACAATCAGACCCAAAACTTTAAACGCGTTTTCCTCAAAATCATGTTTTCAAAGGCGGTGACACACGTAACTCAACAATTAATGAACTGTGTTACTCGAGGATTTACAGGCTTATTTTGAGGTTAAAAATCTAAACGCTATCGGGAGATTTTCCTGTTCTTTGCCTAGATTTTTTTTACACTCGAAAAACGAGAATTTTTTTACCAAATATCAATGCTTCAACTTTGCACAACCGCAATTTTGTCTCAAAATAATTTTTCCAAAATCGGGTTCTACAGCGCCTGGATAATTTCATATATTATCCAAAAAGAATGTTGAATTTTCAATTTTGGATGATCTTACACCGAGCTACGGTTGTCACCGCAAATCACTTAAAAAAAGGACGTCTCGGGCATCGTCCATAATTCACAAATCTTTCGATACTTTTTATTCTTTTCAATAGACTAATGTTTAATAATTTATCTGTTATTTTAGAAAAAATTTCCAAGAAGCATGTTATTTTGACCGTTCTTAATAGGCCTCCACCGTTAAGGTCAATGCGGAAGAATGTCCGTGTAGAAGCGTTTAACAAACAAGAAGAGGAGAATAGTAATTAAAATGAAAAATTAAGGTAAGGCATATGAGAAATTGCTAGCTTCTTCGATAAAACACCAGCAGCCATTTTTAAGATAGTTACGGGGTACCTATAAGAAAGATGGAAGAGTATCAGCTTCACCAAGACCGGGACGTTCAAAAGTCACTAATATTCGAATAGATAAAAGGATAGTTAATATTTCATCGTCAGATGCCATTTTATCTGCAACAAAAATTTGTATAAAATTATTATCCATCCGCATTCTACACAGACCACTCGACACCGACTACACGTATCAGGAAACCACGGTCGCGTTGCAAAGAAATTACCTTATATGAGTAAGAAACATCTTAAGAAAAGAATGAACTTTTATAGTACACAGGTTTTAAAACCTTTAACATTCTGGGAAAAATTCCTTTGGACAGATGAATCTATGAATTGACTTAAATATAGAAGAATGTGTGTCTGGAGGAGGAAAGACGAATTTTTGTCATACTCTGTCATTGATAAAATGACACTTTTTTACTTTCGAGAAAGTATGATTTATGTTTTAGGTAAAATATTTTGGGTGATTGTTTTATTATCCCATCCAATATTAACAACCAAAATATTTCTTAAAATATTCCGCCGACCTCGGCATTTCCCTACATGTTAGGGGAGAGTCGTGCAGTACCGACCACTCTAAGTTTTTTATTATACCTTGGGGTAGAGTCGATAAAAATAAAAAATTGAAAAATGTGTTTGTAGTATAGACGGAACTTAATAAGAGGGAAATTATTTCTGTGAAATTTAATAATAAGAATTGATAATTCGTAAAAGTAAAAAAGTTGTAATTTCTAGGAAACGAAAATTCAACGTATCCCCAACCGTCACATTCGGTACACTGCACCCAATCTTTGTCAAATAATTCTTTGCAAACAGAGATGGGCAAAATTTTTATTTAAATAAAATTTCGAATAACAAATAAAAAAATTAACTTTATTCGTCGAATAAAAAAATTAACTTTGTTCGACAAATAATCTAAAGTTAAAGTGCCTTTTATTTGATCCTTATTTACATAATTTTTTATTTAGTTAATGCCTAACTCTGCTTGCAAATAACACACTGGATAACTTCTTCATTAAATCCTAGCTTCCTGTTTGTCAGGTTATCATACTTTTCCTTATTTACTTTATTTTTCTGCGGGGAAAAGTAGAAGGAAGGCTAAATGAACATCTTATAAATTAATCTGAATTGGTAACAGATTGAACTTACAGATAAGAAAAATTTGGTCTCTACTGGTTGACAGTATGTTGGTCGGTATTGCACGACAGTTGGATGGTCGGTACTGTACGACAAACACGAGGAAACATTTTAGATCGTGGTATATTAGGTACAAAAAAATATTGCAAAACTAGGACGTTTTATTTAACTTAATAGACTAGAGATAGTATACATAATGGAACAAAATCATTTACTTACACGAGAAACAAAAGATTAGCTTTAAAAAATAACTTTTAACCCACTGAATATCAACGTATACGTTTAATGCTTCAGAACATCGAGAGCAATGAAGTAAACAATATGACCCCGAAATAGATTATAGCGAATTGTGATTTTAATTATATCGAATTCGGGAGACCCGCACTGGCCGCACTGAGTGCGAGTTTTCTCGCTTCCAATTGACTAAAAGTTGCACTCAGTGCGGCCAGTGCGGGTCTCCCGAATTCGCTATTAGTTAATTCAAATAAAGTGCTAATATCTGCTCGAAGAAGCGAGAACTAGCTTTGGTCGGTACTGTACGCTCGTCGGTGCTGCATGACTCTCGTCTATACAAATTTCAGAAATATAAAGAAAAAGGGAAGTCACCTCAGATTTCTATAAATTCTGTTTACATACGCAGTATATTATATTTTTTTATTCATAGACAATAACGCATTTTAAGATGAGTTTAACAAACTACAACTTATTGTCATTCAAGGTCAGTAAAGATAATATTCGAGTATAATTATCAGCTTGATTTTTTAATGTAGGTAAGCGTCAGGGTGCCGGAGTTTAGTTTATGCATCTCAAACTGGGTCTGTCCACTTTCGGAGTCGTCGATACATGCATACGTCGCAGTAGGTACTTTTTCAGGGCGCTGTGGGTTATGTACGAATCGGCCATGCCTATTTAACTAATGTCACGTGCGCCGATTTTCCGGGGTAGGGGAGACCGGGGCTAAAAGTTCCGGGGGTAAGTTGTTCCGACAATTCTATTTTCAAAATGAAAAGAGCGCTGCGCTTTAAATTATTATTTTCGTGTAAGTTGATCACGCCACTTTGTGGAAAAAATAATTTAAAGTACAACGCTCTTTTTCATTTTGAAGATAGAACGGTCGGAACAACTTACCCCCGGAACTTTTAGCCCCGGTCTCCCCTACATCCTGATGCGCATTGAAGAAAAAAAGCAGTTCGAGACTGCACCTTGGGCGTCCGGAGAGTAGCGCAAAAGGGACAGTTGCTCTCCCTGGCTTTTGAAAAAAAAATCGTTTACTTTCCAAAACTGAACTTTATTATATAAGTTTATACTAAAAAAGGGAATATTTTTAAATTTCGGTTTTAAATATTTCATTAAATTGGCACTACAAAATGGGTTAAAAAAATCAAGAGGGGTATATTTTTCTTTACTATCATTCTAAAGCTGCCCCCCCCCCCTCCCCCAGGAAAAAAATCTTCGAAGGCCTTTGGACTGCACACTGTAAAGTGTAAAGGAACCATCCTAAATAGGCCTTAAAAACTATGTTCTTAGTAACATCAACTCTCTTGTCCAATTCTTTTACGTCCTCTACACTATAATTTAATAAGAAAAAAGAAGGCTAGAGTACAAAAAGTTATACTCCTCAACCTTGCATTCTCTTTGTATGCTTTTTTTCTTTCAAATTTGATTCCTTAAAATTAAAATCAAAGTATGTATCTTAAACTTTGTGTAGACAAATTTTTATGCATTGAAAATAGCAGTATATTTTGTAAAAATTAGAATACCTATGAATATCTATAGGATTATTGCGTAGTTAAAACTACATATTTAATTTAACGAATACTGATGTCTATATTTTCAAATCATCAATGACATCAAGAGACTTTCTGCACATACCTCAAGAAGAACTAGTAAGTAGTTACCTCCTGCATTTTAAAAACAATTTACACTTCTTAGTACTTTAGGCAAATGAGTTAAAAAGATAAGCGATTTTAGCCCTTCTTTAGAGCATATACGAAGCGATTATATTTACCACACCGAAGAAACGTAACAGCAGCGAAATAGCATAATAACGCGAAACCGAATGGCGTCATGGCTCCATGACGTTAGGCAGGAGGGTGAGGGGGGGGGGGGGTAGAACTATCCGGCCCCGTGGTTCTTAAGGGCCCGGGCGGAGTCCAATATATTGTTCTTTATTTTGCTAAAAATTCTATTTTTTCAAAGAATACGTCAGGTGTCTGCGATTCGATTCTGCGCAAATTCAAAGAGCTGGTCGTTGTTGGTGCACAGTTGCGTCCTTTTCCTTTGACATTGTTTCACAATTCTTTTGGCATTAAGGTGACATGAAGGTTTACAAAAATTATTTTAATTACTTTTGGGTCCCTATAAGACTCTTCTCCACGGGCCAGGCATTGGCTCTCGACGGCCCTTATGGCACATGAATCTAAGCGTGGTAAGTGGTAAGTGAATTGATTTCTCGAGGCGGAACATCGTTACGATACACCGGTGTCTCCATCCATCTATCTCCGTCCTCTAAATCGTCGTGTCCTGTTCTTTGTTTAACTCCTTTCTCGCCTCCCCTCGGCGAGAGGAGCGAACGTATTAGGTTATGGACCTCGCTTTTCCAGGCGCGCAAGTTATAAATGGCCGTTGCACGCCGAGCTGAAGCGTATACACAGAGTGCACGGTGTATTCTCCCGCGAGTGCGAGAGGGACGAGGACAAGGTTAGGCCACGAGTTAGAAGTGGGAGCGAGACTGCGACACACGAGCGGGAGACTGGAAGCGGGGCTAGTCGGCGTAGTCGACGGAGGCGCGCGGGCTAGTGGACTCGGATTTATGAGACCGTCATATTTCGCAAGTTGCGAGCCGGTAATTCCTGGCCGTGCGGCGATTTATGACCGCGGTGTGTCCCGCCTGCGCCATTAATCCTTCCCTTTCGGCCTGAATCGAACTTCCACCTATCCTATAGTCTCCTCCTCCTCTTCTTCTCCTCTACTCTTCTACTCTCGTCTCGTCTCATTTCTTCGCATCGCGCCGCGTCGCGTCGCATCGCGGCCCGTCGCGCCTCCGTCCTTCTCGTCTCAGCGACGAACGATAGTACCAGTGTAAAAAAAAAGAATTGGCCGATCGTCGAGATTTCGAACCCGGATCTCTTTTGCTTGCCGGGCGACTGCTTTAACCAATTAAGCTATCCGGGCAGCTCGCTGACTCTTCCCCCAACATTCCTAACCTAAGAGGGCGCCAATAGCTGCTGCTTACTTCACAAATAATCACACTCCTTATAAAACTTGGGATTGTTTTAAAGTATCACTGATACTTGGTTTGTGAATTTATTTCTTTGCGATTAATAACGGCTGAGACAATTGCATCGTATTCAAATATTATTTTTATACTAAAACTAAACGATGCTAAATGATGTGTTTACTTTTTTCCACAAATTAAATTTAAGAGTCATGTAATTTATGAGGTTTAGATAGGTTGAGATTTAGAAAAACATTGACCAAGTACATACTTCGGTTAAAATTTATGGTCTATAACTATCCCTGATGTTTAGTCATGACTACCTTAGGTTTCTTTAACGCTCTGTTTCGCCAGTGAATAAAATAAAACGTTTTATAAATCACTTCCTTCCGTGGATGTTGCTTAACGGCATTATTCGACGAATATCTTTACCTGTCGCTAATAAACCTGATTGTAAATGTTTGCAAAACATGAGCGTTTACATAGCGGCTGTGTAAAAATTAAATTCCTCGATTTCACTGTGTCGTTTGCAGCGTACCTGTCACCCTTTCTCGTTATTTCGCTCTAAAATGGTGAATGCAGAAGCGATTTTAATGCAATGCGTGAAATTTGAATAGTTGCAGCGATGAAAGTGCCGCGATGGTATATGTTCATATTATTAATGGCCCCCATCATGAGCTGAAACGCTAAGAGTAAAATACGTTACTATATTATCTGTAGCAGTAACATTCAACATGCATAACAGAGATTGTGGTCTCGATCAACCACTAAAATCGTTCCTCCGCAACGCGTTAAATTATGAAACACTTCCTGACAAGCTAATTAGACGTAATTTAGCCATGCTTAGTTGGGAACAGAGTCAGATGGTTATATACTCCGTTTTTGCACTACGGATCTTGGATGGTCGTTTGAGTACTGGTAGAATGTCCAGATATTAAAAAAAGTATAGGTATTAAAAATGTCTAGAGATCAACACAATAGGATAATCTACGAACTTCTAAGAGAGACCTTTCCTTTAATATCGCCAGTTCTATAAGTAATCATTATTTTTCATAGGTGGAGCTGGTTGAACTGTCTTGCAACGACTTCATACAGTGAATTGTAAAATGAAACGGCCCTATATTTGACCGTAAACTTTCCCCATGTTAATCAATCGTGAACGGAATGTTGAATATTAATACACAGATTCCAGTTTTATGCACTGGAATACATTAGAATGATGTAACCGGGCAATGCCAGTATTTACGCCGTCATCAATCCTAGAATTTATACGCTCCATAAAATTTCGAGGCGAGGGAAGGCCTGACGAAATTCATAAAGTTATAATAATAAAGTGAAAAATGCCAGCTCGATTTCGCAGCACGTCAGGCTGCTCGGCTATCGCGATAAACATGAGAATTGTACAAAACATTTATAGCGACATAACACTCGGCTTCATTAGTTTCCATTCGATTAAAACGACGGCCGAGAGGAATGTACGCGGCGTTTCCGCAGATGTGAGTGGCCACACGGACGCAACACAGGGCTCGCGCTCGCCGTAGAAGGTGGGCAGAGCTTGTTACCATTCATAACGTTATCTCAAATTATAAAGTATCTCGCATTTCATATCTTCGACTCTTTCTCCTTAACGACTGCCCGACAGGCTTAATCGACCGTTAATCGAACTAGTAACAGGCAAGTAACCTTAGTGGAAAGGAGAGTTACAGCCTGACAGGTATACGTTACTGCGTTATGTGTGTTTCTGGGATATTAGAAAGGTGCACGCACACACGAATTGACGGCTGATCCGTAAAATATTTTAGACAGCTCATGATAGCTCTACGATGACGACGAGATACGCGAACGTTCGGTAGGCGATGTAACTAATAAGCCTGACATAGGCCAGCGTATTACATAAATCATGGGAATAGAGACGCCTTCGAGTATTTACAGCTCGTAAAGAGGAGAAGATTGCGTCGATGGTTCCGATTAAAATTAAAAGGAATGCAAATGTCCAATAGGTTTCTACTGTAAAAGCTGTAAGAGTGATAGGTGAGGATAAATTTTGCTAACAGATAGCAGACCTCGCGCACTATACGACAGGCTTTAAATAATCCCATTAAATTCGCGGTATTTTGGGACTGCGAAATACATGGAGATTAAAGCACATTAAACTCCTCCAATTTAAAGCTGTACGTTGTAAAAATTCATTTAGTATGTTACCGAGTTTATGGTCGCTGGTTATTGACGCGATATGTGCCTACCACTCTGAAAGAGTGGGGATTATTAAAAGGCTGCGCTTTCAAAGTTACGTTATTCCAAAAATAATGTTAGTTTGATATGGAACTTCAATAAATTAGAGAAATTGAATATCATTTTCTATGACTGTATTCCATTTTTCTGACAGTTTTTTTTTATAGCGATTGAAACTAAGATAAGTCAATAGGCGCTGAGTCTGGTGCACAAGGTAGTTGAGCGAACAATTATATTATGAAATTTTTTGGATTTTGTTGAAAATTCTTAAAAGAATTGATAAATAGTTTCAGTATAAACGGGGTGAGTTTGTAGAAACAGGTTATAAATGGTGTTACTTAAGGAATGACTTGATGTACGACCCAATTTTTTAAATACATATAAAATATTTCGTACTTGCAGAATCTCATTGATCTATGATGAATCTAATTGATCGTTAATTAAGTGGGTAACAGGCAACCAGATGGAACAGACACGAGACTTACAACCTGACAGATATACATATGCACTGTAATTCTTTGCGATAATAGCAAAAAGGAGGGGCTCCAGCGAACCTTAAAGGTAGTGACAGTCGCGCTAATTGACGGGTTGCCAGTTGCAGCTGGGAACGTGAAAGTCCCTCGCCGAAACCGCTGTCGCCTTCGGTCTTTCACCTCACACTATAATTAATCTGTGGCTTGTTAATATAACCACAAGAACCATTGGCTGCAAATGATTAACGTTGAAACGTAAGAATGAATCGCTGATCGCCCGCTCTTAAAAATTATTGACACGCGAGCAGTTGTAATTAAAGGAAGATGCTGGTCCAGGTCAATGATGAGAAGGAAAACGACGCCATTAATAATACTAAAAGTCAAGCAAAATTGAAATTTTTTTATCAATAAGTAGAATCAAAATGAAGTGATGTTACATAAAGATGTAGGTATGTAGTATTTTGTCGATGTAGGGGTACATAATATGACATTTGTTGGAGGGGAGGTAAGATCTGTTGTTGCTAGCTATCCAATAGTAACACCCCGACAGTAATCGTAAGTGCTCTGACAAACTTGGAGTTTGATCATCACTATCGCCACAGAATTCGCGTTGTGCCGCTGTGGAGCTTCGTTTTCTTTACGCACGCGTACGTGGAAGCCTCACTAATGTTCAGTACACCTGTACAGTGTAGTAGGCTCGCATCGCGGCAGACAGAGCGTTGGTAGACAAGCGTTGCTAGACAAGCGGTGCGAGGCACAGCGTGCCAGAAAAGTGTTGCAGTGTTGAGTGGGAAGATACATTATCTGTACAGCTCCATTGTAAAGAAGTCAAGAATTATATATATATCTATTACCCTATTAACCCCACAATTATCAATATTATTCCCATAACCTTCTAATATTCTATTTCCATGCGTTCTACATATGTACATACAACAGAGAATTTAAATCATTAGGTACTTTATTTTCAACAGATATTTTTTAAAGTACCTATTCTTTCAACTTCTCAAAGTAAGATAATTGTTTCGATGTTAGAGATAGTCCTGTTTGTCCCACCTAAAAGGAACTTTAATGCAGTAGGCTCCATTACAAGTGGAACTTCATAAAGGTTTACATCGCATGCGTTCAGTAAGTGGAACACTAAAAGTACGAACGTAAAGCGAGTCAACCCTCTCAATGATATGGTTAAACAGATATGCGTATGGCCTCGCATCATGTGAAGTAGCATTAACCACTTTTTGGCTTATATGTAAATCCCTCAGTGACTCAAGGTAAATTATGAGAATTTCAGAGGGAGAGTACAAGGGAATCGGGCTGTAGATTGTAGATACACGAAGATTTCTACATACTGGTCGCTATTTTCGTACCTCGGCCGGGAATCGGGATGGTCGGGGACCCGTTTTGAGGGAGATATCGCGATGTTGACCGCATAAATCGACAGTAGATATGGCGGTTCGTCTTGCACACACGTAAACACCAGCGAGTACAAACGGATACACCCACACGCTAGGATTTTAACGCGAGTTGGCTGCCGGACAAGCGAGCCTACGTATGTATTGAAAGTAATCTACTGTCGGATTACTTGATGACGCAGCCAGCCTAAGCGGATCAAAGAGACTCCCCCCGTCTTCGTCTTTCTCTTCCTTTCTGTTTCTCCATATTTCTTTCTCTTTCATCCAGTTCGTTGGATCTCCCCTCGCCTCCTCTCTCTCTCTCTCTTTCTCTCTGTCTTAGATACCTCCCGGAGATGTGTCTAATGCGCTGTCCACATTAATACCAACTGATCCTACACACTTCGCACTGCGTTTCATCTCACGCTGATTTAACCGTGTTGTAAAAAGAATTTACTGGATCGTATACATATATCCAACCGTAACGTCTTCGGCGGGGGTAAAAACGGAGCGAGAACGGCGAGATACACAGGCCATCAGCGGAACTAACAAAAATAGACGCTGAAAGGTTTGTCATGCTGGTTCGTTCCTGTACTCCTCGTTTTATCGCCCGCCACTTTCCTCCCCTTTCTTTCTCTTCTTGCCTCTTTTCGACGGCGACGAAGAATACAACGCGAAGCGACGATGAGAACGTCGAGAACGACACATCGATACGCTTGCCCGGCGAATCACGTATATGTATAGAGGTAGCTTAGCGCGGAACGCAATGGCGCGTTCGTCGCTGGTTCCTAAAACTCTAAATGCGGATTCACACGTATCAGTTCCGTGACTGTTCAGTGCATTCAGTGGCAATGGTCCTCTTTGCTTCAGTCTCAGTAACAGAGACGGACCAGTGTGAACTGCTCCATTCCAAAACGGGCAAACGATATTTTTTACCACTGACACTGATAGCGCTGAACCGTCACGGAACTGGAATGCGTGAATCTGACTTGAACTTTTTGCTTCAATGGTGGACTCCACTTTACCGTCTGCTTTTTTGAAGTATCCTTTATCATTTACCCCACCATGCGATTTCAGCAGCTTTATGTGTCACAGGTGCAGCTACTTACGACGAAATTATTTTCAGAATATATTTTATTTCGCTGCTCCATGACGGTGGTGTATTTATAACACTTGCAGAGACGGGAAACACTTTTGCTTGAATTGTCCTTTGATTCTGTAGACAGTTTCTTCATTCATTTTGAGAATCTTGGTGTTTACAGAATAGATCTGTCCTTTTTATTCTTAATTTATTACTCCGTATTTATAGATACGCGATATAAAATATTGGCAAAGGAAACTCGACGTACGATGTCTAATCTGATGGGCTATTTGAATTGCAATGCACTAATTAATTAAATATATGTATAGTATTAGTATTTTTATGGGGTTTTATTATACAATTAAAAGTGTTTATTGTTATGCTGTTACACGAAGCAAGCACTCTATAACACATAAAGACCAATATTGTAGTCCATACACTGACATACAGTATTACATTTTTCTGCACAAATATTTCTGAAACTTTACTATTCTTCAAGATACATAATAAATTTAAACACGAATAATGTTATACATTGCGTCTGACAAATCCGTCAATATTATTTTTCTACGATGCGGTAGAAAAGTTTCAGGTGGACCATATCTTTGAGGCGCGCACAATATTCTTGATCTACAACAATTTGCACGTCTGAGAGACGTGGGTAGAAGCTGAGTGGATAACGAGTAATAAATATCGAATACAATGATACGGTGAAAGAAAATACTTTTCAGATGACGGAGAAAAGATAATAATATAATCACCGTTCCCACAATCCACAATGACTAACGCGATTAGAGGATTGTGCAACAGCATTATCAATCTTAGCGTGTTGCAACATTTGTACGGTTATTCGCGTTGAATGTTACGCATTTATTATCTGCAACCGTGTTGAAGCATGAAGAAATTGGGTTAACCTTCATATTAAATAATACCGCTTTAACTCAACACAATTTATTATTGCTTATAAATATGGTTGCTGGTATGTAAATGTACGACAGTGTCAAGCGAAAGATAAACTTCCTTGCAACTGGTCTAACTAATTCCAAGTTGATTCAACGAAATATGCAGGGTCGCCTAGAAAATAGGTCAAAGGTGTTAGGGTTACATAGTGGGCACAGAAATAGACAAAATATGCCCAGCCAACGTCGATACGTACATTAACCTAGGTAGCCCCTTGCATTTGTAAGAACCAGTTGGGTATATGCTAACTGTGATACCTCATGACACATCGGTTGCCAAACAATTTAACCGGATTTCTTTTTATGGAGCTACATGGAAAGTTTTTTCCCCATTCCGCCTTTAATACTAAAGTCTTACAGTTGACATACACTGTTATATCCTCTTCCACTAATCAACGTGTGATTCTTTGCCATTGAGCAGGTATCGCGACAGAACATAGTGCATATAGCGAAAGCGGTGGAAAAATTATTCCTAGGAGGATTGTCACGACAGCAACGATCAGATACGCATCAATCTCTGCAAGAGCTAAACAGGCCCGCT
Organism: Andrena bicolor; assembly: GCA_960531205.1. Taxonomy (NCBI): domain Eukaryota; kingdom Metazoa; phylum Arthropoda; class Insecta; order Hymenoptera; family Andrenidae; genus Andrena; species Andrena bicolor. Next base: position 25,664,958 of record OY482664.1, on the reverse strand, counting down.
TGAGCGGAAAATTAAAGCGTTCTTGCGGTGAAGAAACGAGCATACAATTCTAACGTCAGCAACACGAACATTTTGTTATCTGCATCTAGCCCATCGAATATCCGAGGGACGTCTTGTATCGCGTAGGAATATTTATCGCGAAGGAGGAAAGCGGTACGGGAGGTGCGAAGACGATAGCTGCGGCTGGTGGCTGCTGGCTGGTGGCTGCGGCTACGGTTGCGGAGAGGTTAAAAACGGTTGTAGCATAATTGTACTCGTGCTATGAAGCTCAGTCGAGGGGTGAGATGCAACATATTGCCCCGTAGCTGACTCTTATCGACTGGGGGCAGACAGGCGGGCTGGTAGGAAGGTTGGCTGGCTGGATGGCGGGCAGATTTACGAGGACCGCTCGGATAGCGAATGATAAACGCGAGTCGAGATAGCTTTATTTATTCGCGCCGTGCCTGCCGTCCCCTCGCCTCGTCTGACCTAGCTCGTCCCCTCCTTGCCACTTTGCCCGCTTCTACGGGGCGATTGTCAGTGGCGCGTTCGCGTGCGCGACAGGATTCTGCTAGATCGGGATGGGCTCTTTGACATAACGACTTTGTTTTACACACGCAGCCACCCGACCGGGCAACGCCGATATAATTTCTGCGTAACAGAAGGCGAGCACTCGCCAGCGAGATTTCCGTCGTTGTGCAGTTCCTTTTCGCGTATCATTTACTCGCCGTTCACTCGTTACACGCAATAATCGTGTGCTGCTCGCCGAGTTATAATGCCTTGCGAGAAAAGTGTGCGAGCCGTTATAACACACACCGGCAAGGTGCTGGTTGATTTTCGTTTAAACTGGCGGCTTCGCTGGTAATAAGCCGGCAATTACTACATCGTCGGTGTAATATCCGTGCTACGTATATTTTCAGTGGCGCGGAATTTCGAACGATCGGCGCGCGTTAAACGCCACAGGATGATGCTAATCGAGTGGCTCGCGTTTTACCATTAACTTTTATTATTATACCTTACGTATTGCTGTAAAATTTTTTACGATTCTCAACTGTCGCCAAACGACAGTCATCGGATCCTCAGAATTACTGAACGAAACGCTCCAAGGATGAAGTTGGACGGCCGTATCATGACAGAGACGCCTTGGTGATTGCTACAACATGTACTGAAATTACAGAAACTAAAATTTATGTACGTGAATTAAAAATGATAGAAACGTTTCATCTCACGTTTCCGCGGTTTACATGTGCAGCACAGGATCAGATACAGCGACTCGACGACTCCGGCTTTGTTGACATTGATGTGATGAATTCGTGCTATAAATAATAGTACCTATATGAAATAATCATATGTAAGAAATAGTGGGAATAAGAGCAAAAGGTAGGATCTCTGCCATTGAAGGAAAGTTTGACAGGTCAGGCTTGTAGACTTTGAGGGTCGCCGAGCTAGCAAGAACAAGGGCCACAGCGACGATGGATGTTCTTCAGCAGCGGTGGTTTCCTCGCAAGTGGTACGCAGATGTGGACACTTGAAGAAGATACAGGAAGATAGAACTCTCTTTTGGCATTTTGGCGGAAAGAAGAGTTATCCTGGAAGGGTGGGGGTCGATGTGGAACATTGATCCTTACGCAAGGGGATGCAAGGAGCATTCGCGAGAAAAGTTTGCGAGTGAGAGCACTGTATTGTCACGAACAAAGAATATTTACCGTATTGCTATTGAATATTATTATGATTCACGTGTACGAATGAATAAACAGCATTGGAAAAGTATGTTACACATCCGCAAATATTTTCAGTAATACAGAAGTTAATATATGAACTATAAATCAATCATCATAACACATAAAAACTTTCTTTCGATTGTCTCCTATCATTCATTGTTTTTATTTTCTATAGGTAAAAAGTAAAAAAGCGTATACGGAATATATTGATATCATCTGATTATTCAAGTTGTGTTTTTTTTTTATTCGAAACTATTAAATATGTGTGATTAAGGTGATATTTGTCAATATCTGTGTAAAGAATTGAAGTATAAGTACGTGTAGAATGAAAATATACAGGGTGTTTGTAAAACTGTGGGACTTTTTTCAGAATAGGTCCTACTTGCCAATATAATAAAAAATATAATAAAAAAACAAATGTCCAAGAATGCTTAGTTTTGCTGGTATGAGCATTTTTATATTTCGTAAAATACAGGCCTGAAACGTCCATTAACGTGACATTTAACGGAGTGCAGCTGTGTTTCCATGGATCGATATACGAGTATTGATTATCATTTCGCGTGTGTTTTTTATGGGCGAGAAGGAAAGAATATGTATGAAAATATAGTATAGTAGGCGGTTGCCCTTTAAGGGAACTAGGCAGTTGAAAAATCGATTTTTTATTGCATTTTCCGAAACTACTATCTTTTCTGAATAAAATGCCGCTTGGTTTATAGTAAAATTCGCAAAATTGTAGATTTGGTAGCTAAAAATGTCAAGCGCCAACCTATAGCGTCGCCTTAGCCCAGAAACTTTAAACCCGTTTTTCTCGAATCTTTTTGCTCTTGGTTTTTTCCTGATTGCGAACGAATGGAGGTTTAGATCGACTTGAAAAAATTGCAGGATGTGTAAAAAATGTGCCATTCCACGTGGAACATGTGAGATAGTCCATAAACATCCGAAATTTTTATAAAAAAATTAAAAGTCACCGGTTTTTAGTAGCGCACGAACAAGAACGATTTTTTTTCGGAAAAATCGACGTTTTTCAGCGACCAATCACATAATTTTGATTTAATTTTTGTTTTTATAGGTTCCACTAGAAACTATGAATCCAACAAAGAAGAATGACAGCTTTGAAATCGGATTACGTCACATTTTAAGACCGATATTAAGGCAAAACCACAGAAACACGTTAAAATGTTTACCAGTCTGCAGCGCCGTTTTTAAAGCCCATATATATTTCATACCAATTATTATTCAATTTGTATGGTAGTCATAAACATTGGGTAAAAGGATACATCTGGAGTTGTTTTCATTTTCTTACAAATAAATAAAGGACAAAGTCTCTTTCTCACGAGAAACGACTGCCTAAGTCCCTTAATGGGGGAATTCTATTTTTTGGCCTAATAACATAGCAAAATTTGGGATTTTTTTAAGAAACTAGTGATTCGATGCACCTGAATTTTGGATCATTTTTATGCTCCTCTGAAGAAGTTTCAGATTTTTTTATTTTTAATGATAAGTAAATGAGTTATGCATAATCAGTTATGAGTGTGCATGATATTTATCTTCCATGTAATCGGAAACAGAAAAATGAAACGGCGTTTTACTTTATATACATACACGTAGCTTCAATTTGATGAATGCATGTCGGGTCGGTGTTTTATGGAATATAAAAATGCTTATAACTGCAAAACTAAGCATTATCGGACATATGCATATACCAACTGTTTTCATTATTTTGGTGAGTAGAATCGATCCTGAAAAAATGTCTCACATTTTCATAAACACCCTGTATAACAATGTAACAGACTTAATGGTTTCTTTCATTTTTAGGCTATTGCTTAACTGCATTTTTCAGTTTGTGATATAAAATACTCTATATTTGTGTATTCGTATATAAATAATGATTATCTGAATAAAATGCACTTGTCAAAAATGCAAAACTGAAGGAAACTTAAAACTTTTTCGTAGATAAAAAGATTATTTATTTAATTAACTTCCAATAATTCGTACTGCACCTTTTTTTCGTTGTAAAATAAGTCATTTTATTGACCGATCTTCGGTGTGTCATATGAACGTGTTCCAACTACATTTCTGTTCTTAAACTTAACAGCGTGTGATATAAATACAAATAAGGTTTGTAAACTGTTTTTGTCGATTTTGGATATAATGTTGTGTACTTTCTAATCCATTTTATAATGGCTGTAAATAATTGTGCTACGGAGAGTATTAACGTTCAATCGTTACTGTAAAATATCAATTCGTTTGTTCGCTGTTCAGCGGCGTCATTGCTCCAAGCTAACTGTCTCTCTTATGAGAGTGTAATTGCAAGTAGCCGCGCAAAGTAGCGTGAGCTGCCGACCAAAGACAATCAAGATTATTATTGCACCGCGTTCAGCACATGTGCTCCGCTTCTGAGTAATAATGCCGGCTGATGGTAATGGTAATGGTAATGATAACGATAATAAACCGTTCCTTGAACTATAGAAGTGACGGCGTAGAGGGCCATGACGTACGGTAGTGTTTTGAATAATAAATGGTGTATCGAATTCTCTTTTAGTTGATATCCATCTAATGGCATCTATGTCAAACAGGTTTGGTATTGATCGATCAAGTGTATCTCGCCGAATTATCTATCATTTATAAGAGACGTAGAACTGGTTCAACTGACGCACGATCAGTTGCTTTTTTTTTTTTTTTTTTTTTTTTTTTTTAAATAAAATGACGGTGAAATTCGATTTCTCTTTACCAATCGATTTCATTGAAGAAAATGTCTATACGTACCTATACAAAATCAGCCACATTATTTCGTTAGTGCTTAGTCGCGTAACTAACTGATATTGAATCATTGCCAGTTTCTCTTGTTACCGTTTAAATTTGGATTAAACTTATTTATAAAAATAGGTACATCAAACAAATTTTTAACAAACGAAATAGCCTCGGATTCCTGAATTCCTTTAGACCCATTCTGTGTATCAAGCTACTTAGTCACGTTGTTCACTATACATAAGGTGGGACCTTAATAGTGCCTATCACTTCATAAAAAGGTTAAGATTTTTCATTTGATCAAAATACATAATCAAATATACATAAAATCTTATTTTAGAATGTATATGGATGAAATTATATATTTTATGCTTGAAAATGAATCCCGTTTTCACTAATTTTCATTTTCAATTTCAGATAATTTTAGGAAAAATGAAAGTAGTAAGTCATATCGTGTCATGTACTTACATTCCACAAACGAGTAAACTGCTGTGCTTTCTAATTTAAGTAACATAGGTAAGTACACAAAAATTCACTGACATCAAATTTTATATACCTACCTGTTATTCACACTGATACGAAAGTATGTAAACAATTAAACTACACGAAAGTCAGGGCTATTTCAGATGTTGTGTATGCACTTTCTACAACATTTACTTGCTGTTGTTCATTTTGTATGACTGACATCCGCAACATTGCAATAAGCTGTTTTTGAAATTTAATTTTACATACACATTTATAATTCCAACTCTGCGAAAAATATTTGCAAGTACTATTAGTTAATATGTGCGAAGTAAAAACTTTATCACTTCTAAAATCTTCAAGAGAAACATTATCTATTTCGTATCGTAAAGGGTTATATAATTGAAGGTACTTTGGTTACCCTATCGCTCGATCAAACATTGTGAGATCAGGAAATAGATTACATAAGCGTTTAAAATAATCCATGAAAGGCACGACCTGCTTTTCCAGTTCCAATTAACTATAGATAGCGCAGCCGATACAATAAAAAGGAAAATGCAGCGCTTGATGAAGATGGTGTACAAAATTGAGGGATTCATATTGTAAGTGTAACTCTCGCTCAAAAGCAGTTTGTCTCATTCACCGTAGTAAGAACAGAAGAAGTACTTAGGAGCAGAGACGGACAAAATATTATTTTAAATAAAAATTTCGTACACAAATTTTTATTTAAAACAATTTTTTGCCCATCTCTGCTTAGAAGGGATAGAGCACACTTTATTGCCAGACCGAGTCAAAAACCTGGTCCTTGCGTTCGTTAGATCGCGACAATACTGTATTTGTTCGCACTTCTGATCGCTGATCGACACGAGCCTCAAAAACTTTGAAAGCAATGTCCATACAGGACATCGATCGAAAATTTACAATTCATTACTGTTAATGTTGCATTGAAGATTATTCTTTCCTATTTTGTTTTCTACATTTGCTGGAGATTTAAAATTTGGTGAGATATGTAACCCGTAAATTGTTTCCCCCAAATTTAGGTACTGAAGGCTACGTGTGCACCTTATTTTGTATTTAACAAATTTGAGAAACGTGGAACTTGCATGTCAATTACATTTTTAGGTGAACTTGTCGAAAAGCTACTTCCTCACGGATTTCAGTGATCTTGACATATGTTGTCAAGGTTGTCATTCTAAACATATCCCTTTACACTTTTCTGCGGTTCACCTTAGTGTCAGAGATATTCGAAAAAAAGTTTGCAGAACTTATTCTTATGAATTCGAATGGAAGTACAGTAGAGCGGCAATTATCGGAACCTTGGTTAACCGAATCGTCGATTATCCGAACCAGTGCTGCATTATCGCTATCCCCACCATTTCTAGGAACCCGTGTAGCGGTACCGATTGATTGATTGATTTTTGCGTAATATGCAGTACATTTCAAATTACAGCAGTAGTACTCTTGTCTTGTGGATGTTAAGGGGCCAGTTTGAAAAATAAAGCTATTTTTAAAGATTTTTTTCTTCGTAGCTACAACATACATATAATGTAATAAATCATTTTTATATTTATTAAGCTACTCTTATATTACACAAAAAAAATTAAAAGAATTTTATTAATTCGTTTTACAACTTTAAACGCGATTATCTCAAAACAACATTTTTTTCAACTGGTGCAGGTGATTGCAAAAAAATCTATTTGACCAATTAGTCTGAAATTTTTACACGTTATTCAACACTTCAGTGGCTATGGTCGGGACCAAGATTATTTTTACTCATAAAAAATTAACAAAATGACGGAGGTTTGAAGTTTAAGTGTTGATACACGGTGAGTTTTTCAATCATTTTGCCTTGTAAAAACCTTGTAAAAAGTATAAAATGATTAATCGAAAAAGGTTTCCGTGATCCCGGCCATAGCCACTGAAGTGCTGAATAACGTGTAAAAAATTCAGACTAATTGGTCAAATAGTTTTTTTGCAATCACCTGCAACAGGTGAAAAAATGTTGTTTTGAGATAATCGCGTTTAAAGTGTTAATACAAATTAAAAAAATTCTTTTTAATTTATTGCATTATATATTGTATCTACGAAGAACAGAATCTTTAAAAATAGCTTTAGTTTTCAAACCGTCACAGTGGATTGACCCCTTAAAAATGAGATGTTATTGTCCCGAATCATGTAGTTTTTGAAAAATCTGTTGTATAGGCACACCTTAAAAAAAGGTATGTGTTAAACTCGGTAGTTCTAGTGTTAAGGAGTTCGACCATCTTGGCCAGGTCAAGAAATATCGCATTTTTGAGAATTCATTCCTAAGTGACAAAAACACTTTTATCGGTAAAATTTTTTTAGTGAAAATTGAAACATCTTTGAATAATATAAACAATTTTTTTCGATAATGGTATAGATAGAGGGCAACCTCACGGATTTTGACAACCTTGAAATATGTTGTCAAGGACGTCATTTTGAACAACTTTTTCCTCTAAACTTTTTGGCGGTCGACCTTCGTTTTCGAGATATTCGCAAAATTATCTCTATATATGTTACTGTCGCCTAGCCGTAGGTTTTGAGATATTTGCAAAAAAGTAGATAAATGTTGATTTTAAGGTCCTTTGAATCCACGGTGGACTCGAGGTGGTCGGTCGCCGGGTGGATTCGCTATAGATTTGGCCGTCTCACGGCGCGTCTCAAGTTCCATTATTAAGAAAGAAATATTCTTTTAAGTGATAAACTCGAATCCGCCCTCTCACGCGCCGTGAAACGCCCAAAACTATAACAAAACCCCCCGGCGACCGACCACCTCGAGTCAAAGGACCCTAAAATCAACATTTATCTACTTTTTTTGCAATTATCTCGAAACCTACGGCTAGGCGACAGTAACATATATAGAGAAAAGTTGTTGAAAATGACGTCCAAGGCACCATATTTCAAGGCCATTGAAATTGGGGATGGTTCCTCTAGTGTGAATATTTACCAAAGATTTTTGCAATTATCTCGGAACCTAAGGTCGACCGCCAAAAAGTTTAGAAGAAAAAGTTATTCAGTATGACGTCCTTGACAACATATTTCAAGGGCGTCAAAATCCGTGAGGTTGCCCTCAATCTATACCATTACCAAGAATATGGGACGGAAGTATTTAGGATCGAAATAAAATGTGTGCCATCGATAAATTTTACTAACTAATTTGTATTGCAGTTGTATTCTTTTAAAAAGAAGTAATTGACTATGATTTCCTTTAACAGCTTTTCCCAATATAGTTAAAACGTAGCTTTCCCTTATAAAACTCCCGAAATTTCCTCTTAAAACGTTATAGTACCTTCGCTACGCCTTGCATTGCGTGTAATTAAAAGAGGATTACGGATATTTGGATTTATCTAACTCATAAACAAGATTTATGTCAACCACCAATTAATTGTCAAATAAAAGTGAAAAATAATTAGCAGTGTTCCGTTATATTTGGACACAAGGATAAAAGGAACTACTGTTGAAAACAATATATTTATTAAGCTATATAAAGAGTTATACAACGTTATACTAATTGGATCTGAACTGTGTGACTGACATGAGTCTGGTGGGCTTTCGGAATAGTAGTAGATAAGACTGAAGGAAATGTAATGGGTTTTTAAGGGTTTCTGAAAATAAGAGAGGGGATGACGGGATAGAGCAGGACAGCGCAGTGTTTACAATTATGGGTGACGTAGCGTTTGACTATTTGGTATGATGCATGCTTGCTGAGAAAGTAGGAGCTATACAGTATTAGTTTATACTCGAGGCATGAGTAAATAAGGGTAAGTACATTACATATTGCATAAAACACTATATGCAATCAATGGTGTAAATCTTTTAATTAACCAAGGAATGTGCGGTACGTAACGAGTACTTTTAGCTACTTTAACTGTGCCTTTCAGATTGTTATATTGTTGATTGTTCGCGGAAATTTATACGCTCTGTTCGGTTGCGTTACGAGTAGAAAGTGGATAAGGCACATCGTGCCTACGGTACAGGAATAACACAGTACCGTATTTATGATATTCGTTTGCACTTTATCTAATCGGCTTCGGGGCTATTAATTATTAGAAGCTATGAACAATTATGTCTCGCGCGCATCTTCCTGAAACTTTCTACTTCATCTCGTTGCGTGAGTATTAATTATTCTACGAACTGTCTATCATATCGCTGCTCATCAATTCTACTATCGTTATTTCACTTTGAAAGTTTTTAACTTGCAATTTCAATTTTTCAATTTCGGTGCAATAGATTGTTGAATCTTTACAAATGAAAGACAAGTTAAATATCGTTACTTTCATCTATTGAATGTGATGTAATAAATGTATGTACATACCTATGTTTCTTTCTGCAAATTTTAAAGAAACTTAAGGGGTTAGGCCACTTTGGAAATTCGAAAAAATCGAAATTTTTTTTCGTCTTAAATGCTTCTTTATAGTTTTAAGAATAAGATACAATTGGTTTAAATACGAAATAGGATTTTTAAAATGCAGAAAATAAATCTCTTTGGTTTTCTGTTCTAAGTCAAACGGTATAGCCGTGAGATTGAACACCGTGGAAAACGTCGCTCCTCAAGATCTTGCGTATCACAGCTCTACCGCCGCCATTTTGTAAGAAAAAAATACTTTTTTTTCCGGCGAGAGTTGTATAATAACAGGCTTTATATTAAATTTTCTGTTCATTTCATTATCTTGCTAAAAAAAAATGCCGGAAATGCCTGCAAATTCGCTCCGTCCAAGGTGGCCTAACCCCGCAACGAGGCCGATCACTGTAAAAAATCAGAAAAATCGTTTTTTATATATTTTTGGAAAGACATACGCGTCAAGAATACTCTCTCAAAATTTTGTGCAGAAATTCATAAAATTGACGGTGATATAGTATTTTCCCTGAAACGGTGTCGAGTGTGCGAAGGAACCGGGCGGAACTTTGCACGCGTTTTTCTCAGAATGACATTTTTCAACCGCGTTGAAAGTACATATGTAGAGGAAACTACATATACCTACATCCAATTGTCACGAGAAAGGACATTTATTATAGGAAAAACCCGTTTCTATTACGTGACAATTAGTTTTTTTTTAATTAGCGCTATCCTTCTATTTTTGTAATCAACATTTCCCCAACTTTTTACCCCCAAAAAATGATTTCTTTTTCAGTGGTCCGCCATTATGTTATTTTTTATTGTCACGTAATAGATGTAGGATTCTAGTTTCCAAATATTTTTCTCTTTTTGAATTCAGATTAACCATATGACTAGGGCACTGCCAATGCCACAGGTACGATTTTGCCACAGCGCACATTTTGACGAACACTATACCGGAAACGGATTTATGAATTTCATTGAAAAAAAAATTCTTACCCTTTAATATGTACATATAAAGGGAGGTTTCTACCTTGTTGAGTAAAAAAATGTTCGATTTTTCATCAATTTTTTATGCGAAAATTATTAAATATAAAATGTTGATATTTGGTACGTTGACTAAGCGGTCTTTATTCAACATAAAAATATTTTTGAAACTTTGACAAAACATGGTAGTGGGAGTGGGAGGAGCCACGTATGTCGGTGCGATGGCGATGACATTCCTCGCTTGCGGAAGTCCTAAGTCTCGGACAGGTGATCTGATTCACAAAAATGAAACATATTTTTACTCCGTACAATATTTCTTTGTATTTCTTTGTTGTTTTTAAGTAAGGCCAGGCATAGTAACAGCTTACTAGCTGCGCCTCGCCTTTTGCTCCAGTAATAACGACGTTTAATAATAACAATAATAATAATAATAATAATGGAGTAAAAAGCATGTTACAGCAGAAGATCGATAAAAATGGAATTATTACAAACAGGTGATGCATTTATATATTTGAAGACCATTTTCCCGAAACTTTCCGACGCCAAGATTAAGGGAGGCGATTTCGATGGGCCGCAGATCAAAAAGTTGCCGGAAAGTGATTAGTTTGAATTGCATTTATCGCGAAATGAAGCTGCCGCATTCAATTCGTTTCGATTGGTCGTCCCTGGCTTTCGTGGCAACAATAAAAGTCCAGACTCTGTGAATATCATCAATGATTTGCTCAAGAACTATAAGAAACCCGGTATGTAATGCTGTTTGGAATAATTTCATTTGTATCGATCTTTTGCTGTAACATGATTTTTACTCCATTATTCTCTCAATATAGGTGTTAACATGTTTTTGAAGATCTATTTCCTCCACTCGCATTTGGATTTCTTCCCACCAAATCTTGGTGCTGTAAGCGATAAACATGACGAGAGATTTCATCAGCAGATGAAATGTATTGAGAGACGCTACCAAGGATTCTGGGACGAATCAATGATGGGTGACTATGACTGGTTCCGTGTAAGAAAAACTGATCTCAATGCGGGCAAAAGAAACAGAAAGAGCCAAAGTTGCTTTTTAAAAATAAAAGAAAATTAAGTAAAACACATTAAAATTTGTTTTTATTGAAGACAAATACCTAATTCGCCAAAAAACAGGAAGAAATTCAAAAATAGGGAGAAAGTTGAAAATAGGCACTCCCACTCTATCGCCCATAACTTCCTTATTTGTGCATGAATTTTGATCAAGTTGGGCTTGTTTTCTTCGTAAAGGTGCGCTCTCTACGTAACGAATAAGAAACTGGACGTCACATGATAATGTCTATGTGTTCCAGGCTATGTAGTGAATTTTCGATTTCAATTTCAGCCCCAAATCATTACATTTTTCTTAAGTTTTGTTCGATTCCGCCGAAACTATTGGTTCGATTGAAAAACACTGTAGAAAAGAATTGTATGCAATTTAATTATCTTTAATTTAGGCGCCGTCGCGATCAAATCGGTCAACTCTATCGCGAGATATGGCCAGTAACGTCGGGTCGTCTTCTTTAAAAATTACCAAAATATTCACCGGGCGATATCTCAAAATCGTATCCATAGGATTTTGTCTCATGTTAATTTTTGAGTTTAGGGGACCACCTTACATAAGAATTTCATAGTGGAGTTTGGATCAAAAATAATGTTTTCGATTTTGTAAACTAGTGTTATCGTTATAAGGATTACCAGATAGAATAATTGGTTTCAATAATTTACTCGATTTTAGCAATGAACAAGTATTCTGTATATTGAAAAGTTAGTCTATTGAGTAAAATAGAGTTTAGCATCGTGATAAATAATTAATTAAAAGGTTGAATTATCAATATTGCACTGTGTTGATGCACTACTAAGTAGACATACGGAGTCTGTGAGTAATTTTGGCTAGAATTGGCTAGGTGTTATGAGTTGCCTATTTATGTTTACAATGAGTCCTTCAGTGACTATTTGTGCATTCTCGTGATTTCAACCGCTTGTCAAAGGGTACAATATCTGTGTCATTGTAGATATGCCACTGTCGACGCGTCACCCTGTACCCGACCACCAAAATGGACACATATATGTAAAATAGGACCCCAAAAGCGAGAGAAAGTTCAGTTCTATAAGCCATGTTAAGGGGGTATACCCGTTTGAACCCTCGGAAAATGTATACATTTTGTGGATTTTTTTACAAGTCAACGGTTTGATGCAGATTTCCCGTTTTTTTATTATCTTTACATAGTATTATGAACTACTCAAAAAAAAAGTTTCAGTTAAAAAACTATTGGTTTTGGGAAGTTATGCATACACATCCGAAAGTCTTTCGATTTTAGACGGCTATTCCTTAAGGTAGTTCCTGAATAATCTACTATATTACAGAGTTCTTTCAAATTTCGTACAAAACTAATTTGGAATACAAGAAACCCTTGTACAAAGTTTAAAATCGATTTACCGCATAGTTATCGAGAAATTGTTAATTAAAGTTGATGCATTTTAACATGGTGGCATATGGCAAAGTCAAAAAAAGAGGGTTATAGTTTCAGTTTTTCTTCTGAAACAGGAAAATCATATTTAAAAAATGTACCAAAATTGGCACAAAAGTACATCGAAATGTCAGGAAATGAATTTATTAATTTCTGCAAAACTGACTGCATAGTTTCCTCGTAAATGCCCGTAAAAAACATAGGAATACGTGCAAATTTTTTAGAAACTACGTAAGCAGTCAACATGGCAACGTCGCACAATCGATATGTTTAGACATTTAAATATCGAACGAAGATTCAGATTCATTGAACGTTTTTTCTGACATTTTGGTTATAAAAAACGCTCCGAATGAATGTGACGTCAGATCTGCTGCTCCAATTCACTACGCTAACCAATTTAATATTCTATTTTTGTAGTACAATTATTTATGTTAACATTGAATTTTTTAAAATATATATACATGATGTTAAAAATTATTATTATTATTTCCATAGTATCATACTACTTTATATTTATGGTTTATTGCCCAACTCTACTTTGATTAACATAGTTGGTTAGGAACTACCTTAAGGGGACTAGGCAGTCAGAAACTCGATTTTTTTGTTGCATTTTTCGAAAGTATCACCCTTCCCGAATAAGATGCCGTTTGGTTTATGTTAAAATTCGCAAAATTAAGGATTTTACAGCCGAAAAGGTCGAGCGCACCATAGACCGTTTCTGCGCTCTTTCGAAACTTTAAACGCGTTTTTCTCGGAATCATATTTCCTCTTCGTTTTGCAGTGATTGCGAAAAAACGGAAGTCCAAATCAATTTGAAAAAAATTGAGCATATGTAAAACATGTCTTGTTACGACCCAAACCTACGCATCAGTCTGAGAAAACTTCTGTTTTGACAAAAACAAAAATAAAATGGCTTCTTTCCCCGGCGAAAAATCACTTTTCTTTAAAATTTACCGTTTTATAGCCGCCATTTGCACAATTTTGATTTTTTTTCTTTTTTAATAGCTTCAGGGCAGAATGTGGTCAAGGCAGAATGTAAATTTCAAAGGATAGGTCAAAATTAAATTTATTACGGTCAGAAGCACTGCAAAATTACAGCGGCTCCAGAAAAAACGCTTACACATCAGATGACTGTAGCGTTGTTATACATATGTATATATTATTGAAATAATTTTTTTTTTACTGTTTATCGTTATAATAAACATTACCCAAAAGTACAAGTCACAATTTGTGTTCATCTCCTTGTAATTAATTCGCAAAAAATACTTGATTTTCGAGCGATCTGACTGCCTGGTCCCCTTACCCCTACAGCACATTTGTTGCAGAAATGTCTCAGTTGCGTTGCGGTTTAATCCTTGGAATATTGCACGATGCATGTTGCCGAAAAGTTACAAGTAAATTGCTATGTCCGCCCCTGTGCAACATTGCAGGATATATTTCTGCAACATTTTTGGGGGATTTTACAGCAATGGTAGTGCAACATTTCTGAGATTTTACAGCAATGGTAGCGCAACATTTCTGAGATTTTAAGGCAATGGTAGCGCAACGTTTCGGGCAGTAGGGCAAAAAATAAAAATCTAATTAAAAAATAAAAATCTAATGCAAGCGCTCGCAAGATATGAGAAAGATATCAGCAATAAATCCGGACTTAGATATTTTCCCTCGACAATTCGGAACATTTTAAATAGATATAATCAATTAAATGGTAATGGTAGGGACACTGGCATTAATTGGCACGTGTAACACTTTTATAGAAATCTCTTTTGTTGCTGAATATTGTTTATCAGTTTGTTTAAACTCTGTAGTGGTAATTAAATAATTGTATTAATTATTCATGTCAGATAATGTCCACGTTCGCATATATTCCCTCTTGATAGCCCGTGGAATCTTAGACTGTATTCTGCGCGTGGACAATTCGGGATCGCTCCGCGTAATTTCGGATTTATTGCGGATTAATTGCTGAAATCTTCCACGGCGCAATATTTCACGGCAATGTTTGCGCAATATTCCCGAAATATTGCACAAACTTGGCCATTGTAATATTGCACGGCAATATGTGCGCAATATTTCTGAAACAATGCACAAATGTTTCCATAGCAATATTACAAGGCGATATGTGCGCAATGTTTCTGTAACATTGCACAAATGTGGCCATTGAAGTATTGCACGGCAATGTTTCCGCAATTTTGCTGTAATATTGCAATGCAACTTGCAACCAAACCGCAACATTGTAATATACTGCAACTTTTGTGCAACGTTTCTACAACAAAATGTGCTGTAGGGGTAAGGGAAGGTCATTTTAGAAGGAACCCATTTCGCGCATGTAGAATGAGCTTATTGGCTCCAATGAAGCGTTTGTTTAAGGTATAGCCAATAGTAGCTTGTTTCGGCACCAATTAGCGCCAACATGCGCAGAACAGGTCTGAACTTGTCTGTCAATAGGTTCCTTCTAAAATGACAGGGAGTTTATACTATCAATGTTTTTTATTTCATTTTTCGAATGTTCAACCTTTTAAGAATAGGTACGTGTTTAAAAGGATTTCTTGAAATTTGTAAAATTCCCGAAGTTATGGGCATTTGAGTTGCAGCAAATGTATGGGCAACACCCGGCCATTCGGCACTCACGTAAACCTTTAAACGCGTTTTTCTCGAAACAGTGTTCTCAAAATCGGTGGAACCTGTATCTCCAAAAGTTATTATCCGATTCGACAGAAACTTTTTTTATTTTGAAGAATATACTTGTGGCTCTGGGAAACCAGTAAAATTAAAAAAAATGAAAATTTATAATTTTTAAAGGCGTTGAAAGGACCAAAAATATAGGGAAAAAGTGTCGTTATTTTCTGAAAAAAAAATGTAATTTTTGTAATTTTTGTGGTTTAGTCCACGAGCGAGTTTCGTGCCTTTTAATAATCTGGCATTTTTTTATTTCAGACCAATGCTTTAAGTGCTACAGGTCCCACCGATTTGGATGAATTTTTTGACACCTCGACTTTAACGACTCGCCAGTGCTGTCTGCAATGATTAATTATAAAACAAATAATTTATTTCTATAGTTTAAGACATATTTAATACAATGCAAAAAGTTTCATTAAATTATATGCAGTCGCTTTCCTTTAATTAATTCCTAAAGATCACCTATTCTTATGGGCTATAGACCCGCACAGTCCCAGGAGCCGTCATTATTGTACGAATTATAAGTTATTCGCGCGCAGCAAAGTATCTGAGGATACTCTTGGCATTCCTGATATAATTAAGTGTATTCCTTTAAAGTTACTTGTTAGAAATAAAGTGCAATAAGTGAACCCGAGGGCTTCCACTTCACTTAACCTGATAACAAGGGTACACTGTAGATTCAAAAGGGAACTTGAGCCTGATCTCACTGGATGCAACCACCTCTAAACAAATCTGATACAACGTTCTGAACCGGCAAGGGTTGAAGTTACAGGGTTTATACATTTCCTAAATTAGTGGAAGATTTCCTAAAAATCCCTGTAGGTATAAGGAGATCTTTAGGAGTCCTCGGGTTGTGCGCCTAATTAAGGTCGGGACCATATATATTGACCGGTGAATTCGTTGACGCGAGCGGCGATCGAGGAGAAATCAGCCACCACTATCTGACGATCGTGGATTTGTCGTTGGAACTGCGTGACCCTCGCAGGGTATGGTGGGGTCACGGGAACGCTGCTCGGCTCCGCCTGAACCTAGCTGTTTGGCTATTATTTATTCTTAGCGTAATAGTTGTGTGCGTTATAAAGCTATGCGTAGACCAATACGAGATGAAGCTATCGAGAAAGTATCAATCTTCTAACCAATAAAGCTCCTGAATTTTTTCGTTGCTAACGCACACCTATTCTGATGTGTGTATTTCTACGCTGACAGCTCGGTTTGGCCTACACCCCAGAAGCTTGGCACTATCCCCACCACTTCTGGCTCACTCTTGTTCTGCGAAGGCGAGAGCGAGATGGAACGAGAGCGAGTCAGAAAACGTTGAGAAAAGGAGCACCGAGGTAGGCAAACTGTGTGGTGGGAGAATACCCCTCACGAAACTCACCGGCCAATATATCTGGCCCCGACCTTAGATTCCTCATTTTTGTCTACATAAGTCCACTAAATTTTTATTTTGTTTTCTACATATCGCTCATTTACTGCAACAACCACATAACTCAAAATTCACGATTTTTGAGGAAACAGGTTCAAACGTTATGTTAGACAACAACCGCTTTTTCTATACTAATAACTCAGAACCTGCAAATTTTGAGTTGTGTCGTTGTTGCAGCAAATGCGCGATATGCCCTCTATGGTAAATATTGTGAATCGATGTTGAACTGATCCTAACTCGTATCTAAGCCAAACATACATCAACCTGAACATGACACAATGTATGTCCAATATTCTATATTTTTTCGGATATTAAATAATGAATAAAAAACAATGTTAAAAGCAACATTTTTCTATATTTCTCCATTTTATGCAAAGAGGGTCTGTGAAGGCTATAATTAAAATCAATTCGATTGATTAATTTATGCAACTACAAAGGAAATATATCCAATTTTGAAATATTATAAACAGTTTTACAACAACTTCACTATGTATAAAAACTATCTAACTTCGTAATGTTTACAGAGGTCAGAGTCATATATCTTACCTACATATATCTTACCTAAGATATATTTCCATCAAATTGAACTTATAAGAAGCAGGACGTTACGGAAGTTATGTAAGAAGTTACCGAAACATGGATTTCCTTCAATTTGTGCAAACTCCTACATGTAGGTACATGTAACTTGTTTATAAAACTTTTGTAATTTTTCGTTTAAATCTCGGGGACGGGAGGAATGAAAGTGTTGATATTAATAGTTTACACTTAAATAATCTTGTTGGACAAAAAGACACCGCAGTATTAGGATTTTCCATCCATATATAATTTATGTAAATTACAACTTTCATACGTTAGACGAGATTCTTGTTTATTTGTATCTCATGAAACTTTATATCAATTTTTATAATTAGCAAAAATTAATAGGAATGGCTATTAAAAAAATTCATATCGTTTGTGCTTTGTGTTATGTTCTGTCAATTGACACGAATTTAATCGTATGGATGCTGAAGTTTTCTCGAGTACCTAATTAGACATAGATATGCAGACGCAAACTTATCCCGGATTGAGAATGAAAGACTAACCCTAACTTTAAGATATGTTACACGTGAGTTCTATAGTCTTTTTAGAAAATGGAATTATATGAAAATATTCTCTGTTTACATAATCTGTGAACAGAGTATTTCCTCTTTACATGAACGGCGAGTACGTGCATTCTCATGCAGGTATCGAAGGAAGGTACTTCACTGTTCGTCTACGATGCTACAGGTCTTCGGTTCGAATGCCCCTGGGGTAAAAATGTTTTCTATGAGAAAAAGACACACGGGCGTTATACTACTAACGATTCTGCACACATTCATGTCGTCGCGTCCCTCACTGCCCAAAACGTTGCGGTGGGGGTCCATTGCTGTAAAATTTCCGAAACGTTGCGGGAATACACTCCTGCAATATTGCTAAGGCGGACATAGGAGTGAACCTGCAACTACTCTGCAATCATGCGGTGCAACATTTTGCAATCTCACACCGCAATATTGCCGTTTCGTTGCAGAATCATTGCCGGAATGTTGCAGGACTACATATTTGTACTGTTGCCACAACTTTGCAAAAATACACACCTGCAATATTGCGAAGGCGGACATAGGACTGAACCTGCAATGTCTCTGCAATGTTATGGTGCAACATTGCAATCTTGAACCGCATCATTGCAGAGATGTTGCTGCAATGTTATGCTACTGTGTGGGTAATCGAGCCGCGCCCTCTGCTTTTATGATCGGTTTACCACTCGCACCCCAGATTACTGTACTGAAGTTTGAAAATAATGTCGACTGATCTCGTACTCGTCTCAATTTCAAAAATTTTAGGCACGACAGGGTTGACCGCAGCGCTATATCCTTGTACGGAGAGATTTTTCGCCACCTGCGTGTAAAAGTCACAATAATGGTGCATCGTTCCAAAAAAAGGCATTAACGGAAGCTGGTATAGGCGTGGCGTTGATTAGCTAAACCATTCAGACCCTAAAATTCTAGAAAAAAATTCAAAGACCGTTACAATCAAAGACACGTCCCATTAGTCACCCCTTACGCCTGATCCTAGGTATGCACTGCATTAAGGATAAAATCATAAAAAAGAAAACCAGAACAATACCTAGACTCTGACGTCTGCAAAATTAACACATAATTGAATGAAAAATTAATTTCTCAATTTCTGAAAGTAATAATACAGAAACAACTAGCCTCTTGTTTATCAACACCAGGAATTTTAAAAACATCATTACATATAGTATCCAATAAACAGTTTGCAAAAGCTTTTTACAACAATTATGGTTAAAAAATTGATAGAAAAGAAATTAAGAAAATATGTTAAATTACTCATCATTAAGTGGGAATAATTTTTCTCATTTTTCGGCGCAAATTGCATTCCAATATCTTTTATAATTCAAAAGTTATACGAGAAAGGGCCCAAAATTTTCAACCCAGGCCGGGAAATTCTGAATAGCGCTTTGCGACGTTAATTTGAAAAAAACCATCCCAAAATTCTCGAAGCTCGGACATCACAGCTGTCCATCAGTCGCTCGCAGCTCTCCCAACGCCGGAACGGTGCATGGTTGTAGTGGAATGCGTCCGTGAGGCGCTGTTGCCATTTTACCTGTTCGCTCGAGCGCGGGTTGCAGAATAAAACGCTGACCCTGTATACTGATGCAGCAGTAGTGAATTTAAATTCTTCCACAGTCTGCCTAATTGCAAGAGAACGTCTACTTACAAGAAATCTTTTAGAATGTAAAGCAAAGTAGAAGATTTCGTTTGTGGTGTCTACCTTCGTTATTATAAGTGTTACTATCTCCAATGAACCGTCAAAACTAATTTGACCCACGTATAAAAAAATTGGATAGTCCACAGTCAAGAATATAATATGTTCTTTCAGAAGAATTTCAGCGCGTAATTTGGCACATTTCTTATAATAGTCTTTCATTTATAATCTATGTATTTTTTCTTTTTAATTACTGATTATTAGGGTGGCTCTTATTTACTCTTGTAGCCCAGTTAAAATAGACATTCAAGGTTGCATAAATTCCCATAGAGCTGAAATTTGGTACGAATGTTTGGAATACCATTATAAATGAAGTGTGAAAAATCCCCATCGATCCCGCGTCTGCAAAAAAATTTATTCAAGGTCAAAGTTCGCAAAAATGTTTTTTTTGCGTTTTTCCGCCAAACTGTAAGTTTTATCATAAAAATAGTTCAGACAAAAATCACAGCTTTTTCAACTTTTTGAATGATTATATCTCGGAAACGGCGAGTCTTACGAAAAAAAGTGTAGAGACAATTTTTATAGACAATTACACGAACTACAATTTTTGTGTCAACTATTTTTATCATAAAACTTACCGTTTGGCTGAAAAACGTGAAAAACCCATTTTTGCGAACTTTGACCTCGAATAAAATTTTTTGCAGACGCGGGATCGATGGGGACATTTCACACTTTATTCATAATGGTGTTCCAAACATTCGTACAAAATTTCAACTCTATGGGAATTAATGCAACCTTACCCCTATTTTTGGGGCTATTGTGACCGGGCTATTGGTAAGTTTTCTTCCGGTCCCAAGTTTGAGTCTATATATAGAGTCCATATTTTCGATATTTTTACGAATTTCGGCCCCAAATTTTCGGGAAGCATTCATGTCGCATCAAACACTGAAAATAAAGGAATTTTTTTTATCTTTTCCGCATATTTCTGTATATACTACCATTAAATGTTTAGAAAATAGTCCTCGAAAATAAAAATTCCATTTTTTTGTACGCCTTCATAAATAAAAAGTATTTAAGAAGCATTTAAACTTTCAAAATTTGAGATAAAAAAGTTTTTTTGTTTTTCGGACTTTTTTCAAAAACCGTTTGTTGCATGAGAAAAAGTAATACAACATAAAATATGCCCCTTGTCCGGATTTACAACTTTTGTTTAACATATTTTTTTATTTAATCAGTAACTTGGAGGATAATATATAAAATCGACTTCGCGAGCTGTTAAATAATGATTCAAATGTTTAAGGGCCCATGGGCACAATTTCCCGTTTTCCGATCGAGCTCAAACTTTACACTGATTTTTTTTAATTATTTTGAACTATTCTGGAGGGTGCCCCGCAGAAAATTCGAAAGTCGATAATAAGAATCACCCTAGTAATTATTCATCATTCGTATCACAACACAATCCGTTATAATAACATGGACACTAACAGCACCTACTATGTCGGAGCCTTGAAACATTGCTCACGTTGTGCCTCAAGTCCTCAAGTGTACGGACAGAAGTTAATCATGGATTGTGAAGCACGATTGACAAGCATGCTTGACTGTCTACGGGCCATTTTCAACATGACTGCACAAGCGTCAAGCCAGGCGGCGTAAAATCAAACGGATTCAATCATTTATGCAATCTTTCAAACACATCACCATATTGTCACAATGCTTGCGCAAGAATGATCGTGGACAAGCATGCTTGATCATCCATGGCTTAAGATGGATATGACGAATTGTGATGGTCTTTCAATCGTTGCTGAAGGAATGGCTGCACTTGTTATATTCTTTCGGCGTTTCGCGTTTTTTAGGGATTGTCAGTTATTCGTTATAAACGTCTTTTAGCTTATCTCACGCAAGAGAGTCCATTACATGATATGGGGATCCAGTAAGCGGGATAGCCATAATTTGTGTTAGTTACGTTGAATCCAAAAGTTTGGAAAATTTTCTCTGATAGGTGCAGTACCTACCTATAGTGACTTACGAAACTATTGGAACGCTTTTAAAATCGTATAATTTGTTTAAAATTCAACCAAACAACTTGAGATTTTTTTTAGCAGCCAGAAAGATTAGTTTACTACTTAAATAGGGCACGAGTTTCGTCGTTTTGGAAAAAATTGCAATTGGTCGCAATTGCGAAGAAACTGTGGAACATCGATTTGTGAATTTTTTTCTGATCCTGTAATAATAATTTAAAAATCCCATTTGTAGATTTAAGTAAGTAAATTGTATACTTTGAGTTAACGATTTTCGACCTTATTCTGCGATCTTTAAGCGTTTGTAGCTCAGAGCAACGTTAACCGATTTAGATTAAATTTTCAGCATGTATACAATTTATTTACAGTATTTCCTCGCTGTGGGCTCGCTGGTCGGGACCGGCGTTGAGCCCATATCATGAACAGAGCCCTAATTCCGAGTGTTCGTTTCTCGCTTCATTCTGGCCGAAGGGGGGAGCGAGATGGAACGCTTTGCATGCGCGGCGGGCGGGCGCGACGGACGCGAACGCTCAGATGGAATCGGGCTGCGTCAAGATTTTGCGAAGCGGTTCCCGTGCTCACCGTATGGGCTCGCGACCATTGCGCACGCTCGTCGCACTTGCAAAGGACGGAGTGTCACGGCGTCTAAAAAGACGGAGCGAGACAAAACATCAACGCGTCGTCTGTCTCGTACTGCCCTTGCTCGCTTCCAGTGTCTCTCGCTCGCTCTCGTTCCATCTCGCTGTCGCCTTCGCCGGACAAGAGTGAGAGAAAAGTGGTGGGGATAGCGAAAACGCCCATCGTGTACACCAAACCGAGCCCATAAGGAGACAATACTGTAAACCTAAGAACGGGATTTTTTAATTTTCATTACAGGCTCAGCAAAAAAGTTGAAAAAGCGACCTTCCATATTTTCTTCCCTTTCTGACCAATTGCAATTTTTTCCAAATTGACGGAACACGTCACCTTGTAGCTTCTCAAAAAAACTCAAGTCATTTGGACCAATTTTAAACAAGTTATACGAATTTAAGGGACTGTGGAATACTTTTGTGAGTCACTGTAGGTATATGTAAAGTGAAACGAATACTACCTTGCAGAACAATTAGCCCCAAACATGTCAAGCACGTTGTCTATTTTGGTGCAGTTAGTGAAATGTTAATAAAGTCAGACTCAATTAGGTACGTAAAATCCCACATCAGACATTTACAGGTTACGATCTCGGAGAAAGTTATTATCACGTGTGGTTTTAAATATGGCAAACCTGAATTATTTTAATGATACATGTCATGTCATTATACACGGGTGAATGCATATTAATATGAACCACAACATGCCAGAGAAAAAATATTTCATGTAAAGTCTCATCGATGTTGTTCAATACTTCGGAGAAATGGCCTTTGACACGAAATTTACCTTTCAAGATATTCGAATTTCGAAAATATGCAAATTACATTTGGTAGATTTCTTGCTTTTGATCATAACTGAAAAAGATGATTACTTATGTTAGTAGAGGTAATTATTGAAATCATATCCTGTTTTTAGATGATCACTCCATGAAGAGCAATAATTGACTCTGTACCCATCGATGTTAACATTCCTATTTTTAAAAGTATGCACAGAAAGCGACGACGAAACTGTAAATGGGAAACTTCCCTATCAACAAGATTTAGTAGAACTGTCATGTATTGACAGTTCATTTAGAACGAATGCATACAAGCGGTGCACAAACATGAGGCTCTTATCACTGTTTACTTAGTTACGTGTAACGATGTCCACGCTCAGAGATAAAGCATTTTCCTGTATGAATTCTACGTATCAACGAAACGGCGATAAAAATCTTCGTTTCTATTGCCTTTCGCATCAGTGTACAAGTGAACTCACAGGTACATACCCAGGAAGCAGTTTCTAAATAATTAGGAGCCAATAACGCGGTCGGTGTGACCGCGTGAACGTGGTTTTCGTTATTGCGCCGTTTTGACGAGACTCGGCCAGGTCGTTCTCGTTGGTAACGCAAGAACATAGCCGAGAAAGAGAGCTGACGATGAGAACGAAGGTAACAGCTTGTATAAATTTGAGAGTGTGTACCGAGGTGTATACAGACGGTAACCATTTTCTACGGAAGCAGCCTTTCTTTGAAACGATCCTCATAAGCTCGACATAAAATAACTCCATTTTCACGGTGCCATTGCGATGCTTAGCACCTGGAGTGGAAGTCACGGCGTAAGCGCGGTAGCGCCACGTACCTTGAAAAATACACAGGCAACGCTCCGTTTATGGAAATGCGTTTGGCTTATCTCATATACGCTAAACAAACTAAAACTTCGGTATTTCACCTTTTTCGCTTGCCAAGGAATTCCAGGAAACAAACATTTATATGCGCCTGTTCTATAGAGCGACGGATTTACACAATAAAAGGTTTACATTCCCGTTTTCATTATGCCAGCTCATTGCGCGACAAATTTTCCAACTAAAAACAACGCACCATAAGAAATCTTTAGTCACGTTCTTTTTTTATTTAAAATATTTAAGTAGTTTTAAATCTAATAACTGATAAATGCAATGCAAATATAAAATGAAAATATAATCCTGAAGATAATGTTTTATATACATATACTCCATCATTTATTTCTGCGGTTTTTGTACGTATACGGTCGTTATTCCTTTAAGACAAGCAGTTTATAGAAGATACAAATATATTTTTTTAATATTTGTGCTACTTGTTCGGAGACTCCAGCATGTATGACAAAAGCATATATTTTATTTAAATGGATTTAAAACCGGTACAGTTATTCATTTGATGTGCAAGATATTCCTTGCGCAGTGATTACTGCAACGATTACATTCAGAGTGCGAAAACGTGTGATGAAACAGTTTATATGAGAAATATTGTAACTGAAAAGGAATGTTAGCAACCTGTGAACTTTGTGCGGGGGGTATAGAAATTTCATTTTTTTAAACTGAATGCCACATTTTTTAGTCTATGGAGTAACAATTTGAAAATAACTTCTTTGGCATGTTTGTGATCTTGCACAATACAGATTGTCGGATTCATTATAAAAGCTTACCCTATTATGTAAAAAATGGATTTCATTTATAGGATTAAATAGGAATAAATATTTTATTCAAAATACTTGGCGCTGCGAAACCGAAAAAATGTTAATTGGTTTAGTATTAATAATTTGCAACAGCTCCCTTACAATGTATACCTACACACATTCACGAACGCACGGACAAGAAAGAAAGGAAAAGATTAATGCAATTTATACATATTTATTCAGTTTAGCAACACCAATTCGGGGAGCAGCGCCAAGTATTTTGAATAAAATATTTATTCCTATTAAAATATCATTATATAAATAACCATTGTTATAATTCGCGCAATTTTTGTATATCATTAATTTTGTAAAGCTATTAATTTACAACAATGTTTTTAAATGGGATTCTTTTATTCTGATGGGTTAATTAAAATGTCCGCGATATGAGTAATAGAATGTACGAACACAGCATTTTAGCTGTGTATTTGTAGTTGTGTCATCCTAAGCGCAGTTGGAAAGCACCTTTATGTACTTGCAGCTCATTTTGATTTCACATATTTTTTTATATTGTATATTTCCTTCTATTTTGGGGGGGATTGTATATTTTCTTCTATTTTTTTGTGATTTCATGTACTTGGCGTAATTTTTTTACTTTTTTGAAGTTTTTTGGGGGTTTACTATACAGCTCCTTCCGCAAATAAAATGCGAAAATATATCATATGAGCAGTTTTTACATACAATTTAATTTCCCCGGAATCCTAAATCCATGAAAAAATATTATTTCTAAATTCATCAAAGAAAACAATGCCCGCCCAAAAGCATCGATGCTCGACTAAAAAACCTGAAGGATTCCCCTAGTAGGCGCTGCAAAGGAAAGTACGGTATTGCAGTTTGCAGTCCACACCTAATTGCTTCTGCCACAATTTATAGTAACCCGATCACCTTAATTCTCCTAGAGTCTGAATGCCAAGATGCTTTTTCTGCTGACGCATGCAGTTGAATTAACGCGTAACGTTAAAAATGCTTCTTCCTGTACAATTCGCGTATAATCGTTCATCGAACGTTTGTTACTCCGATGGTAAGAAATGAAGAAATTAAGGAACGCGGGGTAACTAGCGGAAGAACCTGGGATCAGAGGGTAAAGGATGAGAGCCACTGATCTCTCACGGGTTCTTTCGCAGTAAGCAAATGAAAAGTTAAGAAGGCGCACGCGGTGCCTTGTCGTGCTGCTTCGCCTGGCATAATGATTAGCAGGGGACCCGACGTGGATACACACGTAGTTCAACACAAGCACACGCCCGATGAGAAAAAGATCGACGAAGACGTGTTCAGTTGGTCGGGAAAGAGACGATCCAACGTGGGACAGGATTGGAAAACGACAGGGGAAGTCGGACAGAGAAAGAGTGGCGAGGGGCCGACAGAGTCGAACGTACGGCCGGGAAAAAAGTAAAGAGGAAGGGAAAGGGAGAGAGTGGGACAGAAGGTAGCCGGGCGAATGAATAAGAAGAAGAGAAGGACCATGGGAGAGAGGGAAAGGAGAGGAAGAACGGTAAAAAAGGAGAGACAGATTCCCCTATCCCGTCTGTCTGTCCCGCTTGTCCGTACACTGTCGGCGGCATGCTTCATGTCGAGCTGACAGCTCGTATCTACATTCTGCCCGCGAGAATCTTTATAAGCGTTCGTGGGCGAGTGACGAGCTCGATGACTGGCGGGCGTGACGCCTGCTGCCTTGCCTGACTCTACTTGACTGCCTTCCTTCGTACCTCGTTACTACGTGCCACGGTGGCTGACGCGAAGGGCACGGGGCAAGGTGTTACGATGCCTAGCTATGTATTGCACGGGACAAGCCTTCGATCTGACAGTCATGAATTTCCGTCGGCTTTCATCGTCCTTTCCGTCAGCTCTCTGTTAGGAACCGTTCCACTATGCCTTGATCGGCTTGTTCTACACGCTCATCTGTTTCGACTCATCCTCGCCTTCGCCCGCTTCCTAACCCTCAGCTCTCCCCCTCTCGCTCTTGCTCTAGTCATCCTCCCTACGTTCCCACCCCATCTCACGGCGGATCCTATTCCTGTACCTTACGTCTAATTAGTCGCGTTACTGTAATTGCTTTGGACTTGTTCGATAATTTTCTCCAGGTCATCGGTATCGTATGCGGCGACTACAACGCCATTAATATAGAGCTGTAGAATCACCTGTGTGAACCATAACATATAATTTTTTTACACCCTGTACGTAGTTACTAATAGTTATTTCATTTTGTTCAGATGGTTACTCTTTTAGAGTGTGCCGTTAACAATTCACCGATTATTTTTTTTAGGTAGTTCATAACCAACTATGTTAGTCAAATTAGAGTTGGGAAATATAAAGTAGTATGATACTATGGAAATAATAATAATAAATTATAAAATTATGTATGTATGTTTTAAAATGTTCAATGATAATATAAATAATTGTAATACGAGTAGTGAATTGGAACAGCGCAGATCTAACAACGTCGCATTCATTCGGAGCGTTTTTTATAACCAAAATATCAGAAAAAATGTTCATATGAATTTGAATCGTCGTTCGCTATTTAAATGTCTAAATATATCGATTGTGCGACGTTGCCACGTTGACTGCTCTACGTAGTTTCTAAAAAATTTGCACGTAACCCGCATTTTTTATGAACATTTACGAAGAAACCATGTGGTCAGTTTTGAAGAAATTAATAAATTCATTTCCTAACACTTCGATATACTTTTGTGCTAATTTTAGTACACTTCTTAAATATAGCGTTCTTGTTTCAGAAAAAAAATTGCAACTATAACCCTATTTTTGCAACTCTGCCATATGCCACTATGTTAAAATGCATCAATTTTAATTAACAATTTCTTAAGAACTATATGGTAAATCGATTTTAAACTTTGTACAAGGGTTTCTTGTATTCCAAATTAGTTTCGAACAAAATTTGAAAAAATTCTTGAATTTAGTAGATTACTCAGCAACTACCTTAATATGGCCACAAATACGTATACGTAGAAGGATATCCTCTGTAATGTACATAGCTGGTTTAGGTTAGGTTTTCCTTTAGAAAAAATTTCTTAGCAGTATAAGACAAAGAAACATTTAACTATCCCTTTAAGTTTCCCTGTTAATATAATATTAGGAGACAAATATTCTGTAATGCCTACTTTTTATCAGCACGATTTATTTTTTATCATTTTGAATAAATGAAATGGGCAATTATTTTATATTATATGCTGCAATACTCTGATGATGAGAACGGCAGATATACTTTTATTGCAGTATAAAGTACGGATGACAGAGCATTTATGAGTGGTTCAAGTGTAAGTTAATGCAGCTACTTATGTAAAAATTCTCACGATTATAAATGACCCAATTGCTTTCTCAAACCTCCTATTAGCTGCAGCGATACAGACCCAGACAGTGCCAATGGTGCGGAATAAGAAATTACTTCACTTAAGCAGCGCAGTCATGATTTCCAACTGATTTTCATTATCCTTGGTGTTAATTCTGTAACAGGAACCGGGATAATGTCGGCCATCTTATTGCACGCAAATGTTCTTTAAGTAGGTATTTGCTACGAACAGGAATACAGAGTACTCCGGTTGCCTAAGTAAGCCCAGTTAATCCAAACGCCCAGTAATCCGGATTGTTCTTCGTGAAATGTTTCTAGAAAAACTAGGATACAGCAGAATATCCAAGGAATTGTATGAATGTTCTGTTTCCAAATAACTTTCGACCTATTAAAAAAGTTTCTCTTCACCATCTTATATTACAAATCAGTGTAGAGATATGTTGATGGAAAAATTCTTATTACTTTTGGACGCTATAAGTGCATATGGAAAAACCATATATATAAGTATAGATATTTGGTAATTGCAAACTGAACGGAGAGTCATTTTTATCACTTGGTGAAATTCATTGTTACAATTAGTATACATATATCGTATTTTTCAATATTCATTGAAATTTTACTTTAGTCTTGCATAGCAATACCAAATATATTACAATATTCGCCGTTTACCAAATAGACTATTTTGATGTAAAACATAAAAAGTTCTTGCCTGATGGAAAATAGAAATATTAATCGGATTATTAAAACAAACATAAAAGAAATGTATGCATAAGAGAAAATGCTGTTGTAATGCTTATAATGTTATAATTAGGATACTCCTGTAGTTCAATCACTACAGATATTTCTAAATATGTATTACAAATATACAGTATCTGATTTTATATTATTCGACATAAAAGTTTGAAATAAGATAATTAACTCCTTCGTATGCGAATTGTGACCATTTCAAATTATTACCTAGAATTGCTGAATTATTTCGTTAAAAAAAAATGAGATGATCTTAATATTATTCATTAGTTTTAACAAATAAAGCAATGTATGTATAAGCGAGGGGTGTTTATGCAGCATAAAAGGAAGTCCACTGTAACCTGTAACTCTCCGGTGTAAAAAATTTGTCTCTTATCAACTTGAAATCGAGGTTTCTAGGATTTGTATCCCTCTGTTAACTGAACCGTTTATCCGACGCCAACACAAGACACGATCGCATTGTACGTTTCGGGTGAATGGGGGGTTTTACTGGAATCCGGACTTATTTACGAACCATTGTAACGTTACAGAACGTGACTTCACTTCCGTTGGAACAGACTTGCGTGAAATTCATGTTACCAGAACGCGTTATGGTAATCGACTGTTTTTTGTTAGAACGAATAGAATTCCAATGCTCAGCCAATGTATATACTACCTTATTTTGTTCGTTTGTCCTTTGGCTTTTCAAACGTTTATTAAATATTACTTATCCGTTCATCTTCCAAAGTCACCAACGTTCCTCACATTGTTGACCAATAGGCATATGTTCACAAAATTCATATTTCAATTTCTGTTCTTCTTTCATTCTGTTAAAGTATCGTTGCAATGATACGGAAATAATAGGTTTATCCTTTAAAAAATACATCGGTACTACGTATTTTTATGTTAATTTATGATAATTTATGATAATTATGAAAATTTTTATAAGAAATGATGCTTATATGTTTCCAATGGAAACTTTTTATCCTAACAAGTTTAACTTTAGTTATTATTTGTTACAAGCATAAAACAAATGAGAAATATAAATAATAAAAAAGAGAAATAAAAAAAATCGTGTAAGATGTGTTGCGAAAATTGTGTCCGTATGTATTGAGACATTTTCCATTTTTGCATGCATTACAACTATGAACAATCAATTCACTTGTATTATTATACATTATTATTACAATCTAATCACTACTTAGAAATCTATGTATAAAAATTTAGTGCTATTTGTTAAAATTACCGTATTATGAACCTTTGGATTTGGATCATTCACTGCATTAGAATTTCTATCATATTTACAATGTATTTAAAATTAAAGTGTTTTCCACTTAGTTCGGCAAATTGTATTATGCGTAATAATCATTGTACGTATCCATTTCCCTCTTTTCATCATGCGTTAATAGTTGTGTTAAAGTCGAGAGTTCTTGTTTTCATTCTTGTTTCTTTTCTAATTCACACATTCACAATAGAATGAGATAGACAAGCTATTGTACAAGACTAAAAATATTGGAAATTTTACGCAACAGTTACAATATTTTTGCAAATAAGGCATTGTTTTAAGATTAATATGTTTGAGGAAAAATTATCCTAATGCAGGCTTGGTAATCAAGTGAGCGCAGCGGCCGATTTTCAGAAGCAACGCCTCCTTTCTCCCGCCTCGCGTCTTGACCCCCGCGCCAAGCAGTTAGGAGCGCTTCAGGCCCGTACCACGTAAACCGCACATGGCGTATTAGAGCGACATTGTATCAATAGGTTTCCACATCGTCCTAGAGAGCACGATTGTCGATGCGTTTTTGTTGACGTGGCACGGGCCTGAGGCGCTCCAAGCACCTTGGCCGCCGCGGGAGCCAAAACAGGCGGCGGATGAAAGGAGGCGTTGCCTCTGAAAATCGGCCGCTGCGTTCACTTAATTCCCAAGTCTGTCCTAATGCATTAGAAAAACACTGCTATTTATTGATCCTACTTTTTTCATTGGTTTTAAAAGCTTCTTACGCCAGACAGTAATAGTTTCAAAAAAGTAAACTTTGTACTGTATTTCATGTATATGATTCATAAAATATTTCCTATAGGTACTGACAATCAGTGATATTCACAAAAATACTCACATTTGATTACTCACAAACAGATTGGCCTAGCAATGAGCTAACAAATGAGTGGATCTATAGATAAGTGTATCTGTTAGAATTTATTAAATCGAGAAAGACTCAATTTGTCAATTGCTTTAAGAATCACACACGCAAGGAGAACTTTATGGTCGGGAGAGTTTCATATGGTACAAGTAGCGTACGGTTTCGTTGAAGGACCAGATGATAATCAAAAGCGTCACATGTAGGCACGGCATATAATCATGCTGTTATAACTTATTGACTGTTCGTGAGAATTGAAACTCGTTTTGCTTCAGCCATTCACCAAAGAAACCCCAGCGCATTAACATTCTACAGAGTGTCTTTGAACTATTAAGAGGAGCCAAAAACCGGTCTCAGATGCTGATGCATTATTCCGTTAAGTGGTTGTCACAAATTCGACCTTAATTGTGGGAATGAGAAATGGCACGCCTGTGTCCGGCGTGTTTTGTGTCTTCACGGACGTCAGCGACATTGCAAAGCGTCCCACGACGTTGCCAACGGACGTTCCATATTTGAGGACTAGGAAGGAGGCTTAATTAAGAGACACGGGAGGGTCGGCGTTGCATGCCTTTGATTTCGAAATGTGTCCATTAGCTCGGCCCGATGTTTGTCATTTATCTCTACGCTTTTGCTACGAAAATGTTTTGAATTATCGAAAGCACAGACAATAGGAACATATTTCCTGCGTTTCGCACAATTTCTTCTGCTACAGATTTATCCTACTCCTATTTGCATATATGTATGCACTGTGAATGTATCGCATGCGAATATTGTAATGCATGAAATTTGTTTGATTGTTATCTTTAAATCAATTGCATACTATATACAAGTGGAACTAATTGTGAGTAAGTCGGAATGGAGCAATAGAAAATAAAATCATTTAATTGAATAAACGATCATCTCGAAAATGGAGTGTATGAAATGTAACAGAATAGAAACAAAAGTCTAATTAAAATTATGAAGCCATGAACATATTATTTTTCATTATTGATTCTCCCTCGGGTGGAGGGGCAAACAAATTTACTTATCAACACTAAAATATTTATTTTTCATACAATATACATGAAATTTAAGAAGTCATAAGTCCGCTTAGAGTAAGGATGTGCTAAGTGCAAAATATTAATGCTGTTTAAAATCTATTTTTTTAACACGTTGAGGGCTCGGCGTGACCCACCGATGCGTGGGTCATTGGTAGATGCCCTCACAAGTCGAGAGTGACTCAATGGTGGGTCATTGGTAGATGCCGTCACAAGTCGAGAGTGACTCAACGGTGGGTCACTAGTGTAAGCAAATATGCAATATAAAAAGGGTATTTTTCGTTTCATTCTGTTAATAAAAGTACCTATGTACACTGTATAAATCTTTAACATCACGATACGATTTTATAATCATGACTACATCAAAATAGAAACATAAATGTTTTGAGGATATAGCGCTACAGAATACAGCATTATTATATTTTTGTTCGGGTGAGAAATTACTGTAAAACCTATTTTTACTAGTTGTGTATATATTATCGAAAATAGTTTTGAAAATAATGATCTATTTTCGTCAAACAATTAATACATACTACAGAAAAAGAGAAGTACAATATAAGGGGAAAAGAAATATAAAGGAGAGAAGCCGCGAACAGCAGAAAAAAGATAGTGACAGTTACCGCACCTCGGCATAAATGGCGAGAACCTCAAAATAGCTGACGTGACTCACTGGTGGGTCACTGCACCATTTTATCATTTTTTGCTTAAAACCTACATGTCTATAACTGGTGAAAAGATTAAACATGGAAAAGACAAGTAGTAAAGGTTTCGGTAAAATCGAGTCGCTTGGCCGTAGCTAATGCCGTCAGCCGGTCTGAACGTGTTAAAGTCATTAATTAATTTTAAAAGTTTCTCTACGTTAGTTCTATTGTTAATATTCCCTACAAAGCATAACCTACATGTCCAAATAAATGGTAATTTAGGAGTTTAACGAATAAAATCCAGTAAACGTTCAAATCCAATTTACTTAATGTGTACAAAGATTTCTGGATAATGTGAAGTATAGTGTTAAGATAAGGATTGCTGATACCAATATACAAGCCGATTCATAAATGCATGTCAACACTTCAGGGAATAAATATAGACACTAATATAAGTAAAAACGTCACATGAACATATCGACAAATATTGTATATCCACTTTTAGCGTTTTCGAGAAAACCAGGTTTAAACATGGAATGGTACATAAGATTCAGGGGCATACAATGAACAAAAATATTATTTTAACAAATTTATGAAAGAGATATAAATGTCATTTTTATATTAAAACTCAAATTTCACAAAAAGTCATATAATATTAATTATACAATATTTGTGCACTAATTGTAAGCCATGCTATATGTATACCTACCTTAGTTTTCGAGTTATTCAGTTATGCAGTTTCTCATTACACTATACAAATGTGTCTATCAGTTTACAGAGTCAGGTATAACTTTTGAAATGAGATGCCGTGTAAGAACAAACATATTACGTGGTTAATAGGGGCGGAGTTGGAAGTTGGACCTTGGAGGTTCTATGTATATGTACACACTGTATTTATTAGATAAATATAGGGGAAATCGGAAAAAGGAACATATAAATTTTCAAGGCTTTTACTAACACATATATTTTTAGCAAAGTTTAATGTATTTTTTACTATCATTTTACCGCAGTTTAAAGAGAAAAGGAAAAGGTACAACGGGCTCTTGTACCTTTGACCAGGGGGTATATAATGATACATAATAAAAAGTAGGCTTAAATGAAAACAAATGTTTATTACAATATTACAGTAATATGTTACAATAACTTGCAGATTGTAAAATTTACACTATATCATAAAACTATAAATTTTAAATTTCTCTATCATAAAACTAAATTCCTTTTCTTCAATAGCAAGTTTCTCTACTGTATTTGTTGATGTCATACCACCAATTTGTTTCTTCCCTTTTTGGGCTAAAATGTTTCGAGGTACTTTAACTGTTGTGATGTCCGTTTTATTACTGTTCCAAATGTTAGTTGCATCAAACATATATCATTCTAAAAACTGTATGCAATTGTTAAAAATTATAGAAACTGTTTCCTGGTTAAAAGCTGTTGCTCTCGCGAAGAAAAATAAAATTACTAAATAAAAACAAGCAATGTAAAATTTTATATTGTTCTACGGTTATAACAGGAGCATTGGATTCCTGACGTTTCCTCGATTAAAAAAAAACCCAAAATTCATATATATAAATCTGATTATTTTTAGCAAAGTGAGCATTTCATTATACAAACAATTTTTTTCCTTTATTGTTAGTTATAGCTCGAGTTATGTTAAATGTGTTATCTATGCTAGGGAAGAAACTGAACAACACACAGTAAAAAAGCTTTTTGGACTTTATTACTAGCTACACATTTTGAAGAACAAAAAAATTATTGTTTGAGTTTTATAAATTTTTGCATTAGATATACATACAGCATTCATTGTACCACTGTAGAAATCAGAGCTCTTGACGGGCGCCATCAGAACTCGTGTCAGGATCGTCCGAAATAAAAAACTAAAAATATATGTGAATGTTTATCGCCTTATCTACAAAAAGCAATTTTAAATCACCCATTTTTTAGGGACAGATGCATAGAAAAACTGTTTTTTTTTGCAACATTGGGTTTAAACATATGCTAAAAATCACTCGACTGTTTGTATGCAATGAAGACAGATAGGCGATAACAATTCACATATATTTTAAGAATATTTTTAGTTCTTTTATTTCAGACGATCCTGTCAGGAGTTTTGATGTCGTCCGTCAAGAGCTCCAATTTCTACAGTGGTACAATGAATTGCGGTATATCTAATGCAAAAATTGATAAAATTCAAACAATAATTTTTTGTTTGTTCCTCAAATATGTAGTAACAATGTCCAAGAAGCTTTTTACTGTACATTGTTCAGTGTATCTTTTTTAATTCATGAAAACCACGTACTTTGGAAGCGTTTTGACCTGGGGGTATTCTTAACTGTTGTCTAGTGGGCGCACTACAATGAGACTCACTTATTGTTAGCAAGCTTCCAAAGCTTGCAATTTACAGTGCAAATAGCGACGGGCGAAATCCGGCGTTTAGCTTTTACGTACTGTTGGCCAAGTAACATAGGATAAATTCAGAAATCCTAAACTTTGACATTTTCCAGCGACGGAAACAATCCGTAACTAAGGGTAACATTATGCGTGCACCCAGGGAGTTGAAATTAAGTTGAGAAAACGCGCTTAAGTGCGGGGTAGACACGCGAAAGATCAAAGGGGCCGCATGAGTGACGGAAACCAGCTGGTAGACGATGTTCCCAACCATCTAGATTTATACATCCATTTTCTTCCTTTCTTATGCCTTTCAAAGCAACGTTTTTTTTTGTTTCTGTCTCTGTTCCTATTACGGCTTACTTAGCGACGTTAAGAATATATGCTGGTCTCTATGGAACGCTCTTCGCGTTGATACTCTTATAAATAAGGGCAGCATCAAACGGCAGAACTATTCCCTCCCAGCCACTTAGAAATACAAGTACCTACCTATTTAATGACACTAGAAGAACAATACGTATTTCTCCGCTAGCATGAAAGAACCAAATCAGCTAATTTGAGTTGAACTTGACGTAAACTGTAATATTTTTGTTTTATTTATCGCTATCCTTCTTCCAATAGGAGAGACCGGTACAAAGTGAGACGAAAACAGTTTGAAGTCGAATAAAATTTTTCCCTTTCAATAAAAATGTTTGTTGATAGATTTATAATATAATTAAAACATTACTATTGATAAATGACGAATAGCAATACTTAAAATAAACTTAGAGCATATTAAAATTCGACTTAAAAGAAATTATGCAAGAGGTATCACTTTACCCCATGTATGGGGTATCCGGGGTAAAGTGAGGTGCAACAAAATAAGAACTTTAATTAAGGATATAGGTAAATATTAATCTCTTGCGCTGGAATGACGTGTGTACACATCCGCTTCTGGCTTCTTTGCACCGTGGTTGTCAAAAACTGTGGCAGATTTTTCATGTTTTTGAGGTTAGTTTCTCTTCCATCACGCCGCGTGCTTTTCTAACCACCTGACAGGTTAGTATATTGCGCGCATTACTTGTGCATTGGTTCTTAGCAGCCATTTTCAGCTGATTTCACCCCGGTCACTTTACCCCGAATATGTACTGAGTGGAAAAGCAATTATTTAATAATGTTAAGATTAATGTTTTCTCAAACGCGTGTACGCGTATGCTTATAAGCTTGTTATAGATACTCAGAAAAAAAATGGAGTTAAAATAACACATTCAAGACTCATTTATCCAAAAAGCAAAATTGAAAAGAAAATCAGTTGGAAGTCTCTAAAACTTCATTTTTACTTTTTTATGAATTTCCATTTTTCGATATCTGAATGTGTATAATTATCATTGTGGTATTACACACATTTATTACGTCACCAAGTAAATATATTCTATTGTTAAAGAATAAATTAAGAAAGCGCATTTTATACCGCGGTTCACTTTGTCCCAGTCTCCCCTATAGTAACACTTTTTATAGATAATATCGAATTTAAACTATATTACGTCAGTAAATATGTACTTAGATATGCACCTGCAAACGGATTTTTTTTAAAAAATATTGCAAGTAGGTATGGCTTGTAGTTTAACGTCCTACACCTTTATTTCTAACATTTGCATGCGCTTTTATAAAATGTAATAAAAATACATTTTTAATCTTAAATATATTTTAATTAATTATAAGATAGTAAAAAAACGGGAAATCTGCATCAAACCGTTGACTTGTAAAAAATCCACAAAATGTATACATGAATGTATACTTGTAAAAAATCCACAAAATGTATACATGAATGTATACTTGTAAAAAATCCACAAAATGTATACATGAATGTATACATTTTGTGGATTTTTTTACAAGTCAACGGTTTCATGCAGATTTCCCGTTTTTTTACTATCTTTACATAGTATCATGAACTACTCAAAAAAAAAGTTTCAGTTAAAAAACTATTTGTTTTGGGAAGTTATGCATATACATCCGAAAGATTTAATTTACATTAAAGATTTACATTTAATTGAAACTTTTCTTTTAAGAAGTTCATAATACTATGTAAAGATAGTAAAAAAACGGGGAATCTGCATCCAGCCGTTGACTTGTAAAAAAATCCACAAATTTTACTCATTTTCCGAGGGTTCAAACGGGTATAGGGGAGACCGGGGCTGGTAGGCCAATTTTTCAGTTTTTGATTTTTAATAAATTATATGGGCGAAATATCATTAAATCGGCTACTATATTTGATAGGGCATACATTTGGCTATTTGAATAAATTATTAACGTTGACTCAATGTGACAACATTTAAGGCATTTTAATGTTTTTCTAACACCTTACATGCTGGTCAACCAGCCCCGTGGTCGGGGTTGGTAGACTAACAGTATGGGGTAGGTTGACTATAGGTGCAATCAGTTAAGAAAATTTTGTTAGCAACTTATCTGAGTGGTAATAACATAGCACAATGTCACGAGAGTTGTTTTATTATAAAATATTTATTACTTTTTAATAATAAATAACAATTTAAACCTTTATAGTAGCAATAAATCTTATATCTAGTATTATAAAAACATTCGCCATCTTCTATCAACTAATTACTATCTTCACAATCTGATGTGCAATTTTTGCACTCATAGAAAAGTATATTTCCTTTTACACATCTCGAGTGCACCCACATCTTGCAAGAAATACATTGAACCCATTCTTCTCCAGGAATACTTTTTGAATAAAATTCAGTGCATTCAACGCACGTTGTATCGTCTGCATCACCAGAGGAGTAATTAGTGTCTTGTGTCTTCATTTTCTTTGTTGTCTGTCCCTAGTGTCTCTACAGTTTTCTTTGGGGTATCACTGGGGTTGGTTGACCAGCTTAGTCATGTAACCCCGGACGTTATTAGTCAACCAGCCCCGAACGATCATTTTGACTTCAATACTCTATACAACCTGTAATTATTTATGTAAAATCAAAAACGCAGTCTCAATAGGTTGTTTAATAAACAAACTTTAAAATAGTCCCTTCACCTTTATTCTACTGTGACTATATAGAGCGTGGAAACATAAAATCTTTAAGAAAATATATTTACTTACATAGCCAATTTTTCGATAAACGCTGGTAACTACCAAACAACGTGTAATGGTGGTGTCGGACACAAATGAATGACATAGTAGAAGTGACTTGCTCCTACAGAAAATCGCTCCGCGGTAGAGCACACGTCGGTGGAAAGTTATTAACAATTAGTCAACCTACCCCTGGGGCCAACCAGCCCCGGTCTCCCCTACCCCCTTAAGG
This sequence comes from Andrena bicolor, assembly GCA_960531205.1. NCBI lineage: Eukaryota > Metazoa > Arthropoda > Insecta > Hymenoptera > Andrenidae > Andrena > Andrena bicolor. The sequence continues at coordinate 25,626,755 of OY482664.1, read as the reverse complement.
GGCTGTTCCGGTCTAGAGCCCACAAAAATAGGTGATCTTTAGGAATTAATTAAAGGAAAACTACTACATATAATTTAATGGGACTTTTTGCATTATATTAAGGATGTCTTGAACTATAGAAATATATTTTTTGTTTTATAATTAATCATTGCAGACCGCACTGGGGAGTGGTTAAACTCGAGGTGTCAAAAAATTCATCCAAATCGGTGGAACCTGTAGCACCTAAAGCATTGGTCTGAAATAAAGAAAATGCCAGATTATTAAAGGGCACGAAACTCGCTCCTGGACTAAACCAAAAAAATTACAAAAATCACATTTTTTCAGAAAATAACGACACTTGCAGTTTTAAATCACTTTTTTCCCTATATTTTTGGTCCTTTCAACGCCTTTAAAAATTATAAATTTTCATTTTTTTTAAATTTACTGGTTTCCCCGAGCCACAAGTATATTCTTCAAAATAAAAAAGTTTTAGTTAAATCGGATAATAACTTTTGGAGATACCGGTTCCACAGATTTTGAGAACACTGTTTCGAGAAAAACGCGTTTAAAGTTTTACGTGAGTGCCGAGTGGCCGAGTGTTACCTACTCATGCATTTGCCGCTAAACACGTATTCCTAAACGGTTGAACATTCGTAAAATGAAATAACAAAAAAATCGAATTTTATACCAGAACCTCCCTTTAAAAAAGAGTTTCCCTGTAACAGCTAGCTGAAACCGACACTTTCAGGTGTACAATTAAAAAATTGCGGACCAAAATTTTTGTATAGATACGAGAAGAAGTGTAAAACTTATTAAAATATATTTAGAGGGAGTTGGAGCACTTTGATGCAGGGGACACAATGAAACATTAATATTATCTTGATATTTATAGGGTGTCATCTTATAATCTTATATCATCTATCATGATGATAGCTTATACTGCCTTGTGATCATGTTTTGAACTTCTGACTGTTTCTAGATACTAAGAGAATATTAATGTTTCATTTTGCCCCTTGCACCAAAGTGCCCCAACTCCCCCTACTTATATAAATGGAGAAACGGTTATTATATGTAATCAAATTCTTCTATACATATAACGGAACGGTGTGTAATATATTGCAATTTTACTTTAGAAAATTTACATGTAAGTGTTGGGGTAAGTGTATGTAATTTCGCTTACCCAAATTCAAATCCTTCGCAATAGTAGGGTAATTAAAAAATTTAGTTGTTAAAAACATTAAAAAAATTTTTTCTTATTTTATATGGTTAGTAAAGCCTTTTGGAATACGTTATTACTACTAATTCTATTTCGAAAAAAATGTGGGTTAGTCCGTTGTTGCTCTGACTGCCTCAAATAATCTCAGTTAAGAAAGAAAATGTTTGTGTTCCATGTGGGTACGGTAGATCAGAACTGTGGAAATTTAAAGATCTTCAATCGCGAGTGAAAAAAAGCAAGAAAAACAAAAATCAGGATTTTGAAACGGTATTCATAATATCGCCTACCTAAGAAATGCTGATTAATTCATGTATTTATAAGATTTTAAAGTTATATTTAAAATATGTATATTTATTCTTTTTATCCATACGTATATTTTCCAGGCTTTTCACCAAACTATTATAAATGGGGTTGGGTTTAAAAAATCTCTTTAATATAAAAATAAAGAAATACAATTTCAAAATATTTGTATTGATACTTCAAAAGTCTGGCGTATTTTTAAACTTTATTACGGAGAAAAACATGCAACGATATAAGTTTAATCATTTATGTGTTTTTTCTCTCTTTCAATAACTTCTTACCATGGTGTTACTAACTGGTTGATATCTTGTTGAAAAAACTATATAAGTTTCGAATAAAAAAAAGTACTGGCTTTCTATTACTTCTATGTATATTAATATTTTTTATTAATGAATAAATGAATTCGCGAAACTGTCAAATAAGGCAGCACATGAAACAAATAAATACAGTTTATTAATATTCTTAGTAGCATATGTAGCATTTACAGATTTGTTGAATTCATAAAGCATACATTATTGGGATTAAAATTAGCGACCACTCGCTCTAAATTTGGTTTACTAATTGAACGTTGATACAGAAATTGGTGCTTCTGAAATTGAAAGTGAAAACAGACGCATTGGTCGTCACAACTGCATTCTACGGAATACGCAGACTTTTGAAATGACGTGATACCCCACTGAAACCACTGGTAGGGCGGTATTGAGTAAAAATGTTGGTGCCGATTAAATTGCTTAAGTATGTTAGTAATTAGATTCTTCTAGTAACATATTCATGCACTCATAGACGTTTTAAACCTACTTTCTCCTAACGTGATGTAAAATTGTCCCAATCAATCAATTTTTACACTAACAACATTTACTAAAATGCTTCTGCTACGCTAGATTACCAACACATGCCAGTACCTACTGCACCGAGATATTACGAGTGGTGATATTTAAGTGTCAGGCGATATTAGGTGCTTTTACCCTAGATTGTATTCCTGTGTTAAGACTTTTCCTGTCATTGATGTTTTCCATCTTATAGAATACCACTTCAGTTGCTGACATTTTTAAATGATCCGATGGGGTTCCAATGAGCATACAAATTCGGTGGATACCATAGAGCTAAAAGAATATACCCTTAGGAGGTTGCCGGCTGAAGCTGTGAGAACCAGTAAGGTTGATTGGATCGCTTTTGCACCTTCAAAGAACAGTTCACGGAGGTCAACCTTGCAGATCCCTAGGGAGCAATTCCCAGTGACATTGTTCGACTGTAAAATCATGTGCGGAAATTGTATACCTTTAGAAATGTCTGGGGTACCTAACTTTAGAAAAGGAATCATTTTGTAATTATCTTCAGAAAACGAGGAGTCAGGATAAATCCATATTTCATCCAGCCTTCACCAAAATTCCAAAGTCCTCACAAAAATATAAAATGGGTAGAATTTTATATTCTATCGAATTTTCATGTTTTATTGTGTAAGTTCTTTATGTAAAATAGTAATTATAAATATTCAAATTGTACAAAACTGTTGTTCTGCTTGAAGTAGACAGTTTAAAAGTCATTTGTTCCGAATGCTAATGGCAGCGCTAATATTTACACAGTTGATGGTAAAGTTTTAAAAGTGATTGAGGCCACCCATAGGTGAACCAGGCTACGCCATTGTGACTATGGCTACCACATGAAGTGCGTGTATAAACGGTTGTTTAGGATTACAACACACAGAGATAACCACTGGCATGAGATACATAATGCAGCAGGTATTGTGAGCCATACCCCGCCCTCCAGCATACAATACGCTCTACCGATGCATTCTATTGTTGTCTTTCGGAATAAACTCAGTCAGCCACCACCTCCCCGAGGTTCTATATTATCTTTATGCACATAATACATATTGCATTCACGAGTTTCGTTTAGCCTGCCTGTTTACTTCAATATGTTTGACAGAAGAGTTCTCCAAATGACTGTGTTAACTTTATTCTCCTGTAATATTTGAAACTTTCTATCACAACACAGTAAATATTTTAAACTGGTGTATAAAAGTAGATACTTTGAAATATCACTATATCTTACTAAATATCATTTTTCTAGTTTATAGAAATAATAACTGTACAAATGTTTATCCTTATAAAATGAAATTTTATGTTAAAAAATATTCTTCGAACGATGTTCGATATTCGGTTAAACATGTGTTTCAAATTAATAACTACAATATTGGAATACCCGACAAATATCTTAAGAAGTCAGAAAATATATTTGATTGTGCTGGTCTTTATTATTAAGGTTACACTATAAAATCACGACTGCCAATGTTTTACTGCTATGAAATTAAACAATGTTAGAGTAGTGTATTACTATACAGTAAGACTGTAAATAAACCATTGTAAGTATTCTAATACAGAAGTCAATTAGCATCCTTGTGAACAACGAAATTACCGTCCTGTAAAACTTTCCCTTTATTAAGCAGACAGAAGTAGGGATTCTTACAGATGCTGCTGCTGAAGGTGGTTCCCCTCGACGTAACTGGTACTGCCACTCTCACCTGACAGGTTAAAGAGAAGGTAGGGTGACATAAGCCATGACAGCGGCAAGTGACGGGCAGGGTATAATATTCGAGACCAGACCTTAGGGCATAGGCGACCCTGGCCTGCCGCAGCAAGCAAGTACCCCTCAGGGAGATGTAAGCCGGGATAAGCCACGATTTGTTTGGCTGTCGTTGGCAATGACGGTATTTGCTAATCACCGGACACATTCAGTAATGGATCTTCAACGTATGTATCTTGAACATTGATGGATGGATCGATTCCTTAAAGGTTTACTGACAACCTATCATTATGGTTTGGAATTTCCAATCTTGGTGGTAGTTTCCTCCACATTTGGAAGCGAATTTAAACAACAGTGCCAGTGAAGTTCGCCCATAACGTATTGTTAATAAGCTTTCTCCATTGGTTGTTAGCCCGATGCGCCATTATTTAAATACTCTTGAATGAATTTTCCAAAATGATTAGAGAGAATCGTCAACTGAATCTTCGACTCGGCGAATATCACAAAGATTGATCTAAAGTGGCGGTCGATGTAAAAGTCACCAGCAGAAAGAAATAAATCCGTCTGTTTGAAGCGGTGGGCAGCCGATGATATCATCGTCGAATGCCTGAGCCATGGTATCGGGTCCGATAAAGTCGACGGAGCGGAGTGTACGATCGGACTGTCACGCGATGTCGTATTCACGTCGCATGTACGACGTTCTGCGCTAACTGGAACGAACGTTCCGAACGTCCCTGTTCGAAAACCAGTGCGTCGTTTTCCAGTTTGCCGGCGCGTTTATACATCCGCGTCCCACTGCACGCGTCAGTACCAGTATTTCAAGCCCGAACCGTGTCCCGGAGACTTATAATTTACGAACGAGTTGAGTGAAGCGTGTAGAAAAGCGCAACGCTCTCAGGACCTAGAGCTTGATTCTGGCGTGCGCGTTGCTAGAGTAGGAAACGGAATGAAATGAATGCTCCACGGGTTCTCAGCTACAGATAGGATAGGTGTTGCGGTCTTGTAGAACGATTGTATACGAGTTCGAAATCCAGCTATGGTGCGCCAGCAGCTTTCAAAGTGGTCTAACGCGCCTGCAGTGCCACTTTGACGCGGCCCGACGTAGCGCGGCGTGGCTGCAGCGTAGCTTACAGTGGCGTGGCCCTGACTTGAAATGGCGTGACGTGGCATCAGGGCCATACTTATGCGGCCTGCTGCTTCTTGGCCTGTGTAGCGTTATTTATCACGACCGCCTTAGGCGCACAGGGCGGCAACTTTGTGCCGACCTCGCCGCTCGCATCCAGATTCGCGATACGGCCAGTCAGATATAATTTTATTATACCTGCGAAGTGAGCGCGGAGGGTGGTTTATCAACAGTTGAATGTACCAGCTCTCTGTCTCTTTCCGACTTCCTCGTATTTCTCTTCTTCTTATCCTTCGTTCGCTTCTGTCTTTCTTACTCTCGCTTTCCCTTGCGCTCACGCCTTTCACCTTTCCTACTCGACCGTTCTGCGTCGTCCCTCCCTTTCTGCCGTCCAGCGCTCTCTTTAACTTCTCTCATTCCGCTTCTGTTCCTCCTCTACTCATTTCGCGTCTTTCTGCAGTCCGCTATGCCATACTACGCCACGCCAGGCCACGCCACGCCACGCCACGCCGTGCCGCGCCGCGCCACGCCGTGTCAGGGAATAATATAGTGCCGGCGGGCTCTAACAGCGGTAATGTATGGCCGACACTCCGGGCAAAAGGGGTACACCAACTCAGTGGATACCAAGGGTGAACAGGCCGAGCCACTCTGTCACACAGTTTTCACTGACCGCCTCTTCTTCTTCCTCCTTATCCTCGTCTTCCGCGTCGAGAGATTACCGCCTCCAATAATTACGACGTTTGCACCCACCGAGGCCGATTTGTCTTTCACGTTTGTGGAGAAGCCGCGATTCGATGTCGAGTGCCACGCTTACTGAAATTCTTCTCTGTTTCTTCCGTCGTTTACCAAATGTGCGTCCATCGAATACCAGTGAGAAATACATGTAACGCTAAATCATTATTCAACATATTTTTCGTTCTAATTACGAAATACGGTTATGGCTTTTAAGTACAAAGGTGCTATTTTCAACTACTTTTCCAATTGCAATTATGCGATACATACCTATAACTTTTGTTAGCCTTGCTTTGGTTTAAGTCAGGATTTTATATCATTTGGAAATGTCATAACAACTTTCAGATAAATGTCAGCAAGATTGATGAACGAAAGTCCAAGTGATTAACTTATCAAATTGTAAAGCATCTATTTGCGTATCTACTTGTAACGCTGCTTTTGCAACATATAGTCTAGGCGGCGATAAAACAAGGTTTATCGCAAATGCGATACACATACACGCAGGCTGTGCTTCGTCATACTTGAGGAACGCGTCAATTTAAATGCTTATCTACATTTTGCACACCAACCCCTACTTCAATCTCGCGATATAATTAATTTCATAATATTCCTTGGCTTTGCCCCGCTTAATTGCTCACAATTAGCGCCGAAGCGGCAGAGCTGGGCGGTGTTTATATAGTTCCAGGGGGATGGGGGAAGAAAAAGCAAGCAAACCGATGGGGGAAGGCAGCAAGACAGAGCGAGAGAAGCTGAGAAGGGGGTGGGAAGAAGAGAAGCAGTCCTGCGTAGGCGGAAAGCAGTTAGCAGCCTCTCGGGTTCCGCTAAGCGTTTAGCGGTAAAACTAATTACCGCTTGAGTTTCAAGAAATGTGTCGAGTGTAAAATTGACGCGACTGATATCAAAGTATGTGCGAATACATGTTCCCGTAGATAGAGTGCAGGTGTAAGTGTTCTCGAGGGTATACATATACACATAGATGCGGGGCCTAAATGAAGTTCCTGATCCTCATAACGTAGTAGCAACATCTGTATGCTTTCACCAGAAAAAAGAAAAGAAAGATGGAGAGAAAGAATCACAGCGGATCGTGTTCGTAATTAAACTGACTCGAATGGGGCTAATAAATTTGTGCGAGAGCATAAAACGAGTCTTGTAACTCTATCCAGGTAATTGCGGTGACCACGCCTTGTTGCCGTGGGCTGCGACTGGCTCTCCTAAGGTGCGATCCCACGACGCGTGGCTCGGCGAGCCTAGTAGGCCCGTCAAGTCTGTTTGGCGAGCCAATTCCCGCCGTTAGCCAAGCCAGATAAGCTTGTTTTTACTCGTAATGTGAATGTCCCAATTCCTGTTCATTTAAGAGGTTACGCATCATAAAGACGGTGTAAAAATTTGTTTGTGATAAAAATTTGCAGAGTAATTAATTAATTCTTTAATAATAAATCAACCAATTAAAAAATTATTTATGAAAGATATTTCAAGATGTTTAACTATTAGTAATTTGTAATTAAATACAATGCTCTAAATGTCCGTATTTCTCCTCACGAAAAATAGCGATGTACGTATTTCTACTCACGATTTGTACCAATTTCTGCTCACATAATATGTTGCTTTTCACGTTTAAATAAGTTACATCTTTTATGGAGAGGTTTTATAACACAACAGTAAAGCATAAAATAATGATAAACAGAAAATTACGTGCCTTCGAATAGAAATAGAAATGCGGACATGACGGTGATTCACTTGACCCTAAACCTACTCACCTATTTTCTACTTAAAAAAATTAAAAATAGTAAAAAAATCGAAATCCGGAGCACAATAGAGTATCTGTTTTTGTTATTAAATAAGAACTTTGACAGCAAAAACTATTTTCTGCCCAATTATTGAATACCAGTAGTGATGCTGTTCCTTAGCACATACGATCGACAAATCATGGGTCTCTCGTTTGAAAAGTTTTTCGTTCCTTATGCTATACTTGTTTAGCCCCAACCTCGTGCAACACGCGCGTAAATGTTCAAATAATTTAGAATTATTTTGTTGCAACTATAATGCAAACGTAACGCTAATAATAATAAGAAAAATACGAAATGAGCAGAAATGGGGACATGAGTAGAAATTGGGACATTTACCGACAATGGAGGGGAAACCTAAGCCGAACCTCGCGAGCCGGAGCTCATCATTCCCACAGCATGTGGCTCGACGAGGATGTACGCCGCGAAACTCGCAGAGTCATGCGCCGTGGAACCGCACCTTTACACCTTTTCGCATACCGCAGTCTGATATGCTATACTACAAGCCGCTGTAATATCTGCCGTGTAGACTTGCCAAAGCGTCAGGCCGTGGCAGCATTGGCGTCAGCGGTTAGACAAGGAACGGAAACAAACAATTAACGAGCCACCCGTTAACCCATAACGTGTCTATTCAATGCAAATGACGTACTAATGAAAGATAAATCTTATCCAGTCATCGGGACGCATATGAAGGTGTATGCCAAAACGCGCTATCTTCTGCTTACGCGCGCTTCGCGCAACACAATGTCTGATTTCTTCTTTCGTAACCGTTGCAATTTCCCGTGAACCCGACTGACACCTCGGTAACATGATGGTGCCTCGCTCTTTAATTAAAGATCGGTAATAACGGTGGGTAACTGACGCAACACTGCACCGATTTATCGGACCATCAGCAGAGGTAAAGAAGCCAGCGGCGTATTGATGTCGAACAGATTTAAAAATCAATTCTCCTGGGCAGCCGTACGTCATAACATAACGACGTTATTAAACAGTACAAAGGAACTCGCGCCAGACGTGCCATTAACGTCGAATAGACTCGGAAGGTCTTTCGAGGGCGCTACGATCAGCGATGTCGCCCGTCACTGTTCACGTGGAGCTGATGTTGTGCTCGTAAAACGCATCGTGTGGAATATACCAACTAAATCGGAGAAGCTAACCGGTTCCTGGAGTCAAGATGGCCGCTGTGAAAGTAGAAGGGTATAGAAGAAGAGGGCAGTTAGGGAAGCGAGGAGGTAGGCAGTCAAGCAGCCAGGCGAGCAGGCAGGGTGGGCACACAGCGATCATAACTCAGGTGGCCGCGGACAAGCAGCGCTTGTTCCGTGCATTCGGAACACGGAACACACACGAGTTCGCCGACGTTGTGCACGACGTGCCTTTCATGGGCGCCCGGAACACTCTCTCTCTCTTTCTCCCACTCCTCCCACCACATCGTTTCACCTGTCTCACTCCCCCCTCTACATCACTCTCCTTCTCTCTCTCACCCTCTCTCTTTCTCTCTCTCCATTTCTCTCTCCCCCTCTCCCTCTCTCTCTCTCTGCCTTTTCCTCTCTTTCACTCTCTCTCTCCCTTTCTCATCTTTCCTTGCCTTTTTCTATTTGACTTTTCGTCTTTATCTCTTTCTTGTCCCATCGGCTTCTCTCCTGGTACTGTGCTTCTCTGCTTCCTTTGCTGAAGCATTTGGATGTTCGTGGCGTGGACGGTGGCAGCCGCGGCACGCCACACAATCCGACGATCTCTGTTGCGTATACTCAGGCGCAAAAGTGTATCGATAATAGAGAAACAAAAGGACCAAGCCATTTAGTGTATTTGAGAAAACAACCTAGCTAACTTGATAATTACACATTCTCTGTTTCATGTTCTATTATTCATTACACGGTCTTATATTTTGAAAATCTAACAGCAATTTTCTAACCTAATGTCCGAAAATTCCTTACTCCGTATACTTGAATTATGAAGAATCGTAATCGGGGCATGCAGGTAACTACACGTATTAGTTCATAATCTCCTATCACTAACAGATATATAGAGCTCCTGGTATATTGACATTGTTAGTATCGCCATGCTTTGTAATTTCGATTAAAATTGGTGACAGAATGCTTTTCGTAGATCAAGCATTAAATGCAATTGTTTTTAGCGGTTCTATAAGACTACAACGTAATGTTACTGAGAACTAGGCCTCACTCTAAGAAACGCGAGGCATGAGTGGCACTAAAACTTTCACATGATCGATGGCCTCACCGCGATCACTGTGTTATACCTTCGATCTAACGCAAGAAGTGCAGCAAACTTCATATTCCGGACGCAGAGCTGTACACGCATCAAATAGGGCTTTACCGAGGGTACAATAAACTTTTGTCAGCGGTTGTACCAGGAGTGTACACGGTCGCCCGAAGAAGAACTGGCTTCGTGGTCGCCAGCTCGGGTCCGTCCATCCGTCGTGCTACAAATGAAGACTTTAAATAATTTAGTCGCCGGCTGTAAATCCCGTCGGGAAGCGACGTTAATCGATACATGCCGCTGTGTACCGCGCCGTTATACGGCTCGGGAACATTTATGAATGCGCGCTATGAATCACGAGATAATAATATCGCGCGGCCGAGCGCGCGCGCGCGCACCTCAGCTGGTGTGTGTGCTTTTATGAACGCGCGCACGGCCGCTTCCCTAGATCGTAGTCGCGTCGTAATGCACGCCTTGCGCAACCGAGGATTCATCATTATGATAATATATTTTTTTAAACCTATCAGAAGCATCATAAACCACATAAACATCATAACTCCGCTTCTTTTTATGGCGCTTGAGAACCGTGTTGCTCGCCGTGAAGCATCGGCGTTGCTTACGATCGCTGTACATGCTTCAGAAGCACTGTTGGCAACAAGAAATTTGACACTCAGAAAATACACGCGGGCATGACAGAGAGAGATTCGTACAGTTGTTTCAGATTACAGTGATGCTGAACTAACAAGCAGTTGTGAGCACTGAGGCTGCTGATGATTCGTGCCACCCGACATCAGTACACGCCGATCGATCGCCATAGGAAGAGGTGCTTTCACCACTGTGCATTTATGTTTATTAGGAATAATCTATTTCTGAAAAATATCCGGCATAATGTTTGAAGTGCTCAACAGAGTTTCGGGTTCCTTGCAACCCAGTTTCGGAAAATAAACAAAGTAAATTTGAAGTGTTCACTAACGAAATTCCTGACAGTAACTCTTACATGTAACGTGTTTGTTGAAAGTGGAGAGAATATAGTGCATTCCAATTTAAAATTCGGAAATAAAGGCAATAACACACTGTTTTTCAAAAAAGGAGTGCGGCTACTCGTCTCAAACGCAAACTCTTCTTGTCAGAAAAATATTAATTTTCAAATAAAACATACATATATGTTTGAAATAGCTGTTTGTTTCGTAACGAGTCGTTTGAAAGACATACCACCCCAAATGTAGCAAGAAGATTAGTTTCTATTATTTGCTAAGTTTATCTACTTGCTTATAATTTGTGGTGGTTTTAAGTGGACACAAAAGTCATTCAGCTCAGTGGTAAAATCCATTAGATTTTACAGCAATCCGGTTGTATGTAAGTTGATACTTTTTGTACCGCAAGCGGGGGTGATTTTGAACTTCTTTATTTCCCTGTGTTATTCGTACGGCGAAACATACCTACTATGATAATTTTAAATTTTATGTTCAATTTAACTATAAAAGTAATCAGTGATTTACCTTAAACTAGCGTATTGGCTCGGGATTATAATGTGTAGTTTTCACGTCAACTCTGGAAAATATTAAAAAGTCTCACAAAGTTACCCCCGCTCACAATATTCTGAAGGTGATAGTGCGGGCGTGAAAACACGCCGATGCCAGGGAAATGGTTGGTCTCATATGTACTGTAGTTCCTGTGAAATACAACGTATTTAAATGTTGCCCGCACTGATTACGTTTCTTGTCCTTGTGGATATATTTAATGAGCATCTTTCCCAACGAATAAAGTGCCAAGAAAAATATTTTGTTTAAGAACAGGTGCCTTGCAAATTTCCATGCTGCTGTGTTTAACGTTTTTAACGTAAACGGGTTTACGCAACATGAAAACATCTGCAAATCTCGGGACGTTTAAAAATAGCTTCAATTTTGATCTATTATTCAATGACTGTAATACTCCTTAAATTATTAGATACACATAATCAGATGTTGGTAATAGATAATGTTCGAAATTTAAGTAATACTCGAAAATACTTTTCAGTTTACATCTAAAAAGATTAAAATTATTTTGATTAAATATATAATCAATGAAATTATGAAACACTTATTAATATTCTTGTTAATAAAAATATGTACCATATTTTTTTAATAACATTTTAATCTTACGAGGAGAGCCTGCGATCGGGAAACCATTCTTTTATAAAAAAAATAGCAGATCATTAACGAGCAATATTTTAGGATTTGTTTATACACATGGTTCTTAACATCTTCAGTTAAGTTAAGTTCTGAGTGTAACAGCTTGTCGTTTTTTATACGCTAAGCGCTAAATGACACGCGAAGCGATAAAAAACACTTGCTCGAATTACTCTGGTACAACTGGACGAATCGATTGTTTAATTGAGATTACATGTTTCATACTCCTAATCAGATAAACTAATTGTAGCTCGTATCGCGTTCATTTAATAGCCTCATTACGACCGATCGTCTGGGATTATCCATGATCCGTTTTCGGGGCGAGTACGTCGGGTCGATTCATTCTCCCGGAACGCCGCTAATAAATTACGATAATAGCATTAAGATAGATCGACGGATAGACGCGTAGGCGTGGAGACGTAGTGGCGGACAATATTTTAGCGTGCAGTAGCTTTATGACCAGAGGTTACGAGCCAGGAAGAGCCATAACGCCTCGTATCTCGTTGCCTCGTACCCCCACGTTCCTTGCATTTGCGGGAAAGCTCAGCACGGGTGCCAATTCCTAGGAGCGTATCGGACCATAAACTGCGAACGTGATGTATATTACCTTATACCCTCTTCTCCCGCAATCCTTCCACCGCTGGTGTCATCCTAACGTCCCACCCCGTCCCCGTTTGATTGTCCAACGCGTTCGCGCTCCACTCTCGTTACTCTCGATACGCGGTGCTGTGAAATTCATGGTATGTATGTATGTATTTGCATTGGTTTCCTCGATAGATCCGAAACAAGAGAATATCTAACCTTGATCGCTGCAAAGCGAACGTTTTCAGTTTTTCACCGGCACACTTGTTTTTCAGTGTCCATGTAGTTTGAAAGTTCAAGCTAAGCTCAAGTCGAGTACTCGAATGTGTATTTAGGTCGTAAGTTCAATTTTAGTGATTCGTATAATATTCATATAATTTTGTACTTAATTGTATATAACACTAGTTTACAAAATCCAAAAAATTATTTGTGATCGAGACTCCACTGTGAAATTCTTATGTAAGGCGGTCCCCTAAACTCAAAAATCGACATGAGGCCAAATTCTAAGAATACATTTCTGAGATATCGCCCGATGAATATTTTGATAATTTTTTAAGAAGACGACCGGACGTTTTTGGCCATATCTCGCATTAGAGTTGGCAGATTTGATCGCGACGACTCTTAAATTAAAGGTAATTAAATTGCATATAATTTTTTCTTACATTCTTTTCCAATCGGACCATTAGTTTCGGCGGAATGGAGCGAAACTTAAGGAAAATGGTTTAGGGCCGAATTTGAAATCGAAAATTCGCTACATAGCCTGGAAGACATAGAAATTATCATGTGACGTCCAGTTGCTTAGTTTTTACGTAGAGTGCTCACCTTTACGAAGAAAATAAGCCCAACCTGAGCAAAATGCATGCACAACTAAGAATGTTATAGACGATAGAGTGCCTATTTTCGACTTTTTCCCTATTTTTGCATTTCTTCCTGTTTCTTAGCGAATTGCGTATTTGTCTTCAACGAAAACAATCAAGTAATTATAATTACTAATGTACCTACTTCATTGATAATAATAATTTTAGATTACCGAATAAAATTAGTGCGTATGGATTATGAACAGTGAGTGCTAGTATTCGGTAATTCGAGTCGGTTCAGAATAATATTTATGTATTAACATTCAATATAAACCTTAAATCAAACATCCATCCGTATTAAATAATAATGGTTATTATTGATTCGAAATCGAATGAGTAGCTCTAAAGAATCCAGATATATTCACTTCAAATCAAATAGCTTGTATGCAAACAAACCGTTTAAACATTCGAGCCACTGATATATAAATATATTTAAATAACGAACAAAGGGAAAAACACGCCTGAATTGCATCCATTTTAGCAGATATCATTCAATTTATTTCCAAAACTAAGGGTCTAGGAGAAAATCTGACCACGCCACGCGATGCAGCGGACATTTTTCCTTCTGAAAGCATCAACGGGAGTGGTAAGACACGTTTTGTTTTCAATACAGAAGCAAAATAGTTTGGTAAAACGTGCGCCATCGATAGTGGTAGTCAACGGCGGCACGCGATCCACCGCCACTCAGCGTAACACAATCGCTTAACGCGTGTGACTACCACTGTCGGCGCTGCACGTTTTACCAAACTATTTCGCTTCTGTATTGAAAACAAAACGCGACTTACCAGTTCTGTAGATGCTTCCCGAAGGAAAAATGTCTGCTGCATCGCGTGGAGTAGTCAGATTTTCTCCTAGACCCTCAGTTTTTGATATATATAGAAAGATGTATGCAAAAAATGATTCATTTCGGCTTTCCTTTTCCCTTTGATCGTTATTTAAATATATTTAAATGTTAATAATGCAATAATAACGTATATCGTTGTATTCGCGACGGTTCATAAAATAATGTGACGGAACAAGCAACCGAATAACTATTACTGTTTGAACTCAAAAGATGTTCAAAGTTGAAAATTTGCTTTTTTTTTCAAAATCTATTATCTCAAAAACTGAGGGTGCTGGCGACAAATGGTTTGCGGATTCGTTGTCAGTGCACAAACACCCACAAGAAGCGGCTATTGAATGTTACAAGTCCAGATAGCTGTCGAACTATGTAATCAAGTACTTGGTTCGGTTTGAAAAAAAAACGAGTTTTACTCGATTTGAATTCCAAGTAAATATTTGGCAGCTCGAGCCTCCACTCGTGCAAGAGAATCGACGCGGAAGGTAGACAATGTCGAGAACGGTGGATGAAAATTGAGAAACTAAGGTTGACTATAAATGACTAATTTAAACAGTCGAGACTTTCAAATTTGTAATTTTCACATAGCAATTTAATTCGACTTCTTGCGCTTTCTATCTATATTTTACAAATCTTTATTTTCAACGTGCATCGTAAAGTGAAACTCGCAATCGGGAAGCCATTAGACTCTATTTACATTTTAGACTCGTCATAAAATATTATTTCCACTTGGCATAATTTGTCTTTACACGTATAGGTAGTGCCATCGGAGTTTTAGCTCGTGTCGTTTCTCACGGCGGCACGATTCGTTAATGCGGTATCCATGTCTGTAGAAAATGGCCAGTCGAAGGTTTCCGTTATGCCTGTAACATTCGTGTTCTTCTTACTAAACCAATATTTCAATTGTATGAATTCATAAAGTTCGATGTTCAATTAGCAAGGTGTTTGGAGTAGGGTAATGATATGTCTCATTATTGTCGAGCGTGTGTCATCAGGCAACTTTTATTTGATCAGTAAAGTGTAACATTGGCCAGCAGGAAAGCGCGCACCCAATATGAATAAATTAAACTATCCAGTCGGTTGTATAACGCAAGCACAAGTCGTAACACTCAAAGGTGCGGTAATGAGAGTAAATCACGGATTTATGGCCGTCCGTCGGAGATTATACAGTAAACACGTATGCAGTTTATCGCCGGTAACTGCATTCAGCCATCGTACGCACACATACGTGACGGCCCATATTTTTCGTCACCTAAATGCCGAAGGGAGACGTTTCAACACAGTTATAATATTACCGGCCTATTCACTTTCAGCAACCTTCGCTGATGCAACCTCCCTTTACGTCTCCGTCCAGTGCCGTAACAAAGCAGTCCAAGAATAAGTTTTTTGCGGAGTGGCAATTTTTCAAGTGCATCGGAGAATTTACACGATGTATTTCAATTCCAGCTAGAGCCAACACCTCCGCGTTTTTACTCCCGAAATATATTTTTTAATTTGCATAAGAGCAACTATCGCTTTATTTTTTTTGAAAATTGAAAATGAAGGAATTGAGAATTCTTTTTCTAGCATCCATCTTGATAAAAGAATGAATTATCATTTTGTTTGTTACATCACTGGTAGTCTAATTCACATTCTTGTTTTCAACAGAAAAAGAAATATAAAATGGGAGAGTAAAAATTTTTAGAGAACCGATGAAATCGTTATTGAAGAAACGAGGGTTGAAAAGTTCCTTCCCCGAAAATTACGGCACCGTCGCTGTCAGAGCTCTTCCTATTCCCGACAGCCGTTCGTGTATGCCTATAGACTTGGATGCGGCTATAAATTAGGTTTTATGAGGGAGATAAAATGCGCGTTATTATCTAAACGGCGACGCCTTTACAGAG
The DNA here is from genome assembly GCA_960531205.1 of Andrena bicolor. Classification (NCBI taxonomy): domain Eukaryota; kingdom Metazoa; phylum Arthropoda; class Insecta; order Hymenoptera; family Andrenidae; genus Andrena; species Andrena bicolor. The sequence goes on along the minus strand of OY482664.1, from coordinate 25,610,553 downwards.
ATCGTGGCCCACGCTATTCTTCGAGCACGTACGTGTGTTCGTGCGTACAGCAGTTTCCCGTATACACCGTGCGTACGTGTGTACACGACGAGGAAAGGCATTCACCCTCAAATACGTCGTCTACGACGAACCCTTCCTAATACGCATAGATTGACTGTCAAGTTCAGAGAATAAATCGGAAATTGGATGGGGAAGACGATATTTCGGGATGCAGAATAACATTTATCGAATAATGTTACCATATTTGCATACGATTTTTAAAGAATTTTCGGTTATCTTCCTCTCTTCGTTTTAGCATTCACCTTTTCGTAGGAGGTACCTACCAACATATGTAGGTATGTATCGAGAAGCGAAACGTAGATACGGTATGGCAATAAATATTTACAAAATTTCACGAGTTTTAGCTTAGTTTATATCTACAGATTTTCGTAATGCACTTCGAATTGAAACATTTTACCTTTATGATGCATTTACATGCATTGGAATTCAATAGCAGTTTTTATATTTTACCCGCGTTAAAAACGTGACACATTGCCAATTTTATTGATTATGCACCGTTTTAGTAATACAACTGGTTCAACTGGACGATTCGTGTTAATGTTCTTGTATTAATGTTATCCGGAAAAAATTATTGTTATACGTTATTTATAATGCTGTAAAATTTTAAGCATAAGTGTTTTTACCGCATTCTACTCATAAATTCTGTTCTTTAATCTTTTATAAACTTTGAACCCAAAATAAGAACCTGCAATACATCTTTCAGGTCATCAGTATAAAATATTTACCAACAGCCATTATATGTATAAGTATAGGTACTTTTATATAGTTTTATGTAATTTAAGTAAAATAAATTTTTGTAAATACTTTATGTATTGACGATCCGAAGCAATATATTGCAGGTTTCATCTTGGAGTTCCTTCTAGCTTACAGAAATGATTTGAGTATTAAAACAAAAAGATGGAATTTTCACAGTCGAGAAAGGATTTACGAACAGAATTTATGACTGGAAGATGGCAAAATTACTTATATTTAGAACTTTACAACTATGTGTATGCTATTTGAACCTACACATATTCGTGCTTTCTACTGGTAATATTAATTGCGATTGGGCAATATTAATTCCGATTTATATTCGGATATCCGGATACTTATTTAATTTAGATTCCAGTACCCGAGTATCAGCTCCTATCCGGGTATTCGAATTACTCATTATAACTCGAAATCCGGATCTACATTCAGTTTTGGATATTTTATCGTAATGACTAAATAAAGCGCTGTTTATTTGGATTCTAATTAAAAAGAGCAAGTAGAACTAAAATGATTAAAACAAGAAATGCGAAGAGTATTATAGTAATGTTTTATTTACAGTTATACATACCTATACACTAACAATAAGATAATAACTTCCTATTTTGGTATAAAAAACAGTTTATTTACAGTCATAAATATACACTAAGATAACACCTTCCTATTTTTGTATGAAAAAAACAAGTTTATATTTACATCTTGAAAAATTTATTAACATTTTTATTTTCTTTCTAGAAATAATAAAGATTTGGAAGCCTATTTGCAAAAAATAGTATCGAAAAACATTCAGTTACTGAATTTGAAATGTATTTAAGGGAATAGCAAATTGGGCACAACCTGGACCACATAATTTGGTGAAAATTAAGAGAAACTAAATTTCGAAAATTAGCTTCCGTAACTTCGGAGAGGACCTTTTCTAACGCGGATAAAATTGCAACCACCAAAAGATCATATTTGTCATCGGAAAATGTAAATAAACTTGGTTTTCTAGGATCTTACAAGGGAAATCCCGAACCCGGAAATGAAAAAAATTCTGAAACTTTGTGAATACGTAGGAAATTTCCTCCTGATTACAACGCAATTTTTGTTTGCTTGCACAGTTCACTTTAAGGGGTTGTAATTGATCCTTGAAAATCCAGTTATTTTCCGATTTTGTGTTCTAACTCGAGAACTGAAAAAAAATTTTTACCAAATGATAGATCTAATTAAAAGAAGTAACTTTTGTCTAGAAACTTTTTTTCTAGCTCTTACAGCTCGCGATTTTTAACACAAAATCAGAAAATAGCCGAATTTTCAGGCGTTAAGGGGGTATACCCGTTTGAACCCTCGGAAAATGTATACATTTTGTGGATTTTTTTACAAGTCAACGGTTTGATGCAGATTTCCCGTTTTTTAACTATGTTTACATAGTATTATGAACTACTTATAAAAAAAGTTTCAGTTAAAAAACTATTGTTTTTCGGAAGTTACGGATACATGTCCGAAAGTCTCTCGATTTTAGACGGCTAAACGGTGGCCCTAAAAACTCGTGCTACGTTCAACCAATTTACTTCAAATTTTGCATGCACAATCATAATAAGATTCCACATCGCGCAACGAAGGCGATTTTGAAAATTTTGAAAAATAAAGAAATGGTGAGAGATCAAAGGTAAAGTTAAATTTTTCTAAGAGAAAAATCCACTTTTTTCCTTTATAAATAATAAACGGGGAATCGAAATAAAAAAAGCCTTCGTTGGGCGATGCGGAATCTTATTATGATTCTGCATGCAAAATTGGAAGTGAATTGGTTGAACGTAGCACGAGTTTTTAGGGCCACCGTTTAGCCGTCTAAAATCGAGAGACTTTCGGACATGTATCCGTAACTTCCGAAAAACAATAGTTTTTTAACTGAAACTTTTTTTATAAGTAGTTCATAATACTATGTAAACATAGTTAAAAAACGGGAAATCTGCATCAAACCGTTGACTTGTAAAAAAATCCACAAAATGTATACATTTTCCGAGGGTTCAAACGGGTATACCCCCTTAAGGGGTAACACCACTCCAGAGGCAGAAAAAAAGACCTAAATTTGACAATTTATTTTGTGAGCATGACAAACGGAATAGAATTTCTTTTCAGAGGGTTTATTTAACACATATTGAAGTACGAAAAACAATTTTTATTATTGCCATTTGCATGCAAAATGGCGGCAACAGAGCCCGTTGTCGAAAAAAGCTTTTTTGAAAACGCCGCCACGGGAGGACGGATTTCTCGGCATGTATGATTCCTGGAACCAAAAATAAAAAAAATTTATAATCTGTATACAATTGGCTTTGGAAGTACGTAGGGTTATTTTTTTTTATCAATTTTTGTGGAAGTGGTGCACTTTTTAAGAAATGAATCGATTCTTTGCCCTAAAAATGAGCATTAAATTGTTTATAAAAAATAGTTTACATTGCATAAAAAAACGGCTACGTACTTCCAAAACCAATTGTATATAGATTATAATTTTTTTTTATTTTTGATTCCAGGACTCATCCATGCCGAGAAATCCGTCCTCCCGTGGCGGCGTTTTCAAAAAAGTTTTTTTCGACGACGGACTCTGTTGCCGCCATTTTGCAAGACAATGGCAATAAAAAAAAATTGTTTTTCGCACTTCAATATGTGTTAAATAAACCCTCTGAAAAGAAATCCTATTCCGTTTGTCATACTCACAAAATAAATTGTCAAATTTAGGTCTTCTTTTTCTGCCTCTAGAGTGGTGTTACCCCTTACTTTCACCCCCTTCGAGTGAATTTAGGCAGCAAACAAAAATTGCGTTGTAATCTGGAGGCAATCCCGTACATATTCACAAAGTTACAAAATTTTTTGAATTTCCGGGTTCGGGATCTTCCCTTGTTAGTGTATATGTATAATTGTAAATAAAATATTAATATAATTCCCTTCGCATTTCTTATTTCAATCACTTGTATGGTTAAACTTTCTCTCTTTAATTAGAATCGATATAAAGAGAGCTCTAATTAGCCATGATGATAAAATATTCGAAACCGGGTATTCGGATATTCGAATCCATGTACAGTTATCCAAATATTCAGATCCGGATTTCAATTCGGAATTCGAGTTATAACGAGCAATCCGGATACTCGGATATCCGGTTAGTATGAGTCCCAATTGCGATCAGTAGCAAAAATTATAATTACGCAAACGCTTCACAGTATCATTTTGTGTTAAAGTATCACTAGAAACTGATTACAAGCATCGATGTATGTATAAGCGAATACTACAAGCGGACCGTAGTTCGATTTATCTCCTGCGAAACAACTATCGAATCGATATAAAGCCGTTAAGAGGATGCAAATTAATCTTCGATCTCAATACAGGGAAAGGATGCGCTGTCTACTTATGCATCCTGAAAGATGAAACGCGCGACTTACGAATGCGGGACCGACGTTCCCTATAATTTATAAGAGTGAGTTTCGCAACAAGGGTAGTCAGAAATGACCACCCAATGGCAGGGTAAAGGATGTTCAGTCATAACATCTGATGAAGCGAAACATTAACGAGGCGATATATCAACTGGCTCTTATAGATGTAGCGTGGGCGGTATCTTGGACATCACCCAGAAGAACGAGCACGAAATGAAATGTGAAAGAAGTAATTTCTCGGGACTGCCATGTCCGTTCATCGAAGTGGTAAGAGGCTCTTTGGCTTATTCACGACTGCCATTAAATTGTCGAAATGCGACGGTTTGCTGAAAGTATGAAATCAATAGTCCCCTGGCAGACGATGATAATATTGACAAATATCCTGTTAATATCCTATACTGTATTACCTAATATTTTATTCCGTTATGTAATGTACGGCATTCCTTACTTTCTGCTGCAAACCAGGCTGCATCTTAATTGTAATTAACAGATTTTACTGAATCTTATTCCACACTTAACGTGAATATTAATGTAACTTAAATTAAAGAGAAATGCACATTACGTGTCAAATGAAATACCACGTTTCAAGAGTAACGTAGTTAAAAATAACTTTCATCTGCTCGTCCTAACCCACATTGTTCATACAAGACAAGAAGTATAAAAGAAAGACAGTAACAGGCTACCTCCGAAAACATAATTCACACATGTCACATGGGCGTTTATCAATGCGTAAGAAGAATTCACATCTTTTATACCACAAAGCCTGCTACTCGATACTGCGACACTGCGTGTCTATTATGTACCTGTCGAGACCCTCCTCATGTATCTCCTGTAGTTATTCATAAACAACGCTAGCTTCCGTTGTGAATAAACTTCTTCTGCACATATGAAGTCCGAAAGAAAGTGTGATCGGTAAGTAGTTACGTACAAATCATGTAAAACATTTCGAGTAATTTTTAAAGATACTTATCTCCTTAAATAATTTTGGTAGTGAATTTTAAGATGATGTAGGTCAATTGAGAGATACTATCATAATGTCAAGAATCGAATATGAAATTGTTATCGAGAGGAATTGTTCTACGTTTAGAGATTAACGGGACATTATATAAAAAATGAAAGGGAAATATTATAGCTTCATAATCCATAACGGCGCGCAGTTTCCCTTAAACGTAATGCGTTACGGGGATCTAAAGCACTCGGGGCCTTGATGTATGTTACCTATTCCACTGACAAAAGGCAAGAAAGCTGCTCTTGAACCGACAGTATAAATAATCGTGACTTGGCGGGTCAGCGCAATAAGTCCGTGCAGAAAAATACGAGTAGCCGCGGCGGCAGCATTGGGACGAAGCCCATTATTCATTGGCTTAAACCCGGTTCCGAACAGCTAATGAGAATAATACCGGCGTGATCATGATTATCGTAACCTTTCATGACAATTGGTGACATAGAACAAGGTCCTGTCTATTCACGAATGTACTAAATAGGTAGGTATGTATCTATGTTGCAAGTATCCGAAATAGGCGAACAGCTTCTAACGCACCACTGTCTATTGTAATAGATAAAGTCTAGTCTTAAATTAGCGATATTGTAAATTTTATATTAAACACAAACGTAGATGGTAGTTTCAGTAGAGAATGTGTCTTATTGTTAATGGTCCCTGAAATATTATAAAGTAGAGCTGTTGAAGTAATTTGAAAATTGTACAAGCTAAAGGTGAAATCTGACGGCACGTGGATCGACGAGCTTGCTCGGCTCACCCAAGTCCAGGGAGTCGGCTTAAAGGTGAAATTTGACGGAACGTAGATCGGCAAGCTTGACACGAGACTCACCGACCCACGTGCCGTCAGATTTCCCCTTGATGTATTTTCATCATGGTTTGCAACTTTTTATATTTCAAAATGTTTGCCTTACAATTCTGCATTGTATAGTTGTTTTTATTTAGTTATAATTTTACTATTTTCCAATTCATTTGTTATTTTACATTTGATGGTTCATGTTTCATAGCAACCTGATTATGATACCATAAGCGGGGGTGACTTTATGACTAATTGGGTGACTTTCTGAAAATAAAAAATTCGACCGTAAGCGGGGGTGACTTTACGACACTTTTTGATGTGTTACAAAATCACGTGAAAACTATAGCTAAATTATAATCCCGAACCAGTACACTACTTTAAAACAAATCAATGATTACTTTTATAGTTAAATGAGGAATAAAATTTGAAGTTGTCACAGTCACTCTGCAGTGTGGGGGGGGGGGGGGGGATTTTGTGACAGTACGCTTTGTCCTATGAATCACCGGAAAATAAAGAAGTACCAACTAACTCTATTAGCCACCAAGCCCCCCCCCCAACGTAAACATTCGTTCAAACTGTTGCACAAGCAGCCAAAGTTTTGCGTCGCATTATTGTAATGATTTTCTGAACACGATAAGTTGACTCGCATTAACCGGAATACATATTTAAATTGTGTATTTTCAGCTGCTATTTCTGCAAGTCGAGGTTAATGAGAATAGCAATTCAACGTAATCGTGATGACTTTGCTATCGATTAATAATATGAGTATGCATACGCTGCGAGTTCACGGACACATTTGTCAAGGAATGTCACAACTGGCATAACACAATTTGAACATTAATAGAAACGAGATTCATGTTTGATAGTGATGAGATAGAATTAATCTCGTTTGATTTACTGTATCGTTTCGCGTAGAAAATAAAAGCTCGATTTTTCACAATGATATATCTATTTATGTTTCACTTTCTCGTATTGTACAATGCATGAAACAATTACATAAATTGTAGTTCAAAAAATAAAAATATATTGATTCGTTCTAATAATAAGTGATTGAATAAACAGTTGAAAATATATAAAAATAGTTTATGAAGGGTGTTTTACTATGAACAATGTTGGAAAATTATTGTTTTAATAAAATCAAAATACTGTTGCCTGTTTATTAATTTTTAGCTATCTAAGTATAATCCTTTTATTGTTAAGTTCCCTAAAATTTTCCATTATTCAAAAAGTAAAGATTCTCTAACATTGTCAAATGATCGTATTAATTATTAACCGATCAGTTCTGTTGAATAAATGATTTTGGACGAACTAGGTTTAATAAAAAGATAGATTCGAATAATTCAATATTCGTATGCTTGATAAAAACTCGAATATTGGGAATATTGCAGTATTTGAATTGGGGCTGCATCCGAATATTCGAATACCTACTAATATTGCTATTTTCTGATACAGTTCTACATATGACACCAAATTACTTCAGTCTAAAACATTTTACGATTCAACGAATTGTTTATGAGTAATTAAATAAATGCTATTTCTAACAATGGCATTTCAAGGGGAGTTTACCGAGTTAAAAATTTGGTACATAGACCCAGCCTTAGATCGTAGGTAGTGTATCGAAGCACACGATTCTGAAAACGAAGGTGACATTTCGATAAAAACTCGTCGGCTGACAGTGCGGATTGTAAAGCGTGTTTAGCGAGTGGCCAATAAAGGAAGACAATAAATCCTTCGAGAAAGATATGAGCGAGCATGACAGCGGCTCCGTGCTGAGGCCCATTATTCATTGGCTTAAGCCGGACTCAAAGCAGCTAATGAGGTCGGCATACCGACGTGTTCGTGGTGATCATAGCCGATGGACAGGCATAATAATCCGGCAGAGATTGCCGATCGGCGAAACATCCATCGGCGTGGCACAGTAGTCACAGATGGAGCTTCGATATGGTTACTGAGTGTGTGTTGAGACCGAACGAGAATTCATTCCTGGAAGCAGTTAACTATATTGTCGCGTCCTGACGCGGTACCAATTCCTGTACTTATATACGTTCTGCCACTTAAGGCCCTGCTTCCACACGTTTTGCATCATTCGACGTTGAATCACAGGTACAGGGGTACTTCAATTACCTCGAGGTTTTCCCACTAAATCCAGAGGACTGGTTACATTCAATATGTAGATACATTTCACGTGAAATTTATTTTGCTTATGGTTTAAGATATGGAAAACAGCATTTGTTTTACAGAGGAGCAATTGAAATCTTCTGTAACATTATATTCAGGATGTATGTATAATGTATATGTATAGAGAAAACTGGGTAAGTTTTGGTATTTAGTAAGCATTCGCTTGAGTAATTTTAATTAACACATTTGCAGGAAATATGTCGTTTATGAATTAGAATAGGGGAGAGTGGGGTAATTGCGAACATCTAAGCCAAAAAGCAAATAAAACGAAAACTATGTGAGAAATGAATTTGTTTTTTATTTACAAACATACTTAAACTATTCATCTATAAAGTACTGTGACCAATTTTTGAAAAATTATAATAAAAATCAACTTTATAGTGAAAAAGAAAAACCCTTGTTGTTCGAGGTTACCCGACTGCCCATGGGGTAATCAAGAACAGTGTGCTAAATATTACAGCGCGATTTCAATGGTCAACCCATAAAATACGTTGCCACAATCTATACCTAATGTATTTCTCAAACTACACTTCTTGTGCGTTAGAAAAAAATTGCAATTGGTCGGAATATCGAAAAAAATAGTAAAGGCCGTTTTTTAAACTTTTTTTGTCTGACCCTGTAATGAAAATTCAAAAATCCCTTTTGTAGATTTAAGTAAGTTTTATAAATGCTGAAAATTTCATCAAAATCGGTTATTGTTGCTAATCTCAAAGGTTCGAGATTACCCCATCCGAGTTGTTCGACGCCTTGGTCTCAAAATGTTGGTAAAAAAGTGCTTTATTTGAACTTAAAAAATCCCAATTGAATCATTAATTCAACAGTAATTACATGCAATTGAAAATGGACAAAATATTACTTGAAACATAATGAAAATAATAAATTGTGATTATCTTGACATATAGCATGAGCGTTCTGTATTTATTACTTTCTGCCCGGCGTTGGATACGACCTAAACTATTAGCTAGGGGAGAGGAAACATCAGTTTTTATTTATTAAAACCCCGTAACCATCGCGTTCGTGATTACTCCACTCTCCCTCTAATCCTGATATGGAAGTTTTGGAAATGGAATAATAATCGTAAGAAAAATATTGACTAGTACTTCTAAGTATTTAGTGATAATTATCGTTTAAGGACAATTGCCAATTTTGTTATTAAAACTGGAGTTATTAGCACATAAGATCATTCTGGAAGTAATCAGCTTACGTTACGTTTATTAATCAATAATTTAATCTTCTTTTTTTGGCAATTTTTTTATTTTTGTTCCTGTAGCTGTTTATTATACTTTGAGCATTTTACTTAAAAAATTTTATGGTACTATGGGATCAGGGAGCCCCAGAAGAGAAAGCCCAGATATGTATAGAGACCCCGAAGAGTCGGCGTTAGTGAAGTTGGTTAGGCGGCTGCCCAGTACGCGGAGCATTCGAGCTCCCCAACGCCTGAGGCTCCTCAATTTCCGCGGCTCCCACAGATACGCAGGAATTACGAAACCTATTCTTTACAACACGACTGTCTAGATAAATGAAAATTTTAAATTGCCAAGTTTTGTAATATAGAAAAGGTGAAATTAACAGTTTCTACTTATGTATTGTATAATATTTTTCAGTGCTCTTTCTTAGGTACATAAATTTCATGTGTTTCGTTAAAGCTCTACGTTTCTGTATTGATATTGTTCGCAGACTCTCTGATTCTTACTCATAAAGCACCTTATTCAAAATCGATCTTTATACGAGACGAATTATTTTTCAATATTGCACATTAATCAGTTTATCTGCAGGCCTCCAGTGGTGAGGAGGGAGAAGGGTCAAACTGTGGAATTTCATGCAATACATCAGCGGTCATAACTTTTTCCAAAAAAGATATCAAAACGTAAGTTATGTTAAAAAATCATAAAAAAATCAAGCTTTCTAGCAATATATACTTTTATACACATGAATTGTTTTTTAATATAAGTTTTGCGTGTTTCTGTGGTTTTCGTAGGCCGAGAAACTTCACAAAACCTGCAGTTCCTCAAAAAAGTATCGTCTAATTTTAGGAAGAAATGCTGTAGAAGAAGCTTAATATATGCCCTTTCAGATGGTATTAGTCAAATCATAAGAAGACTTCTCGTTTTTGAGAAGTAACAGGAGCACAATGTATAATAACACTGTAAATAGTTGAAAATCTTTTCATGAGTTCATATTTTTTGCAGAAAAGTACTAAATGAAACTTTATAATTTATATTTTGTACGGATTGCAGTTATTTTAGTTGTTTTATCATTTGGTTTTGTATGCAGTGTATTTTATTGTGTTATATTTTTGTAGTTTTAATTTTTTTTTTATTTGGTTCTCTATAGATAAAGTATATTTTATTTTGTAATATTTTTGTAATTCCATAAATACCAGGAAGAGACGGGAATGCTCTTCAGCTGATGCGACAAGAACGTTGATTTGTCAAATATCGCGACGAGAATGAATGTCCAATTTTTCGAAATTTGAAAAATCAACACATACTTACAATTAATATTTTGGCGGGCGATATAAAATCCCATTTCCTGCATTTTCCTGGAGCAGGAGGAACCTCTCACGTGAATTCGTCGATGGAGGTACCCGCTCCTTCTTGACAAAGTAGGGAGGAAAATGCAGAGTCTATTCCCCAAAAGCTATCCAGGTTGATCGGTCAGAGCGTCTCGCCTGCGCCGCGGCTGATGTCTGTATTGTCCCGCAAGTCCACTGTTGAGACAAGTGGACAAAGGTACGTGCAGGTCCGAAGTCATCGTATGTACCACCCGCCGACGAAGCAATATTCAGATTAACTCAGAGCGAGGAATGTCTAAAGGTGAAATCTGATGATTCTACAGAATATTATTATTAAATGTCTTTATTGGACCATGACAATTGGGACATTCCACGCGAAATCGGACACTTTTCGGAGTAGCATTTCGGATGTTGCTGAAATTGGAATATGTTGTAGCTTTTAGTGATATTTATACGTATGTACCTCAAAGGATTTTTCAAAGGATTATGTGTAGTCTCGAAGGTCATAGTATACCATATGGTTGAATGTGTCTTCACAGTAGCTTTCATATTGAATTATCAAATATATAGCATTCCATTTAAAAAACTGAGGGTCTTCTTCGTTTCAAGAAAAATATTGCAAATACCAAAAATTGAGTTACCGTATTATGTTGTGTATTAAAAACAGTAAAAGTTTACCTTCTTCAGTTTTTTACAAATACTTACCATATTCGAGAACACTGTATAAGAATAGCAGATATAGCCGCTTGGCCGCCTCAGCCAGTCGAACCGATGCGATTTGACGCAGCGTCAACTTTCGACAATTTTTACAGAGCCAATTTTAAAATGTCCATATTTTTGAAAATTTGTCCATCAAGGGGAAGGATAGAACTATATTCTCCTTTTTTCCAGATTTATACAATCGCGCCCGACGTTGAAAATATACATTTGTTTAAAATAATTGCACAAATATGGTTCAAATTTTTTCTTTTTTATACTGAAATAATTTCTTCTGAAAACTTCAATGTCTTCTCTATAAGCATCGCAAAGCTCATCTCCATCCGTTTACTACTTCCATAGCCATAATGTCTTGAAAAAAGTTAGCACTTAACTTCAAACAGCTGTAAAATCGACATTTTTCAAAATTTTGAAAAATCCTTTGAGGTACGCATAAATATCACTAAAGACTACAACATATTCCAATTTCAGCAACATCCAAAATGTTACTCCGAAAAGTGTCCGATTTCGCGTGGAATGACCCAATTCCCATACAGCACACTCCCTTGCAACTTACTTGCAGCACACTTGCGGTGCAAGATGGCAACGACTCACGCAAGGTTGCCGCAACTATGCAGCAAAAATTCTATGTCCGCCTGCTGCAAAGTTGCACGGCAACTTTGAGGCAACTTTGAGGCAATTATTCACAAAATATATTTCCACGGGAAAAACTGTTAAAAAAAAAAAAAAAACGTTATCGGTTCAGGGCGACTTGAACACCGGGCCGCCCGCATGACAATCTTTTTTTTTTCAAGAACATTTATTTACATATCATTAACATGTATAAAATATAAACAGACAATAAACGTTGTACAATATTTCTTAACTTACATATTCAGTCTTCTGTAGTTCCTATCTCTAAGAGATTTACCTACGCTTTCTACCTTTAAATGCCCATATGATATTATATCTAATACAGAAATAATATTAATCTTTGGAGCGTATACACATTGCGGTTGAATACATATATTCAGGTACGGTATTATTGCCATTAATGCCAATTATTATGTAGGAAAACTTATACTAAAAACCTACTTACTACCTGCGCAGGTATAAATACTGACCCTGTATGTGTGATTAATCTTATGCAATTTTGCTAGTGACTTAATACTGATTTTGTTTAAATTAAGTTATACCTAATTCTAAATCACCAAAAGGATACTTATGTACTATTCTTCCCTCTTTAGTCGCTTCAATGTAACTAGGGATAATGTTCGCTAACAGTGGATTGTCTCTTAATTGCGTATTGTAAAATTTCTGTGCATTTTCTTTTATATAGTCACTTATGTCATGACAATCTGACGTGCTCCGTTGTGGCTACGAAACCTTCTTGGATGTAGATTACTGTAGATGGTATATATAGTGATTCAGCATACTTGCGGCATAGTTGCGGCATACTTGCGGCATAGTTGCAACTATGCACTGCAACTATGCCGCAACTATACAGCAACAATTCTATGTCCGCTCCGCGCAACTTTGCACGGCAACTATGCCGCAACCATACATCGACATTGCGCTGCAACCATGCAAGATCGCAAGGTTACTGCAACCATCCTGCAACTTTGCCGCAACGAAGTGTGCTGTATGGGTTACGATAGGGTAAGTGAGGGACAGACCGACCAGCGGGAGAGTCCGGCCAGTGCTGATATTTTAAGACTGACGCAAGATAGGGCACTGTGTGTCATTGCATAGAAGAAATGAAGGCGCTTGTTGTTTATCTCACATTGACCATTGTCACAAATCGATATTTAAATTATAGGAAACACTTAAGATTTTATGCGAGTCTGAAAGTTTTTAGACCAAGTTACAGTGCTGGTGATATTTGAAAGACAGCTAAGCTTATTTACACTATACCGATATTGGGGGATATAATATGCATAAAACTACAGTGTCACCCCAACACTACGTATGTATTCGTTTTTAATTTATTTTGACTTGCTGGACGATCACTCCCTTGATTATGGGATAGTCCGATCACATGTGTTTTTCTTGCCGTAAACCCAACTTCAGATTCAGGGAGCGAAAACTCCATTCTACAAGATAGTGATATGTCGTTAAAAGACTGGGACGAAAACGACTGTGTGGAATGCGGAGGAAACTATTTTGAAATCACGAAAAGCGACGATAGGATTAAATGTGTGCACTGAACCCGTTGGTTTCATGATATTAGATGCTCCAAGTACAAGAATGTTTGCGATTTACATGGAGAACTGAAGAAGTACCATATCAATTAACTTCTTCGTGTATTATATTTTTTGTAAGCTACTTTTTGTTATTTTTCAAGGTCGGTTTCACCCGTAGTGGGTGGACGGTCTAACCCCGACATGCGGGTGAGACCGACCAGTTACAGTGCCAATGTTTTTCGTTGAAAATAAAAATAAATATTTGAAATTATCGCACACTATAATTTATATATACCCTAAATTGCTTGAGCTTTGCTTTAATGTGCATAAAATGATAAAAATATGAAAAATAACGATGCTACAATTTCTTTTCCAAAAAGTGGTCGGACTCTCTCGCACTTACAATATAACAATAATCGTAAATAGGCCAGGTTCAGCATAAGTGCTGCTCTACAACCTAACCTAATCATCATTCGACCTCTAGACTCATTTCACACACTGTCATATACCTGTATTCAAGAAAAATTGACGAAACAAATGTACGATAATTTCATTACTATATGTTTAATATTTCATGCAAATGCTACAAAAATTTGCATCCTTACGCCGGTCCTGCCTTTTTACGGACGTCATTCGGATGGCTTTTTACAGACATCTGTCAAAAGACAGACTAAATTTTTTTCCGCACCTGGACCTGATAAAGACGTCTTTAAGACGTCTGAGAAGAAACATCTTAAAGATGTCTATAAGACGTCTGAGAAAAGACATCTTAACCCTCCGGTACTCGCGCGTGTGCACGGAGTGCGCAGAGGTCAGTTTTTGGCTGAAAAAAACGTTTTATCGTGATGTATTGTACCCAGCACCCCTATGTATTCTTCCAGCGGACATTTTTGCATAATGCTACGTACTTGTCAGGTTCAAATTGAGTTTGGAACTGTTTCTGGTCGTGTATCTTGCATGCCGTGAAATTGTCTATGCCGCGTATGTTGCCAGCGACCGCGCCCGTGTACTCACAAGTACGCCTCCAATTGCTTTGGTTTTTGGATATGAATAAGATACACGTGTTTTTTTATTTTGGCCTGTTTGCATGTTTAGGGGGTGAAACCACCCCTCAAAGGTTTTCAGGTGTTCGTGTCCGTTTGTTCTGGATTTTGGATATGTTTTAGAGGACAGAAAAATAAGATACACGAACACCTGAAAACCTTTGAGGGTGGTTTCACCCCCTAAACATGCAAACAGGCCAAAATGAAAAAACACGTGTATCTTATTCATATCCAAAAACCAAAGCAATTGGAGGGCGTAGGTATTTTGTGAGTACACGGTTAGGTTTTGATATTCGTTTTGGTGTTCGTGTCCGTTTGTTCTGGATTTTGGATATGTTTTAGAGGACAGAAAAATAAGATACACGTGTTTTTTATTTTAGCCTGTTTGCATATTTAGGGGGTGAAACCACCCCTCAAAGTTAGATGATTTTCAGGTGTTCGTCTACGATGGCTCTGATTTTTGGGTATGTTTTAGAGGACCGAGAAATAAGAAACAGGTATCTTTTTATTTAGGCCTGTTTGCATGTTTAGGGGGTGAAAGCTTCCCCCAAGGTATAAAATTTTCAGGTGATCATCTCCGATTGCTTTGGTTGTTGAATATGTTTTTCCATATGAAATCTGACTCAACAAAATTTTGTACCCCTTATGAATTTTGAGGGATGGTTTCACCCCCTAAATATGAAAACGGGCCGCTGTAAAGAAACACGTGTATCTTATTTTTCGGTCCTCTAAAACATATCCAAAAACCAGTATAATCGGAGGCGAACACCTGAAAACCTTTGAGGGGTGGTTTCACTCCCTAAACATGCAAACAGGCCAAAATAAAAAAACACGTATATCTTATTTTTCGGTCCTCCAAAACATAACCTAAACCAAAGCAATTGGAGGCGTACTTGTGAGTACACGGGCGCGGTCGCTGGCAAGATACGCGGCATACTTTCGTTTTCATTCAATCAGAAACACTTCCAAACTGAAATTGAACCTGACAAGTACGTAGCATTATGCAAAAATGTCCGCTGGCAGAATACATAGGGGTGCTGGGTACACTACTGTTTTTTTTAACCAAAAAGGCTGCCGGCAGGTTATTAATACGTCACCGTGCACTCAGTGCACGACGCGAGTGCTCGCGTTACAAAAATAGGCGCGAGTACCGGAAGGTTAAAGATGTTTGTAAGACGTCTTAAAAACATCTTTAAGACGTCTTGATTCGTGACAAAAGACGTGCCGAACACTTATATAAGACGTGAAAACGACGTTCACGGACGTCTCAAAGACGTCTGGAACGTCTGACTCCAGACGTCTTTAAGATGTCTGTGTGCTGTCTGGGTACCCCTTATCAAAATTTTAAGAAAACGCCTATAACTCAGCCCTTTGTTCCACTTTGTGGTGTTGCCAGTTGTAAAATGTGTAGTTCAACTATTGGACGTTGCAGTGTGGTAGCGAAGGAAAAATAAGAAATTGTAAAAAAGTTCTTTCTAAGCTTGTACTTCTTAATATTTGGCTTTTTACTCAGGAGTGCCAATGATTAGTGCAGTTACAGCATTAGTGCAGTTTACCCTACTCGTGTCAGGGGCCTACCCAGGTGTATGTGTGTAAGCTGTAAAATAGAATGGGATGATAGACTTTATTTTACTTCGTTACTTCATTGTTTGTTCGTGGTTCTCTGTGGCCCGCTTCGGTGGCTACTATTTTTCGCACCTTCTTTATCCTCACACTCTTCTCGCTCTCACACACTTTCCGACCAATCAAATCACGACAGGCAACACAAACATTCACACGCACATTCGTCCTTTCACGCTTACATCGCGCATCCTCACATTTCGCCGGCGATCAACATATCTGAGAATTTATTTACGTTATAAAATTTACGTGGAAAACATGTCAAAGTCCTTAGGAAGTTTACAATGCGCTAACTTCAACCTTGGTTTATTGCATCGCAGCAAACTAAGGGCAAATGAAATGATGTGGCAATCTTTGAATAATGCGACTCTTTCTATTCGTTCATGTGAGAAACCAGTTTATGATGTTCTTTGTTGTGAATAGCCCAGTAACTCTAGTTACTTGTTATAGGTGCGGCCAAAGACAAGTTACAAAGTGGGCACGTAAAGAATTGTACATTATTACTCCAGTTTGTAGAGATCAACTCGTTTGAAATAAATCTGCCAGAATCGATTACGATTTTTGAAACGGGTTCGATTAATTTCTACGTAGCCAGCCGGTTTACTATAATTACAACAGAAAAGAAACCGTTGAAACTAACTGTAACGGCGTGTTGGCTTGAGAGCCTAGTCGATTTACATTATTAACTAGACTTGGTAATCAATCATTGGCATATTTTTCTCAAACTCTAGTACATATAAAAGTCTGTACATATTTATTTGCTTAAAGCTTCTTGGATTCAAACATGAAATAATGGAATTGGGTTTGCCAATTTTTTGGAGGGGAGGGGGAGATATAGTACTTCACGGCCCAATGGGGATAAAGAATATAGTATATTGTGGAAAAATATAGTACTTCTCAGGGGAAAGTGGTACAAACTAAAACTACATTAAACAACGACATTTTATTTTTTAAATGTATATTTTTGGAGGCATTTTGCATTATTAATTAATTTATTATAGGTATGTAACAAATATAGCAGAGGTTTGATCGCAATGAAGGTCGAAATTAACATATGCGGGGAGATCATTTTTTATGAGACTTAGACTGACGCTGTTTCCTTCTTTCCCCCACTCCATATTCATTATTAAAGTTTAATTTTGATCAGTGACAGATTTAAGAAAAAAGGCCCAGGTGACAAACATTTTGAGGGATCCATTTTTTCGGGAGAACGAAGAGCTACGAATAGTTTACTAAAAACGAGCCAAGTATAGCAGTAGGTACGAAAAAAATATAGTGTTTGGAAACCTATACCTAATCAAAATTAGTTTTGGGCATGGGGCCTTGGGCCATTCTGAGCAAGTGCCCAGAGAGGTTCAGGTCTAAAAATCGATTTTTTTATTCCATTTTTGCACATGCATGGGTAACACCCGGCCACTCGGCACTCACGTAAAACTTTAAACGCGTTTTTCTCGAAAACAGATTTCTCAAAATCGGTGGAACCTGTATCTCCAAAAGTTATTATACGTTTTGACTGAAATTTTTTTTATTTTGAAGAATGTACTTCTGGCTCGAGGGTAAACCAGTAAATGTGATTTCAAATTTCAAGAGTAGTTATTTTCTGCAAAAAAAAATGTAAGTTTTGTAATTTTTTCTGGTTTGGTCCACGAGCGAGTTTCATGCCCTTTAATAATTTGGTATTGCTTTTTATTTTTTATTTTCAAAACAATGCCGTCTACAATGATGAATTATAAAAGAAAAAATATATTTCTATAATTTAAGACATCCTTAATACAAGGCAAAAAGTCCCATTAAATTATATGTAGTAGTTTTTATTTAATTAATTCCTAAAGATCACCTAGTTTTATGGGGCCTAGACCTGAACAGCTCCTTAAATCCACCACTGATTTCGATGTAGCGGAAATATAGTATTTTTACGTACTACATCTTTTTCTAATGTTATATAGTACACTAGACAAAAATATAGTACAATACTATATATTATAGAAGATACGGTTGGCAATCCTAAATGGAATCAACAATGGTATGATGACATAGGTCTATTTTGATTGATCTCCTTAGATTTCTTTAAAACTTTTCCTCAAGGTGTCGTAAAGTTTCACTATTTCGAAATTCTGTCAAGTACTATTTGAATACAGAGAAAGAAGCAATATTCGTGCAACAGTGAAACTGCACGATCATGCTTCTTTGGATCATATCAGAAGAAAGAAAGTTAATATCCGTTTCCTTTCAGGCGAGTCCCCTCCGTCTTGCATGTTCGAATGAAAATTTTTACTGTCAGGGCGTATTACATACATACGTCTTATTGTTAGCGGTAAGAATACCCAGCCGTTCTTGGTGCCAGAAAGTCTTCGGTTTCATATGAATACTCCCGCCGTTACGGCTTTCTCTATCGCATATAGGAAACGAAATGTAATGGAATATCAGGTTGCTTTACCTTATCATACCGACTCACTATTATTTGATGCAATTTTTATGAAAATATGAAACTGTAGTACATATCTCGATTTTGTCTCGTCCGTTTACGTGATATTCTCGTGTCGCGCTGCTAAAATTTTAAGGGGACAAAAACTCTGCCGCCGCGAATGTTTCTTGTGGTTTGTCAATCATACTGTCTACTTCGTCGAACAATAACTGACTTTCGGCTTTTATAAAGTGACATTCATTTGATTGTAAAGTTACCGCAGAAAATGAAATTTGTAGGATAAAAAATAATATAAACTAATATAGAATACATGAAAGGATAACACGTTAATTTTTGTATCTCCCAAGTTTCGTATTGATTGGGTTAAGTTTATGCTCAGTCTGGATTAGAATTTTATTTGCCAGCAATGTTATGATTACAACCAATGCGTCGGAGTGCAAACTGCATACTTTGATTTAGCAAACGCTAAAGAATTTCATTGTCAATATTTATTCTTTGGTAATGGCATTAAGTACCGTTTACATATTTATTCAGAATACATTTATTGTACTTCTTAAAACACAGTAAAATGGTGTTACGTACGTAAAATGTAATTGCACTTAATTGAACGGTGCAAACATCCGGGAGACGCGGTCGACCTAATATAAAATGGCTGTTAAAACAAATATAGAAATTTCTTATTTTATCAGAACCTATAGGTTCAGAATTTTATGCGGATTCAGAAATACTTGTCGATATTTGTTTTAAGACAATATTTACTGTAAATCGGGTTGAAAACTGAAGTCATGACATCTGATCACCTTTCCCGAGGTGCCGGGAGAAATAGTTTTCGTCGTTGGCGAGGACCACTTACATAATTATTCATGGAAAATTAACAAAGGATAAAGCAAAATTATTTATTAGTGAATACAACTACAGATTCATTGATATTTAATTTGTATACGCTAAACAAGTAAAGAACACATAAAAGGAAAAGTGAACTACCTAGCGGAGACCGGGGCAAAGTGAGACGAAAAAAGTTTGAAGTTGAATAAAATTTTTCCCCTTCAATAAAAATGTGTGGAAATAGATTTATAATATAATTTGAAAATTACTATTGATATATGCCGAATAGCAATACTTAAAATAAACTCGAAGTATATTAAAATTCAATTTGAAAAGAAAATGCCCAAACTGACCACTTTACCCCATATATGGGGTAAAGTGAGGTGCAACAAAATAAGAACTTTAATTAAGGATATAGGTAAATATTAACCCCTTGCGCTGAAATGACGTGTTTAGCACGGCAGCTTCTGGCTATTTTGCACCGTGGTTGTCAAAAACTGTGGCAGATTTTTCATTTTTTTTAGGTTAGATTCTCTTCCATCACGCCGCGTGCTTTTCTAGTCAGCTGACAGGTTAGGATATTGCGCGCATCACTTGCGCATTGGTTCTTGGCAGCTATTTGCAGCTCATTTTACCCCGGTCACTTTACCCCGAATGTGTACACAGTGGAAATTAATTATTTAATAATGTTAGGATTAATGTTTTCTCAAACGCGTGTATGTGTATGTTTATAAGCTTGTTATAAACACGCAGAAAAAAAATTGGAGTTAAAATAACACATTTAAGGCTCATTTATCCAAAAAGCAAAATTGGAAAGAAAACTAATGGAAGTCTCTAAAACTTCATTTTTAATTTTTTAAATGAATTTCCATTTTTCGATATCTCAATGTGCATAATTATCATTGTGGTATTACACACATTTATTACGTCACCAAAATTTGTAAATATATTCTATTGTTAAAGAATAAATTAAGAAAGCTCATTTTACCCTGAAGTTCATTTTTCCCCGGTCTCCCCTATTGGGGATTAGCAAGGAAAATGAATACAAAAGTGAATAAATAAACTAAATAAACAAAACTGATAATAAAATAATAATAAAAAATGAAAAAATTAACAAAAATAATACAAAAACTCATAGGGTGACCTGTCCAGTGAGTGAACACTTAAGCTGCATGTCTCTTAAAATTTGTATTCAAAAGTCATTATTTAATCCCCTGAATGTTATTTCTGTAAGCGAGCTGTTTTATTAATAAAGTCAGACATTCCGGAACACAATTCTAGCAATGTTTGATAGTTACAACATTCATTCAAAGTCTGGCAGAGGATTAAATAAAAAATGAGTCAATGACTAGTGAGTGAACATAAATTTCTAGTGAATGAACAGGGGTACCCCAGTGAGTCAACGGGATAATAACAGTGGTTAGGTTTCCAATATATTTAGACGATTTTTTGTGTAATTAATTTTTCAGTCTCCAATTACAATAATATTATTGATTTGATATTTTAGTAGTCTTATAAGATCATAATTATGCATAGTTGAAATTTGATTTCTCGGGTGGGTTAATCTAACCTCCACACTGGCGGCGAAAGTGTCAAAAGAAAAAAAAGACCGGGTAAGCTGTCCATTCATTGGTATAGAAAGAAATGTCCTGTAAATGAACGGCCGTTCATTGGTTTTCACTGGTATCTCCCATCCAATGCATGAACGCCTACGAAACACGACAAATTCTTAGAAATCCGTTATTTCATACGGCATTCTTCGTTAAAGGAACATATAACAATGTAATTATAACCTTAAGGTTATCATAGGACTATTAAATGCACCTCAAAATACAAATTAAAGATATCACGTACCAAGCCTTACCTTGAACTTGTGGGACGCCATGAGGGCAACTGTTAAACAAACTGAATTAATACCGTATCGGTTATAATTAAACAGAAAAAGACTTTTGCGAGATATCTGTAGGTCTCCAGTCTAAATGTCAGTGTCAGTTTCAACGTGAAGTGAGCGCAATAGGCGTTAATTTTTCATATTATATGAGTAACGTTCACTCACTGGGGGGTGTTCACTCACTGGACAAGTCACCCTAACTCGATCATCTCTCCTTTCTGCACCGAGAGATAGTATTCTCATTAGCTTTGAGAGGAAGAGTTAATATGGCCAAATACTTTGGCTGCATTGTCCCTCAATATCTCTACTAACTTATTATCCCAAACATTAAGCAAAAATAAACTTAAAAGTATATTTCAAATACGATTCTGTACAACCGCTGTTTGACAAAAAAGGTTAAATGTAACTTCAATTTACCTTTTAAAGCCTATAAATCCAGAAAAATACAGAAGGAAACGAAATGGCGCCATTCATTCAACTGTTTGTCTTCTAGAGAAGGAATTGGTCTGCAGTTTAACGCATTTTTATGTACACAGTCTGAAATATAGCGACTCGACCAACTCTCCGGCCTGACTGTGTCTCCCGGATTTACCCTACAACTGATAAAAACCAGATGGCTTAAAAAATGGGACAACATGATGCGAAATTGGAGGAAGCCATACCAATTTAGGTATATAAATTTTCCGAAATGTGAGAAACAAAAATTATAATATACAATACATTTAACAATTCAGCAGATTTTCAGTAGGCAGGTATAGTAGGGGAGAGCAGGGCTAGTTGACTAACGAGGTTAGTTGACTAATTCCCTTTAATTCTTGTATTATTGAATAAATTATGCTGTGATTCGCAATATTGGAGCATATGAATGACCAGCTTGCCATTTAATGTGTCGCCGTGATAAAAACTTGTGTGTTCTGTCATTGAGAATGAAAAATCTAAAAAGGTCGGCTGGAAGTAAATATTTTCGTTTCGGTTATTTATGAATTTTTGTCCACTAAGTACTGCTTGATGTTTTTCATGAATATTTTGTGGAAACGTGATACCTTGACTATAATTTACAGTATTTTATTTTATGCCGTGCGTGGAGGTTTTGTACGTACGACCCTTAACACGTTAACAATGTCGGACGGGGTTACTTGACTAAGCATAGGAATACTACTAATAATTGCATTTTTTATCCTCAAGATGCAGTCGAGGCAAAGAGTTTAGCTCCTCAAGTACACTTTCCCCACCACAAATCCTTCCAAACTCACCCCTACCAGTTTTACACCCTATCTTCCCTTCAAAATCTCAGGTCTTCCAAATAGACCATAACAACTCAGTACAAAATAATTATAGTAGGGGAAAGTGGGGCATAACCGGGTACCTAATGTATTTTTCCTGCTAGCATAAAGTCAGACGGCAAAATAAACTTTGGACACCGCTAGAAATCTTAATTGGACCGTACAGAATCAGAAAATGAGAATTCTTATATGAAAAACTATTTGGCTCACAGGAAACCAAGTTTTCTCGAAAGTATGCAAATACCCGGTTTTACCCCATAGGTGTGGGTAAAACCGGGTACCTATTAAAATACGCATAAAATATGATATAATTATAAAATCTTTATTGCTATTATTTTAGAAACCATAAACGAAGGTTTTTTATAAATATTAATTTGTATATCAGTTTATTTTAATTTATTCAGTGTACAGAAATCACAAATAAAGGTCTCGTCGCCCTCCTCAACACTTGTACAAATCTCATGAGCCCACCCGTGGCAGACAATACATTGAATCCACTTTTCCTTGGACTTGGAATGAATGAAAAGTTCGTCACAAAATATGCAAGGTTCCTTTGTAGATAATTGCATTTTTACTTTATCTTTTTCTTAATTTTTTTGTAGTCTAGACTTAACTACGCCCCTGGTTTTACAAGACGTCTCTTGTTTTTTGTGGTTTCACAAATTTCTTGCTGAAGCTGATCTTTATACTCTCCCGAGGTGATTATTGCCGTTTTTCCTCTTTTCCTATTGCTTCGCTTTATTCTTTCCTTTGCTTGGGGAATAGGCCTGATTATTTCAGGGGAAAATGTAACTATTGACGACTCAGCACCCTTAGCCGTCGATGGTAAGATTTCCATATCTTTAGACGTCGATGCCAAAATTTCCATGTCTTTAAACGTCGATGGTAAAATTTCCCTGTCTTTAGACGTCGATTGGATTTCTTTTTTTTTTGCCCATACCAAAATTTAGCTTGATGGGATTTATTCCGAAAACAGATCCTAATGTCACTGGACTAATACATAGAACCTGGGGTACCCGGTTTTGCCCCATACTCAAATACCCGGTTTTGCCCCAAATGAGGTGATTTACTAAACATTAAATATTTACACTTCAACATACGATAAAGAATCGGGTAAAACGGCAAAATACTGTGAAAAGTCTACAGAATACAATGCAGTACTTAGCGTAATCGATTCTTTAAATCCAAGTGGTATAAAAAAGGCAATTCACCAACGCAACACTGGAACTTTTCAACACGAAATTTTTAAACTTCTCTAAATGAAAAACTACGACGGTCTTTGCTGTACGATTGATCTCATTCCGTCGTGAGGTCTACCCGAATGTAACACCATACGTTGGCTGCATATCGCAGCTCTTGTCTTAGTAAAACAGTGGTACCCGGTCTGACCCGCGTACCCGGTTTTGCCCCACTTTCCCCTATCTCAGACCATGATAAATAATAAAAAAAAAATAACACTGTGAAGGAGTGAAAAAAAATAAAAAAATTTATTTGTCGTAGTATACATATGTACCCGTGTCGTATATTATATTGATGGAATTGGCAGCGTATATATACACCTTTCGCAGGCAAAGGGTTAAACCCCGTAGCCGGGGTCTGTTGACTTATTCGTCTCACTACTCTAAATACAATAAAAACTACAACTTAGACTCATTTAAAACGATTTTCAAAATTATGCCTGTATACCTAATGAAATTTGGAAAATTTTGGTATGCAGTAATTCATAAAAATACTAATGGTCTATTTATAAAAATTAGAAATGTAAAAAATTAATCAACTAGCCCCGGTCTTCCCTACTTGTCTTAAATGCTTTTTATTATTTTACTTTCAAATTCCTCTTTGTTTTCACTTATTGTTAGTGTTGTATTTTATTTTCGACATTTTCCTATTTCAATATTGCCTTTGTATTCTTATAACTTTTTGTTGCCACTATACATATTAATAATTGTATGTATGTAAATCCTACGAAAATCAAAGTTGTATGTTCCAAAAGGCTAAACTTTTCTCCATTTAAGATTTAGTTTTATGCTTCTCGTCAAATGTTGAATACCTCTTATTATTTCAATTTTGAAAATTTTTCCTTCTGTTTGCATGTTTGAGAAGACTGTGTTGACGTGCGAGTACGTAATTTTTATGGCGTTGACATATGCATCGGTATTTAAACGTACCTACATATGCATGAACCATTCAATCGTCGGAGTGGCGGGTAAAGTTGATCGCTCGATACTTCATAGTTTATGATACGATCGTGTTACACATCGTCGTTTTGAATTCTACGAAGTGTTGCGTCTATTTATTTTACGTTCCCGTGTAGGTTGAGCAAGTTGAATGATATAAAATGACAGTGGTACATGTTTCTTTCACCTTTTACACGACGCACACATTGATCGTGTCACGAGATACATTCAGCTACTTTAGGAAAGCTGCTCGACTTTCTCATAATTTAATCCAGAGGCAAAGGAGGACAATTTTTATGAACGAAGAAATTGTGCAGGTTACCTATTCAGTGTCGACAAATATATTATTACTGCTACGACGCGTATTTATTTTCTTTCGGTATTTCATACCGGATATCAACTGTACAGATACTTTACTAAATGTCGTAATTTATTTTGAAACACAATTCTCTGAAGATTCGGGAGCAACAACCTGTTAAAATCTTCATAGTTGTCTCACCGCCAACTAATTAATGCCAATCTACGTTGAATGGACTTCATTTTCAAATAAAAAATTAAGCAAAAAGATTTTATGAATGTATATATGTAGATAGGGGCTGAACTGTTACTCTTGTTCGTGTCGGTTTCATTCGGAAAACCGTGGAAGGTTTATTTGGTTTTTGTAACAAGAGAATCAGTGTTAGAAATAATTTTTGGTAATAAGAAATATAGAATTTTGAGTTTAGACTGTTGAAGGAAAATGAGTTACCTTTGCCGCTTTCAAAAATATGGTAATATTTATTATTATATAAAACTTTAGGTAGCGTCGCGTCGGTGTGTTTTCACGCAGAGGGATTTCCACTCTATGTACGGTTTTGGCGCGTTTTCACATCGATGTTCTCGAAACGCATTGAAAGTATTGTCTGAGTGTCACCCGAATGTTGGTTCGGTGAGATTTAAGGGGGACCCCACCGTAAAGCCACTAACAAAAGACAGTTAGGGATTTTTTGATTCGTATAAATATAAATATAGAATTTGGATTTTTTACATACCTAATTTTAAAGCAATCTTTATTTTGCTAGAACTTTTTTTATGAAAAATTGTACACAATGACGGTGAACAAAATAGCTTTTCGGAGCACTGCAAAAAAGACAGCGGTGAAAATCATCTGGGAAGGAAATATAACAAAGGTATATAAACTGGAATAGGTATATTATTTTCCATGTGGCGTAGGATTTTTCAAAATTCGAATTAGGTTAAAGGACCCAATTACTGACACCTAACCTATTACTGTCACCTTAAGCTATTTTGCTTAAAATAATGAATAAATAAACTATATTATATAATCCATAGTACTGATTATAGGTTGAATTATATAATTCTTTTTGTGTATGACTTTGCAACTTTTATTTATTCGTTATTTTAGGTAAAATAGCTTAAGGTGGCAGTAATACATAGATTAGGCGTCAGTAATTGGGTCCTTTACCCTATTTTTTAAATTATAGCAATTTGAAGAATTTACTTTAATTTTTGACATAGGTACAAATTTGCACTGAAATGCTTGTAAAGATCGAATAATTGAAATATAAAAAAAATCGTACCGTAATTTCGTGAATCCGCACACCCCTATACTCTGCACTTCCGTCTTCAATATAATTATGTAGTACCTAGTTTCAAACCCACAGCGTTTTTGGCATATTCAAATTAAATGATATATTTAAAAATAAATGATTTATTATGATTTAGTCTATTTATCTTAGATACTTTCATTTAATTAGCCGAGACCGGGGTAAAGTGAGCCTCGGAATAAAATGAGCTTTCTTAATTTATTCTTTAAAAATAGGATATGTTTACAAGTTTTGGTGACGTCATAAATGTATATAATATAAGAATGATAACCAATTGCGCCAATTATCGTAATGACTATTTATACAAAGAAAAATGTGTCAAATAATATTAAGCAGATATATTTTTATACAAATAAATATTTGAATACGAATAAGTATTTTATTCAAAATACTGGGCGCTGCTCTCTGAAAAAATGATAATTGTCTTGGTTAATAAATAAAACAAGGCCAGACTTATTGATTCAGACATATATATTTATTCAGTTTAGCAATACCAATTCGGAGAGCAGCGCTAAGTATTTTGAATAAAATATTTATTCGTATTAAAATATTTATTTGTATAAAAATATATCTGCTTAATATTATTTGATACATTTTTTTCTTTGTATAAATAGTCATTGCAATAATTGGCGCAATTGGTGTATATCATTAGTTTTGTAAAGCTATTAATTTACGACAATGTTTTTAAATGGGTATAGTTCACCTCATTTCCATGAATATCATTCTGGTTGGAAAGATGGAACTGTCAGCCTATGCAAACGAACGGTGCTCATCGAAATGCTTATTATAAACATTACAAAAGGCGTCGGTCTGTAGATTAGTACAGAGACATTTCGATCTGTGTATCCATGTATATGTATTTCAACGGCCTAGAAAACATAAAACTCTTACTGGTAAGGGGAAGAAGATACGTCACTAGCGTGTAGGGATTGGAATGCAAATTAGCTTCGAGTCCCGTCACAATGCTACCTAATTTCGTTATGTTTACGAAATATGATGCTGATGAAGTGCTTGTCAGTTACTTTCGGTGATAGGAGACGGCACTCATTGGTTAGGGAGCGGCAACTGAATACGGATCGGGGAAGATATCGTTATTTATGCCATGAGTGTCCCCGGAACTCTCCTGCGAGTTCATACAAAAGCCCACGTCTATGAATCATGCCAAGCCATTCTAATCCGGAATATTAATAATGCGCCGTCCCGAAGATTTGTCGATAATGGTCCTTCGGTATTAAAAGAGTCAATTTCTGTCGTTTTTACAGTCGGCGTAACAGAAAACATATTTATATGAACTGAGGCGTTTAAAATACAACACCCAAACAACTCTCACATTTTTGAAGAGAGGAAAAGTATAACGAATAAAAATTACAGGCATAAGAAGTGTAGAAGATACAGTTCCTGACGAAATTAGTCAAAACTTGTTTAATGCGTGTACCCCTGACTAACAATTAACAGATTACAGAAGTAGATAAGCTGCAATTCCAAGTAAAATAGGTCCGTGTGCAAAATCAGTGAGAAATGTATAACAACTTTCTTCTCAAGTGGCTTTGGTTTCGAGTAGAGCTATTCTTTTCGCCCGGGTAGACAAAATTACCCGGGTACCCGTGAGATACCCGGGTATCACATTTAATTGCTTGAAGTTTATTCCGTTCAATAGTGATGTTAGTCGAAAATGATCGGAAGTCGAAAGACGATCGGCTGTCAAATCGGAATTATCAACTATCTCATTCACTCGGATATCTCAAGGGTACCCGGGTATTTAACGGGTGTCCGGCGGGTGGGGTAGTAACAGCTCTAGTTTCGAGAGAATCGATTTGAAAATAGATCCGTTTTTTAGTCTGATTTTTAGCATTGATTTTCTCGGAAATGAGAATCGTATTTATTAAATAATAATGATATATTAGTCTACACGTCAATAAAAAAATGTTGATAATTAGACTTAAGATAAACATAAATAACTGATTTTCGGGAATTTACAAAATACGTTTTACGCTGTTATAATCTACAGTATGAGTACATATTGTCTTTATTCCCGAGGAGGACAATTTAACGCTGGAGGCGCTGGTAGGTGGTCGTTTCGTAGCCGCGTAAAATAACTAGCCATTACATAACTAAAATGTAACCGAAGCAACCACTGAAACTGGCCTTAACAGGTGTTGGTAATGCGGGTGTCGCGTGGATGGTGCGAAAGACGCATCTTATAGAAGGTTAAATAGCAACAGGGCTGTAACACGCAACACTGACCGACCGACCAACTGTTACCGGCTAACGAATAGAGTCACTACGCCGCGACAACTTGACATGTTTGTACAGAGGCCACACGATGATCATACAAGCATTAACAAATAGCGTGCTACCCACAGGGTACAGGCCATAGACTCCACCACTACACGCGTATATCGTTCCGAAGGGAAGTTCATCGTAGACAGGTGGTCACGGATCATGGTCGTCCTGTCCGTTGTGTCGGTTTCTCTCACATGCTTCGTCAAGCAATTAAGGTGGATGAAAAGGTAGATGGGCATTAGCTACTTTGCCTGGGAAAAATACATATTTCAGGATGAGGCGGCACCGGCTCAGAAGCAACGTCCCTCGTGAAAAAGACAACCGTCCTCTATGTACATATATATAAATAGTTTCTGGTTACAGTATACATAAGCAAATTGAAATTAATTTTCAGTGAAGGCACTTATAAAGAAATATATGTGTTTCGTTGTGTATTAGGTTTAATAACAGGATCGTTTCTATTTTGAAGAAGCACATGTTACTGAAGACAGAAAAGTTTATTCGATAATATAAATGATGTTAAGAATCATTATACAGTGTAGAGCTGGAACTATTCGGATAATTTAATATTCGAATATTTTATAAGTATTCGAATGCTACGAATAAACTTCGAATATTTAAGTATTCGAATACTATTTGAATACTGATGTATTTGGTGTGAATTATAAATCAAGTTCTTTAGGTTCATTTTTTTACAAGATTTTATTTAGTTTCAGTTGGAAGTTCGTTAGTTTGTCACGGTGAAATCTTGTAAGCTAATTTTGACTCACTTCACCATATCCGATCGGCTTGAAACTTTGCACACATACGTAGTTCCGATACAATATTTTCACGCGTTTATTTTTAGTCATATGAGGGACTTCTTCTCAGACAGTCATTTGGGCCCGTATCAAAATTATTGGTTCCTTTTTAGTACATTTTAATAAAAGCTTGATATTTAAAAAAAAATTACTACAAAGTATTTCATGCTTTTTAGTGAAAATATTGTATTTTCATCGGAACTGTGTATGTGCGCAAAGTTTCAAGACCATCGGATATGTTGAAGTGGGTCAAAATTAACTTCGAGATTTCACTCTGACAAACTAACGAACTCACAATTGAAATGAAATAAAAGCTTATAAAAAAATGAACCTAAAGAAATTGACTTATAATTCACACTATACTATTCGTGTTGGTTAGATGAATAAATATGCGCAGGGTTTAGTATATATATATAGAAGTAAAGATATATTTGAATATAAACCATTATACATGTTTTAAGCGACTTAACGTTTCTGGCAGAAACTTTCTGGACACACATGACTGTGCGCTGTGCGCAACGAACCTACGATAGATGGAGCGCACTCTGCTCATATACAATACATAGAAAAGCCCCACAAAACCCCCCTTCGGAATGATGTTCCCAGCAGGATCATTTCGCATTACTTAAATTGTTGGGTTTTCTCAGTAGTGCGTCTCGATGTGCATCATACGATTTCGGACCCAACGCCTTTGTTAATAGATCCGCAATATTCCTTGTCGTGCTTACATATTGCAAATCAATTACCCTGTTCATTACTTTCTCTCGAATAAAGTGATACTTTATTGAGATATGCTTCGTTCTTGACTTATCTATGTAATTTTCAGCATGTGCGATAGCCGCTTGACTGTCACTCTACAAAGTAATGGGTTGATTCTTATCCTGTAAACTTAAAGATATTAAAAATTGCTTGATCCACGTTATCTCTCTTGCACAATGAGCCATCGCTATGTATTCGGCTTCCATGGTACTTAATGCTATAACTGTCTGTTTACTGCTTTTCCATACTACTGGTGTTCCGCCCATAGTAATAACATATCCAGTCGTACTCTTTCTGGATGTTGTATCGCTCGCTCAATCAGCATCGGAATACACTACCAGCGGTGCGTCTGAGCGCGAGTAGATTATTGCCCTGTCCCTGGTGCCTTTTAAATATCTAAGGACCCTTTTTTGCTGCATTCCAGTGTTGTTCATTAAAATCAGAACAATGCTGCGCCAGCTTTCCTACAGCAAAAGAAATGTCTGGCCTTGTCCTCTATGATATATACAATAGTCCTCCGATTAGCTCTCTGAATGGTAACTCTTTCCTGGGTTGTGGTTCCTCCATTTCATTCAGGTAATCTGTCCTCACCTCCATCGGCGTATTCGCTTCTTTTGCGTCTTGAAGTCCAAAACGTCTTATTAATGATTCAATGTATTCAGCTTGAGATAGTGCCATTTCTCCGTCTTCCAGTCGATTGAATTTCACTCCCAATAGATTAGAAACAGGTCCCAAGTATTTTGTTTCGAATTGTGATTCTAGGATTCCTTTAACATGTTTGCTCATACTTGTGTTTTCTGTGACTGCTAATATGTCGTCAACGTAAACAGCTAATATTGCTAGCCCCCAATCATGTCTTAATTCATATATGCAGGGATCCACCACGTTTCTTTTGAATCCTGCTTCCTTTAGTTTCTTAACCAGATGTTCATTCCAACATCTTCCACTTTGTTTCAGTCCGTATATCGACTTCTTCAGGTTGCAGTATAGCTTTCCACTACCCTCCTTCTCGAATCCTTTGGGTTGTTTCATGTATATCTTTTCCTTGAGATCACTGTGAAGATATGCACTCTTTATGTCATATTGTTCTAGTTGCCAATCATTCCTTACTGCGAGTGCTGTTAGTAATCTTATTGTATCAAACCCTGACACAGGTGTGTATATTTGTTCGTAATCAATGCCCTTTTCTTGTGTAAAGCTTTTCGCTACTAGGCGTGCTTTAAATCTCTTAATTCCATCTGAAGATTCAATGTCCTTTTTCTTGAATACCCATCTGCAGTCTACGGGGGTCACGCCAGGAGGTAGTTCTTCAAATTCCCATACATTGTGTCTCCTGAGTGATTCCATCTCTTCATTCATAGCTTCAAGCCATTCGTTTGCATCCGCACTTTTAATAGCTTCTTCGTAGAATCTGGGCTCTTCAGATGTTGTGTTCTTTATTAACACTTTGCATGCGGGCGATATTTTCCACGCTCCTGGATGTGTAGCAGGGAATTACAGTCTTTTCGCGTGCGAAGATCGGCAGAAGTACATTGGCTGGTGAGTTTCGGGAGGGGCCTTCTTCCAACAATCGTTTACCTGCCTCGGTGGTCCTTTTCTCGAGCCAGACGTGGTGGGGTTAGCGTCAAGCTCCTGACGGGCGGTGCAGTCCACCGCTAGCTCCGTCTGAACTTCTGTTTGGCACGTGTAGTAAGTAGATGTGGCCGATTCCGCCAACCACAAAAATACAAGTGCCCTGTCTTTATGAGTGTGCACCAATCGGTAACAAAAACCAATCGTCGTAGCAGCGGCCTGGCCCGCTTGCCAGGAGCGCTCCCACCACGCTGCGATTACAGTCTCCCGCTTTCAACGTTTGGTCTGGTGCGGACTGTGATCTCAGTTTCCCGCATGCAAAGTGTTAAGTTCGATTGCACGTCTCTAACTCTATTGTTGTCTTCAAGTTCTGGTTTTGCGTTGTTATTGCCTCTTAGTTCCATACGATGATGTCTTTGAGGTGTTACACGCAGTTCGTTAGGATTCCTTTTTGGCCTTCCTTTTTTTCTTTCAATTGGAACAAAATCCTCCTGATCTTGTCCCTCGCCTTCATTTTCTTTTGTATCGAGACTGGTTTCACTCTCAATTTCAATTACTTCAGGCAGTTTTCTTCCGTCATTTATCGCATGCGAGCTTGACGTTTCGTTTGTGGTTTGCGTTTTCTTTGAATTCGCAGTCTCTAGATTCTATTATCTCTCTTGTCTTTAGAATCCATACTCCATATCCCACAAGTATTCCTTGACGCGCTCGGCTTGTCAATTTTGAAAATCTTTTCTCCTTTGGTGTGTGTACGAATGTTTCACATCCTATTATCCTAAGGTGTCTTATGCTTGGTTTCTTGCCGTTCCATATTTCGTATGGTGTTTTATTTTCTTCATGAGTGTTTGTTGTTCGATTCCTCATGTACGCAGCTGTGTATGTTAATTCAGCCCAAGCTTCCTTTGGTAGATTCGTATCACTGATCGTGCTTCGTACGAGGTCTAGAAGCGTCCTGTTCATGCGTCCTGCCACCCCATTTTGCTGTGGCGTGTATGTCATTGTTCTCTCATGTACTATACCATTCTTATGACAAAATTCATCCCAACCTTTTGAGCAAAATTCCAGTCCATTATCAGTTCTTACTCGTTTTAACAATTCTCCAGTTTGCTTTTCTGCTTGAATTTTCCATTTCTTAAATTCTCCAAGTACGTCTGATTTGGCCTTTAGAAAACAGACTTTGATGAAACGACTTGCATCATCTATTATAGTTAGTATATATCTGCAACCTCCCCAACTTTTGACGTCAAGTGGACCCATCACGTCAGCGTGTACAAGTTCAAGAACTTCAGTCTTCAAATCTTTGGTTAACTTTGGAAATGGTTGCCTCTTCGGATTTACCTGTCAAGCAGCTGTTACACGGTGTCGGTTCTGATATTTCACAGTCCAAACCATTTACCGCCCCAGTCTTTACCATTTTTATAATTTGCTGCTTATTGATGTGCATTAGGCGTTTGTGCCATATGTCTAAAGATAGTTTATTCGACCTCCCTACCTGTAACTTTGCAACTTTTCCACTACGTGTAATTTGTGGTTCTGCCTTTACTACATATAACCTATCCTTTTTGAAAGCTTTCATTAGGGTATGATTTCTTTCATCACATATGCGGCACCCGTACTTGTCAAAGATTACTCTCTTTCCATTTTGTATCATTTGTGTGACTGATAAGATATTTTTTTAATACCTGGTACCCATAAGGTGTTATCGGCGTAAAATTCCTGTAAGCTTCCTCTGGCTCCAATGATCTTTGCCTTTATTTTACCTTTTCCAGATACGCATACTGTTGTCCCATCCGCTGTTGCAAGATTTTTAACTTCAGTATCTGTTTTGAGCATTGCGAAGTATTTTTCATTTGGCGTCATGTGATGCGTGGCGCCAGAATCTATCACCCATGCATCTTTATCGTTGATTGCATTGCTTAAAACTACATTCATGCCTTTTGCATTGGTATGTTGCCTTTATGTATTTGTCCTACTTCTACAATACTTGCTAATATGTCCAGGCTTTTGGCTTTTAAAGCATATTATTTCTCTCTGTGTGTCTATTTTTCCTTTTTCTGGTAGTTTCTCTTTTCTATACTGAAATTGAGAATTGTTTACTTTCATAATTGCTGCAGGTTGCTTACCTTCCCATTTCTCTTTTCGTCTTTCAGCTTCAGCCAGAATTTTTCTCTTATTATTTGTGCACTTGAATTCATCTTCGGGTACATTGCACAAAGTTGATACTACCGTATCCCATTCTTCTGGTAGTCCACACAAGATTGTCATTGCCAGGTCTCCATCCTCTATCTGATTGTCTACGTTTCCCAGTTCTGCTACTGTTTGATTTATTTGACCTAAGTATGCTTCCATCGACTCGTAATCATTTAACTTTGTGGAATAGGGTAGACTAGGTACGGTTGACACATTTTAGCGTTTATCGTCCATTGCATCGGGATTAGTTAAGCGAGCGATGACGGAAATATATTAAATAAAAGACCACATATCTGTCTACTAATGGGCAATGTTATTTGAGATCACTGTATTGTATTTTATCTGTAAAATCAAATTTAAAAAAAAATGTAATTTGTTTCAACTGTCCCAATGCCAGGGTCGGTTGAAACAGTGCCTGGGGTCAATTGAAACACATGCAAATAATACAAAATATAATAAATGAACATGTTTTATTCATCGTCTAATAACATTTTACGACTCGTAATGGCACAGTTGAACATCACAAATATTTTTTTATTAATATTCAAGTCTTTCACGATACTTATAATCTAACATAATTTTTAATCAGCCTTCAAAGGTTTATATTAAGTACAACTTAAATTATATAATAATCAGATGTTGGTGACGATTATTTTTTTTGTAATGTTTGTGTACTACAGCAGCTTTAAAAAAAAACTTTAGCACTTCAGCTATAAAATAGGTTAAAAAAAATTAAAGACTTATTATTTCTATAAAAATCAATATTTTATTTATATTTTTCTCGTAGTCTTCCTTTAGCGTACCCTTGGCATCTTAGAAACAAGAAAAATAAATAAACAAACTGGTTCAACCGTACCCACAAAAACTGTTTCAACTGTCCCCAACCCCCCTTCTAGGTATAAAACGATTCACAGTAAGAATGATAATAAATTTCAATAAAAACTAATCATACAGCTGTATTCCACACACTTCAATTAAAACGATACAAAACTCTCAATACTCTAACTTTAATAAAACCACAATTATTGCAAAAATGTACAAACAAAAAATACTTACTTTTCCGTCAAAAAACACAATGGGGCCTCCTATACACAAGCACAGCACGCGAAGAGCGACGCAACACTAAACTTTGTGTTTCGACTTGTCGCCCGCTTCGTTCTACCCTTGCACCCCTCACCCCCTCATGCACGGTGTCGAGATATTCGCTTTGTTTCAACCGTCCACCGTTTCAACCGTACCCAGTCTACCCTATTCAGTAGACTTTTGAAAAAACCGGTTTTCGAATTCCACTATTCCCAAAAACGATTAAACCGGTATTCAAATTGTCATAAAAAAATATAATTAAAATATAAAATAAATATTTGTACTTAATTTAAAATTTGTCAGTGTTTGTAATATCCATAAAATTACTAAAATATAACAAAGTAAAATATACTCTATCTATACAAAAGCATATAAATAAAAAGAATTAAAATAACTAAAATACGTACATTTTTTGAGTTCATTTAATATTTATGGATCTACAAAAATATAACACAATAAAATACATTGCACACATCACCAAATTAAATAAAACTAAAATCTCTACAAAATATAAATCTTCATTTCATTTAGTATTTTTCTCCTGAAAATATGAACTCATAAAGATTAGTTTTACAGTAAACTATTACCTACTACAATATGCTTGCGTCCGAGGCGATTTCAAGTCAAAATGTTAACGTTTATTAACATTATTAACGTTTTTAATTAAATAATTAATTCATTTTTACATATTAATTCTACTGCATAAAACCGATTTTTAAAAACCGACAAACCCTAGTATTCAGTATCTCATTAACCTTTCTCGTACAATATAATTTAACTTCGGTCCTTAAAATTGACACGGTGAACAATGACAAATAGAGTAATATATACTTCTGAAACAAATTCGAAGCGCTCCGACCATACTCACGTGTTTATGTCATGTATATGCTATATAAGAAAATGGAAACTTTATATCTTGGGGTAAAACTACGGCATCGAGGAATGTAAGAGGACTTCGTGTCATGGAAACACTGTAAAAGAGGAAAATACTGCGCGTTGCTGAAAAGATGTCTAGCGGAGCGGCACGCGGACAAATGGGGTACATACTACATACCTACTTACTTGTGCCCTACCTTTACGATAGTGTTACAAAAAAGCTGGGCCTACGGGCCCAGCGCTGTCCAGCGTAGGGGCCCCTCACGCGCCTGCTTCCCCTTCAAACCTTCCTTTCGAGCAGCGTGACTTGTTGTCAAGGAAACCTCACGACGCTAAAAAGGAGACCGTGACACTTCCGTAGAGAAGGAAACGCAGACGCCACGCGCAAAACCAAACGCAACAATTATATTCACGCGGGAACCGATCGGATTAGTTATTTTGACTCGGCGGCGACTTCGCGTCATGGTGACGGCGGACGGTGGTGGGGGACAAGTTTTGTTCATTGAGCTCTATACTAACTGGAGTGTGAACAGCAGTTGGAAGAAGTAGAGGCGACAGCGATCAGAGAGAGAGGGGAAAATAGTGTGTCCATGCACCCTTCTTCTTCCTACTATCCCTCTCTATATCTCTACTATCCTGTAGTAAATTTGCGTGTGGTGGGGGTATAGACTGTATAGACCGGTAAAGACGCCGCGCGGGACAGAGACAGCTCTACCCACTAATTTGTGTACTTTGTCTGATCGGCCGCCATTGCTCTGTTCACTCTCCAGTTAGTATAGAGCTCAATGGTTTTGTTTCTCAAGAGCCAAGTTGGACGGCACTGGGCCCCTACGGGGATAGATTCCTTCCGCTTGCCATCTTTTCAGCAACGCAGGTCGATAGGAGACTCTTAAAGAAAAACCGCACACAATGTTTACGTGGGCGCGTTGGTCGATGGAACTCATCAAATCTTTCAACGAAATATCGGAAAAATCTCGAAAATATCTCGTACCTTATTGTATACCTACTTAAATGTATCTGCTGATATTATATGCACACACTTAAATATTGTTAAATTAAATGTCACTTTCTATTGTAATGCCTAGAAAATTATTTTCATCCGAAGTAAGTAGGGGAGACCGGGGCTGGTAGGCCAATTTTTCAGTTTTTGATTTTTAATAAATTATATGGGCGAAATATCATTAAATCGGCTACTATATTTGATAGGGCATACATTTGGCTATTTGAATAAATTATTAACGTTGACTCAATGTGACAACATTTAAGGCATTTTAATGTTTTTCTAACACCTTACATGCTGGTCAACCAGCCCCGTGGTCGGGGTTGGTAGACTAACAGTATTGGGTAGGTTGACTATAGGTGCAATCAGTTAAGAAAATTTTGTTAGCAACTTATCTGAGTGGTAATAACATAGCACAATGTCACGAGAGTTGTTTTATTATAAAATATTTATTACTTTTTAATAATAAATAACAATTTAAACCTTTATAGTAGCAATAAATCTTATATCTAGTATTATAAAAACATTCGCCATCTTCTATCAACTAATTACTATCTTCACAATCTGATGTGCAATTTTTGCACTCATAGAAAAGTATATTTCCTTTTACACATCTCGAGTGCACCCACATCTTGCAAGAAATACATTGAACCCATTCTTCTCCAGGAATACTTTTTGAATAAAATTCAGTGCATTCAACGCACGTTGTATCGTCTGCATCATCAGAGGAGTAATTAGTGTCTTGTGTCTTCATTTTCTTTGTTGTCTGTCCCTAGTGTCTCTACAGTTTTCTTTGGGGTATCACTGGGGTTGGTTGACCAGCTTAGTCATGTAACCCCGGACGTTATTAGTCAACCAGCCCCGAACGATCATTTTGACTTCAATACTCTATACAACCTGTAATTATTTATGTAAAATCAAAAACGCAGTCTCAAAAGGTTGTTTAATAAACAAATTTTAAAATAGTCCCTTCACCTTTATTCTACTGTGACTATATAGAGCGTGGAAACATAAAATCTTTAAGAAAACATATTTACTTACGTAGCCAATTTTTCGATAAACGCTGGTAACTGCCAAACAACGTGTAATGGTGGTGTCGGACACAAATGAATGACATAGTAGAAGTGACTTGCTCCTACAGAAAATCGCTCCGCGGTAGAGCACACGTCGGTGGAAAGTTATTAACAATTAGTCAACCTACCCCTGGGGCCAACCAGCCCCGGTTTCCCCTACATGAAATGTTTTATAAAAATGGCATCGATGTAGTTCAGAAAATACTGTAGAGGTTTCGTGTGTTTATACGACGAACATATTTGAAGAAAAATGACATTCAAGCTATTCTAGTATCCGGGCAGAAGTCCCACTTCAGGCAGAGTATAATTTCTGTTTATTGGATATGGTATGTCGTTCCGTAGCGGATAAAAGCGCGGAGATAAAGCCAAAATTCTTTTGATATCGAGATACATCGTGGAGAGAAAGAAAGGTACATGACAAAGGGGTATGTCGTTCGTGAAACGCTTCCTCACCCTTGTCTCAAACAACCGAGCGAACTGTATTAGCCAGCGGCATCTTGATATCATCCGAGGAACTTGCCAACTCCTTTATACAGACATTTATTTCCTGGCGTATCTGTTACGGCCAAGTGGCAGTCTCGCAGATTGTAATACTTTGCTTTGTCCCAACCTACGTTCTTTGCTCCAGCCGCTCCATTTCTCCTTCCAAAGAACTTCAACGACCGAAGGAAAACATAATCGTGAGTCATTCGTTACTGCTACGCGATCTAGTAATTACTTTGCAGATGGAGCACCGTGGATGTTATCATTCCATTCGCCCACAACTCCATTTTATACAATGACTAAGGAAACGATATCACCTCAGCATTTTAACTGTTTAACCTTTCGGTGGACGTCCTTGAAAAGAGCAAATCGGGTGATTAGAAATTTACATTTAAAAAGACTGGATGAAATGAGGGGTTGTGTTATACTAATACTGGAATGTAATATTTTAAATAAAATAACGATTAAATAAGACAATGAATTTTGCTATGCAAATGGAAATATATAGATTTATTACAAAAAGTTACAGTGGAACGTCGATTAATTATTCAAACGCCGAATAAAGGAACGTTTAAAATTAGTGAAACACCGATTACCCGAATGTTCGATTATTTATCCGAACAGCGTTTTCTGAGGGAAGACAAAAATTGCTTAGAATATGTTCTCAACAAATCATCAGGGCCATCTTAACAAATTTGAGCGTTCTGGGCTAAAACATTTTGGCGTCTAACCCCCACGGGTGCAATTTCTTCGCAATCTGTGCAAGGCAGTATATACATCACAACCCCGGGTCTGCACCAAGGCAAACACGAACAAAAACAATGCCCGCGAACGCCCTCGCCGCGTTCACGCCGCCGCAAACATGAACAAAACTCAGCGAACGAATCATGTGTGAACGTCTTGTTCCGTTTGCGGCGGTGTGGACACAGAGAAAAAATCAGTTCAACATATTTGATTCTTAAGCGCCCTTGGATCACGGGCGCCCCTGGGCTACAACCCGATTAGCCCATTGGTGAAGGCGGCCCTGTATGCGATATAGTACTATTTTCCACAAAAAATATCAGAATGTAAAAACTCTTCGAAAATAATAATTTTATTCATTTCACTGTTTCTATCTTTGGTACAAGGGACCTCAAAATACTGAAATTTCAAGACCTCAAAACAATCTAGATACCAATGGGTTTAAGCAGGGTTGACTAACTGGCGATTCACGAGCCGCCGGGGGCCCCTCCGCCTTGCTGCCACGCTGAACGGCCCCCTCCATACCTACCAAACACTGACGATCGCAGTCGAAAAGAGAAGGAAAGAAGCAAGAATCGACTGCGATCGTCAGAGTCTGGTCGGTATGGTGGGGGGCCTTTCAGCGTGGCAGCAAGGCGGAGGGATCCCCGGCGGCTCATGAGTCGCCAGTTAGTCAACCCTGGGTTTAAGGGGAGGTTCCGGTCTAGAACCCCCCAAAATAGGTGATATTTTGGAATTAATTAAAGGAAAACTACTATATATAATTTAATGGGACTTTTTGCATTGTATTAAGGATGTCTTAAATTATAGAAATATATTTTTTGTTTTAAATCGGTGGGACCTGTATCTCCAAAAGTTAATATCTGATTCGCCTGAAACCTTTTTTATTTTGAAGATTATTCTTCTGGCTAAGGGGGGAACTAGAAAAAATGACATTTTTCAGAAAATAACGACACTTGAAGTTTTAAATCACTTTTTTCCCTATATTTTTGGTCCTTTCAACGCCTTTGAAAATTATAAATTTTCAATTTTTTGTAATTTTTTCTAGTCTCCCCCCCCCCCTAACCAGAAGTATATTCTTCAAAATAAAAAAAGTTTCAATCGAATCGGATAATAACTATTGGAGACACAGGTCCCACCGTTTTAAGAACACTGTTTCGAGAAAAATGCATTTAAAGTTTTATGTGAGTGTCGAGTGGCCGGGTGTTACCCATGCATTTGCCGCTACCCAAATGCCTATAACTTCGGGAATTTTAAGAATTTCAACAAATCCTTTTAAACACGTTTTGATATGATATGAATGACCTTTTCCTAAAAGGTTGAACATTCGAAAAATTAAATAAAAAAAATCGACATTTAGACCGGAACCTCCCCAACGTTTGACAATCAAGACATCGATCTTTCATTAATTTAAAATTCATTTGTGTAAAATGATAATCTTTCTGAAGAATCGAATCTCAAATATACGTATCAGTCAATGTACATACGTCTCAATTACGTAAACGAGTTAACTTAATATCTTTCTTTTGGAAAAAATAGAGACATCTATTATTTACATTAGTAAATAGATGTTAAGACAGATACTGCAGCGTGTTTCCTTTATTTAGTTTTATTATGGTGATGCGTGTAGAGCACGAGTTAAGCGCAAATGTTGCAAGCAAACTTTATTTAAGATATAAAATAAGTGAAACCAGTTAGTTCAAACAGGAATAAAATAGTAACATTTCTAATTTGAATTTACTCAGTTAATTAGATTTTGAGAAATCTTGATAACAATAAACCAACTTAAAACCAATAAGTTCACTTACATTTTACACTTCATAAAATGTATTTTTAGGACGTTAACAAATTTGTTGCAATTATTGAAAAATAACGTTATCGAATCCAAAAATAAATTGTGAATTTTACCTCACTTTTCTACATGGCAGAGTGATTATCGTCTTTAACTCTTCGTTCACACAGTGGGTGTGAGCCATCCATAAGCTGATTTTGACGCTCTCTACCTTCTATATGCAAAATAAGTACCTTCTCTCCAAAGCCGACTTATAAACTATTTTTTCTCTCAAAATATTATATCTGAACAACAACTCCGTAGATGTTTAGCTTCTAATATTGAAATTTGTAAAAGTTACAATTTTTTTAAGATTTTCTTCGTTTTTTTTTCGACATATGGTAATCTAGAATTTTTCCACAAAAACTGTGATAAAATTTGAAGACAAAAATTATTGGAATACATTCTAAAGACCTTCAAAATGACCCATAATTTTTTTCATACCGATTCGATTCGTCAGATGGAAATGGCAGTCATTCAAAAAGTGCTCCAGTTCAAAGTTGATCGCAAAAAGAGGTGTGTCAACGAAGGGTTGAATATTAATCAGTATCAAGATAGCTAACAATTCAGTCACTACTTTGCGATAATTTTTAGAAGTGCTGGCTCTTACTTGCAAATATGCCTGTTGTATATCTCCCTATTGTGGAGAAAGTGTAACGTTACAAACGTTAGCTGTCTTCGCACAAGCTCGGGTCCTTTCTGCTGGGTGGCAAAGTCGGCAAAGGAATTAGTAACGTTATTCAGCTGGCTAGGCACAAGGGATTGCAAAGAGGGAAGTAAATCTTATTGTGCTGGTATACTAGAATCATTAGTCATGACCTTTGTGCGAATGAATGCAAAGATTAGTTGGTAGGCGTTCGTGTAGGCGGGCCGTTCGAGCCCGTTGGCGTGGACGTGCACCTGGAGAATCCTCTTCGATGGAATTTAAGAATCGGCAAGAACGGTGAGTGGAAAAGTGAAAAAGCGAGAGTAGGATCACGAGGCACCCTGTTGGGGTCTGCTAATGAGAAACTACGGGGGACATTCGTCTTTTATCCTAGACACGTTGACACGTTTCTGCCCCCTTGGTGGAACGGAACAAGCACAGACTAAGTGGTCAGGAATCTGTCACAGTCTCAGCTTGCTCGTTTCCTAAGCGGACGGTTTGAATTGTAGTAGCCCGCCCCACCTGCCTTCCGCATAAATTTATGCGTATTCCGTAATTTCCAGATGAGATTACCGTAATTGCTATATTGTTGCTTTTATTGTGTTCTGAATAGATAAATCACACCCTTCGATTACCTAAATTCTTATATTTCCTTTCAAGTTGTGGTATCTTCATAACTCTGCATAAAATTTTACAGTGTGTATAATAAATGTCCTACGGTAATAAATATATAACAAATTTCCAATTTTTAGTATTTAGTATTTATTTAGTTAACCTTTTTAAAATTAATATGCATATATATTATTATTATTTAATATATACATTTGTTTTTAAGAAAACTATATATATAGTAATATATAATATTATTATTATTAAAATATTACGTATTATAATATTATTTACATAATATGTAAATTTGTAATTCACATTTCTGGAATGGATAAGCTGGTATGTCCATCTACATAAATGCTGTTACCTTATTGCACACTGAAACATTTGTTTTGAAGGAGCTACGTATAGTTTATGCGAAGGTTGGTATTACAAACGGTTTATAACGCGGAAGATGATTAATATTTAAAATTGTACTTCCGTACGTCCACAGATGTCCAGATGTTTCCCTGGTAATGCGATAGGGAAAAAAATTATAACTAACACATTCACTGTTGTTGTAGTCACATTAATCTTCTTAGGAGTAATATACAATGGTAAATGCACCATTGCACTATCAATTAGTTTACTTTAGTAGTTTGCTTGACACATCTCTGGAGTGATTTGTGATATCAGTTGTTTCGATATTTTAAACAAATACTGCGAACTGGTGAGGGAATACTAGTTGCAAGGTGGGACGACTTTGAGGAAACTAGTACTTATTGTTTTTAGATATGTTATCTCTGATAGCATTTAAAAGAATAGTGAAATTTTCGTCCGATATTTTAATAAAACTTCTGAATTTGCCATTTTTTTCAACATATTATTGAATAAAAAGGAGTTGTTCACGTTATTTAATCGACAACTGTGATGACCACCCACCTTCGTTTTCCCACTTTTTTATTCTTCTTCAACAAACTTTACAAACCAATGAAATTTATACAAGCTTCAGCTTGCCTTAGCCTGAACTTGCCTTAGCACAGGATGAAAAATCTGAATTTTTCCAGCCCGAGGCACTCAATTCGGCCTCGGCTTGCCACATTCGCGTTCGTGTTAAAGTCTGTACGTGGCCTATAGGCAGGGTTAAACATTAGGGTGGGCTGAAAAAATAAAATTTTCGAGACTCAAAACATCCTAGTGCGGAAAACTTGTGTCTGGGAGGACAAATCGAGGAAAAAAAAATTTATTGAAATCGGCCAATATTTGACCGGCCCCAATCGGCGCCAATTTTTTTAATTTTTCACCAAGTTTGGTGACTTCTGCATATTTTGTGAAATAGTGTGAGAAGTGGTAAGACACGTTTTGTTTTCAATACAGAAGCCAACAGCGGCGGGCGTATCCATTGCCGCTCACCGACAGAATCGCTTAGACGCGCGCGACTACCACTGTCGGCGCCATACGTTTTGCCAAACTATTTCGCTTAGTTATTGAAAACGAAATGTGACCTACCACTTTTGTTGATTTTTTCCGAAGGAAAAATGTCTGCTGCATCGCGTGGAGTACCTAGTCAGATTTTCTTCTAGACCTTTAGTTTTTAAAATAAATTGACAGATATCTGCAAAAATTATTGCGATTCGGGTGCATGTTCTCTTTGATCGTGGTTTAAATATATTTAAATGATAATAATGCAATTATAACTTGTATCGTTGTGTTCGCGAGGGTTTATAAAATAATTTAACGGAA
Organism: Andrena bicolor; assembly: GCA_960531205.1. NCBI lineage: Eukaryota > Metazoa > Arthropoda > Insecta > Hymenoptera > Andrenidae > Andrena > Andrena bicolor. The sequence goes on along the minus strand of OY482664.1, from coordinate 25,566,435 downwards.
CAAGCAACCGAGTAACTATTACTGTTTGAACTCAAAAGATGTTCAAAGTTGAAAATTTGCATTTTTTTTTCAAAATCGAATTTCTCGAAAACAGAGGGTGATGGCGACAAACACTTGCGGATTCGTTTTCAGCGCACAAAAATATATAAGAAATGGCTATTGAATGTGACAGATCAAAATAGCTGTTGGACCGGCTCTTAAATCAATGAAATATGTTCATTTTTCGCTACAACCGTGTTACGTCCCAAAATCAAAACACATTGATGCGCCGCTTCGCGATAATATATAAAACATTATTTCACGTGTTTATGTGTTTAAATAATATTTTCTGCTGCTCAACTGTGAAATGTACATATATTTTGAAAATATACAGAAGTCGCCAAACATGGTGACAAATTAAAAACTTTGATCCCGATTGGAGTCGGTCAAATATCAACCGATTGCAAAAACTATGTTTGCTTCGATTTGTCTTCCTCAGGCGAAAATTTGATTTTTTTCCGCCCACCCTATGAAACATGTGCAGCAGTGCACACTGCGCGCCGAACACAGTTCGCATTTGCGCACGTTGCCTGTGTTTAGGCCTGCTTTAAGATGCTCTCATATAACTCTGTTGTGAACGCTATAGAGACTTCTAAACCAAGTAAGAGAATTATTATTTTACCGATGATTGCTATTTTCCCTGAGCTATTGTTAATTTCTGATTTCGCGGTATGTTATACCCGATGGAATATTCGTGAATGCTTATCGTGCACGGGTGAATTCGTAATGTTGTTGGAGTAATGTAACGTTGTGTTTCCAAGGAGGAAGCGTCAGATCAGAACGGTAAATCCGTACACAGAAGAATCCAGCAGAAGTTATGATGGATACGTGTCTATATCAAACTATCAGCGGCGTCTTAGAGGAAGGTGCTGGCATCGTTATGGGCACGACGTTGACGGACGGCTCTCTTACGCTCGGTTGACGGGAAACACAAATTGTGGGCGCAGCTGCGCCGATAGTAATCAAGAAACACGGTAGGTAGCGGAGTAGAGTGGCCGGATAATAATTCTCTCTCTGTCCGTGGAAGCGTGTACACATACACTCTGTGTTATAGACTAGGAAGAGACGCGCGGTGAATAGACAGGAAGGAGCACTATGGACGGAGACAGAGGGCGAGGGGGAGCGAGAGAGAGGACGGAACAGGGCTGGTGGCACTTTACAGGAAAACGATGTTGATCCAGGTCGATACCTGTCATCCGCTGGCCGATGCACTGTCGAGATTGCTCCCAGTTCAGGACCCGTCTCACTTTACATTGATATTCGTGCGTCCCCCTGTCCTGTCTGTATGACGACGTACAATGAAGGTCGACCTTAGTTTGCCAGTAACGACAGCGGCGGTACAGTATCCGACTTCAAAAGGTGCAAACATGCGGGTTAAATGAAACACGCATGGTCACAGAGTCTACACAACATTTGTAGCAAACCTTAGACATTTTCTTAAGAGACATTGTACTATTTTAGTCTATTTTACTCTAGTATTGTGTCCTTGTAAAGAATGGAATTCCGGAAACAAACGGAAGAAATTAAATAATTAAAGGGGATGTTGGGAATGAGACCTGCTTTTCTGTAAATATTTCTTTCCGTAGATGCAACAGTAATAATAATGATAAAATCGACATTTACATTTTACATGCCACAACAGTGTGTACAGTTACACCTAACCCCGGTCTACTTGCAAATTGCAATTCCAACACGTTTTGTGTTCTTTTGTAGGTAGAATATCGTACAGTGGATATGTTGTGAAATATTTCATATTTCATATTTCACAACAGATAATTATACTACAGATTGGAAATTTTATAAAATATAATATTTCAACGTTCAGTAGAAACCGTTGATACCTTGTATATGAATATCTAGAGACGCGGTAGCGTCTCGACGCCAAGTACATCGTATTTACAACTTATAGCCAGCCTCTTAATATCGATTTATAGTTTACAGTAATCAGGATTTATGTTATTAACTGAAAATGATTACGAAGAAAGGATTAAGCACAGTTGAATTTATAATATTAATGGATGCATGTGTTATTTTTCAAATCATATTTGTTAAGATATGGTGATTGTTGGTGCTTTAATCTTAATCCTTTTATGCATAGAATAATTTTTCGTGATTCTGTGTTTGAGAAAAGACAACTGGAATTTGCAAGTGCCAAATCTCTAGAAAAACTTATAGCCAAAAGGAATAAGCAGATCTGACTAAATCTTGTTACACGTTTTTCTATACATTGTTTCTGTTTTCATTTGGTAGGAATGAATTTATAGCCTATTCCATTACCATCAATATAGAAGTGTAGATATAATCGTCAACGTTGAGTGTAAAAACATTTAAATAAACCCAAGTCTTAATAATGCCATACATTTATACAGGTACATATAATTATATTAAAATATCTGTCATTATACATGGATTTGTAAAAGAAATTCTTAATTATAAATACACGCATAACCCTTTCATAATTAACTTCCTATAAAATTCGGAATGCGTATAACTTTTTAACGGAGCTGTGACATAAATTTGATGACATGTGATTATCTTTAAACGTATTCTACTGATGCTATTATTTCGTGTAATTACATTCAGCACGATATTAACTGAAACAAATGGCAAAATTATACCAGGACACGATAAAATGTCACTTAACGTAAAAATTTTCTATAACATACGCGTTAGCTACTGTTTGTCCAAATATCTACATAATATGTATAAAGACCTAGAAAATATCGAAGAGTGCTTACAATTTCTGTATTAAAAACATTTCTCGTATTAGGAAATGGATTCCTTATCAGGAAATTAAATATTTATAAACATCACTTTAATTTTCAGAGCTTAAGTTGACTGTACTGAGTTTGGAAAAAATTAGAATGCTCTTGTTTATCTTTCTGACTGAAATCTTTTAAGATAAAAAAATGTGTTTCAGAAATGGTTAGTCATGGGGATTTGAACCAGCACTTCGGGGATGGTGCGCATCCGCAAGTTGTTGGTGTGCTGCCTACAAACAGGGAGAGTGCATTTCTATAACACATCTTTTTATCTTAAATCTCTCAAAAGTTGGCGGCCCTGTACAGGGGGCCGCTAAACAAATGTGGCCCCAACCAACTACCGATCATAGATAAAATAGACAACACGATGAAGCTAACCTATAACTTTTTATTAAACGGCGACTCCCAACTAAAACCTTCCCAACATTACTCAGGGAGATGACTTTGATAACATATTAAAAAAATTATCGAAATTGGAGGTGACTCCCTTTTTGTGAATATTTACCACAAAATAACTTAAGGGATACTTTTTTAAGTAAAAGTTAGGTTAGGTATCTAAAAGAATTTTTCCTTACATATGTATATGAGTCATAGTGAGCAAAGGACATAGATTACCGCAAGCATAAGCGTTAATGTTAGTTAATTTGTTTTTAGGGTCACGAATAAATGAATACATAAGCGTGTGAGTTTATAAAAACCGATGCAACTATCTGCATTAAAGAAATGTTTCGTTTAATGTTAATAATGTAACACAATCTTGATATATAAAGCAGAAAGGTTTTAATTTTATATGTTTGTATGTTTGTCTGACGCCTAAAAACTTTCGAACGATAAACTCTGGGATCACGGAATGTGACTCAGTTTATTGTGCCTGGCTAATCCAGATCAATGTGAACATTTTCACAAAAAACTAAAAAAATTTTTTTTATGAAATTTGAATCTAAATTTCGGGCAAAGCCGAGTAGTAAGGCCAGTAATGGAATAAATGTTCGAATATGGATATGCACGAAGTTGTACGATTAAGGAGTATGTAAGTATACCAGACTTGGCTTCTTTTAACGCCCGCAACTCGAGTAAGTTGCGTAAGTAAGATTAACTAAGGTTATATTACATGGCTACCAATATCTGTATTACGCGGTGAACTTAAGCTTCTTTGCGATGTAACAACGTTTTAACAGTTGGTGAACGTATCGGCGGTAATGTCGCGATTATATCTTTGTTATGGCGCCTTTAAGGCGTGGCAAATTGTTCGCTGACATATAATAGCGTGATTAACTCGAATTAGTTTCCGTCGATCGCGTAGAGTTATCCATGAATTGTTTTGTGCCAAACGTAAATACGTGTTTAAGTGGGTGCGACGCCACGATAATCGATGTTTTGCCTCGGCGATCAAACGTTTCCTGTACGCGGTGTCTAGTAAATAATAGTTTCGGTTAGGTCAATAAGATGTAGCAAAATGATGTTCAAAACGTTGTATAATTTGTGGAGAAAAGTATCATTTAAAATAATTCTATACTGTAATTCTTCAAGACTTGCTACCTTTTCGATGTAAGTCATTGCTTTATTCATGTTGAAAATCATTTTTTTGAAAAACAATGTGACCAATCACAAAAATTTATAACAGGGTAAGTGCATTTAATATCGCCTAGCACTTAATTATCGCCACCCGTAATATTCCGTAATTAAAGTGTTCTTTCTGTTGGTAATGAAGTGAACTATGGTCGGGATCAGATATATTATTGGCCAGTCAATGCGAGTGAGATGTAACTCTCACGCCTCCTTCGGCGGTCCTTTTCTTAAGGGGTTAAACCACTGTAGAGCATGAAAAAATAGGCATACTTCGGGTAATTTTTTTTTGCGCAATAAAGAGATCAATCGAAATTCTGTTAAATGGGATTTATAATTCTAGTAATGAAGTACAAAAAATATTTTTCTCAACTTCGTTCATGACAAAATGGTGGCTGTGCAGCATAACTCCCGCAATTTTTTACCTCGAACAAAAAACCAAAGTCTTTTCGATTCTATAGAACAGCAAGAGACGTACGTAGGATTTGTTCGATATATTGATTTTTCGCGAAATGGTGCATTTTTTAAAAGAAATTTAAAATTTTCTGGAAAAAATCGTCACAAAATTGTTTATAAAAAAAAATATGCAATATAAAAAAAATCCTACGTACGTCGCTGGAGATAGCAATGTTGAATATACTGTTAAATTTTTCAAATCGATCGGTGAAGATTTGTTCGAGTTATGTTTCCGGCCAGTTAAAAAAAGTGGTTTCGAGGAAAACGCGTTTAAAGTTTTAAGTACTGTAAAATCATATTATATTCTTATATACCTTTAATCTGTGATGCCTGCACCATACAATTGGCCTTACATTCTACTATTCGGAGGACAGTCCCTTCTCTATGGACTGTTGTTATTCCTGCATCTGTACTCCAAAACAAAACTACAGCGCGCGCAGTGATAACATAAGGCGTTCGGGGCATCCACGAGAGCGTTGCGGTAAAATTGAAAATTTGGACATTTAGACATTTTTGCCGCCCTCCATCTTTTGGTATATTATTTTTGAGACCCTAAAACACCTTTTAAACAAAAAAAAAGTTTTTCTTTTTTTTTAAAATTCTACAGTGGTGCAACCCCTTAACGTTCTCGCTCTCTCGCGTGCTGATCGTAAAACAACTTCAGACCCGCCAACATATCTGACCTCCACCTTACCCCATACAGCACACTCTCCTTGCGGCATAGTTGCAGCATACTTGCGGCGCAAGATGGCAAGGACTCATGCAAGGTTGCCGCAACTATGCAGCAAAAATTCTATGTCCGCCTGCTGCAAAATTGCACGGCAACTTTGAGGCAATTATTCACAAAATATATTTTCACGGGAAAAACTGTTAAAAAAAATAAAAAAAAAGTTATCCGGTTCAGGGCGACTTGAACACCGCCCGCATGACAATCTGACGCGCTACCGTTGGGGCTACGGAACCTTCTTGGATATGGATTACTGTAAATGGTATATATAGTGATTAAGCATACTTGCGGCATAGTTGCGGCATAGTTGCGGCATAGTTGCGGCATAGTTGCGGCATAGTTGCAGCATACTTGCGGCAAACTTGGGGCATACTTGCGGCATAGTTGCGGCGTACTTGCGGCATACTTGCGGCATACTTGCGGCATACTTACAGCAACAATTCTATGTCCGCTCCGCGCAACTTTGCACGGCAACTATGCCGCAACCATACATCGACATTGCGCTGCAACCATGCAAGATCGCAAGGTTACTGCAACCATCCTGCAACTTTGCTGCAACGAAGTGTGCTGTATGGGACAATTAGTAGACAAGCATGTGTAAGAAGACATATGTATGTACTGTGGCGTCTAGCAGAGGAGAAGTATTTTAGTGAATCTTGATAGTGTAAATATTTACTGAATCGTAACAATTTTACATCAAAGTGGGAGACGGAAAGTTTAAAAACCCTATGAATGCATGGATATTTAATGCAAGTATATAATTTTATTAATGACATGCTGACACAATTTAATTGGTTCTACCATTTCTGTTAACGGAAACATTTATTTGTGTTTTGGCTAGTGTGCACTCAATACCACCTACCTGTAGTTTCAGTGTGGTATTTGCTACAGATGGGAACACGAAATTTGCGGAGCTACAGAGCTGAACTTCGTTTGCCTAGTATGTACACGAGTAAAAAAGTAATATGTAATAATACAAATAATATTTTGAAATTTTTTTAACAATATTCCCAATAAAAACAAGTTTGGCAAAATACCTCGAAAATATTCATATGGTTAAAAATAATAAATAAAAACTTTGTTATTAATATATAGTTCTAATAAACGTTTATTAAAAAAGGTTCCCTAAGATAAAGAAAAGTACTAAACTATTAGGTACTAGTTTTATTTAACAATATAATATTATAATAATCGTCATATGTTTATTTAATTAAAGGTATGAAAATCATAACATAAGTAATCAATAAGTTCATAAGAAGAATCGAACAGAAAAGAGAACTTGTCAAGAATAATACCTAAATAATATTTTTTTATAACTTACATGAAATGAAATACAAAGAAATTCTATAATATCTATGTACAAATTACCTACGTAGGTAAATATTACAGATAAATAACACCTTCAGAATATAAGTTTAATTGCAATAATTATTTAATACACAGAACAGAATATCTATTTCTGTTATGGAAATTTTTTTAATCTCATATTTTATAAGTTCTATTCCAGCTAAAACTTTTATTTTCAAGAACTTCTCTTTATCGGTTCTCATGGGAACTTATAATGTGAGAACATTTTTTACAAAAGTTCCACGGTCCATGTTTTAAAAGTTGCGGAACTCTTTCAATCCCTAATCTATACACATTCATATCAAGATTAAACGTAACAATTTTATTGTGCACGTGCTGTTTAATGGCATTTACAAAATTTATAACAGTAAGGTACGATAATAAATGAATCGCAAAATTCACGAATTTTTTTCGGTGCGCATATCGCGTTAGCACATGTACAATAGGAAAAGGTACGAATATAATGGCGGACGCGAACGAACATTTATTTTGCAAGGGAGAGAAAAAGGGTGGCCGAGAGACAGTTCAAAATTTACCGCCGTCGGATAGAAGAGTAGTTCCATGGCGGACTGTCAGCTGTTTTTCGAATTCTGTCAATTCTTGTCAGTTGCACCGTCCAGTTTAGCATAAAAATGCTGTTACGGTAGATGGTCGGCTTTCGAAGGCTTTGGTCGACACGGTACAAATGTATCGTATATCAAAGCAGGCGGCCATGGCCAGGGAAAATAAGAAAGTTTTTGTTCTTTTTATGGAGCTACGGTCGCCGTGGGCGGTGTCTGATATACGATCGGATTTCAGCATTTTGTTGACGAAAAAGCTACTACCTTGGCTCAGATTTTTCTACCGGGAATACGAATAACGTAAATATGTTCTGTTAAACGGTTTGCATGAAACTTGAAATGTTTCAAACATTTGTATGTTTTACGTAACAGCGTTGTTTAGAGAATTTTTCTTATATGTGGCAACTTACACATATACAGGTGTGCATACATATACAAGGTGATTCATAAATGCATGTCAACACTTGAGGACGTAAATCAAAATTAAGCATTACTTTATTTACTATTGATTAACAAGAAAAGTGTATAAATTAAATAAAAAATCTTACGTGTTTAGCAACTGCAATATCTGTACTAAATCATAAAAAAACAATGAATCCTTTATGTATAAAAAAAATTTAACATACAATTAAAACTGTTATTTATACGATACAAAAAACAGTACTTGATTTTTTCTTCGATAATTTGGATAAAACGATCAAAAATTTTAAGCAGATATTAGGAGAGTGAAAACGATGACTTCCTTACTAGCGAAATAGAAAACAAGACGTTAAAGCAAATGCTGTAATTCTAATATTTAAGCTATTAACATAACAGAATATTATGTTTTAAATAATATAAGCACCATAGAAAGTAATAAAGATCCGAATTCAACGAATCATTAAGTCTTTTTACTTATCAATTAGGTAACAGTGATTGGTGCAAGCGTTTTAAGCATTTTGGTATTGCTGTCATAGTAATTTCTCATGTACATAAGACAATATGATCTTAACCCTTTCGACCTTCTTGGGACACATATGTCCCAGTGAATGTTTGTGATCGTCTGTGGAACAATACGTGCCACATATGTGCGTTGTTTTATTCTTTTTTAGTTAATCTGACTATATACTAGTATCATTGATTGGCAATAATGAGAATAAGCAATGTAGTAATGTGCTGGACAAGTTTTATTTTGGCAGGGTGTCTGGCTGCAGAGTCACAATTATAGAAATCTCGTGTTTTACACGCGTAATTGAACACTTTTCTGAAATTTTTTATCATAGCTTTTCAGTTTATGGTATGCTTAACTGTTTTGCCCAAAAGTTTTTACATTATTATGTTCTTACTTATCTTACTGAGCATAGAAAAGTGCCTATGCGTTTCCGGGACACATATGTCCCATTAGGTATTTTCATACTTATTCCTGAATACGGTTAAAATTAGAATTCCTGTTTAGTCTTATCTTAATCAGAAATATCACAAGCGTGTTGATATATATTTAATAAAGAAAGAACCAATGATAGCGAACGAATTAATTCAAGTTGGTGGAGAGACTTTACCAAAAACAAAGAAGGGGTAGTGTTGGAAGACCTGCAAACGCTCCTAAAAATATTTACAATGTAAGCGACCATCTACCTGAAAAAGGTACAACCCGAAGATGATGCCAGAGATGTTCGCAAAGAAAAAAAGAAACAAGAACAAAGACGATTTGCATAGGTTGCAACGTTGCACTATGTAAAATGTGCTTTGCAAAATGTCACAAGCAGTAAGATGTAATATTATAAATACGTGCATAATATGTATGTATAATATAGCTATATATAATAAAAACACATTATATAACATTCCCACAGAAGATTGGAAGTGTTTAACCCTCTTTAACTTTTCCGGGTCACATGTCCCACTCAAAAAAAAACTGCTAGGACAAATGTGTCCCAATTTTTAAAATTGACATACAACTTTCAAATTTGATCAGTACCTATCCGCCACTTAGTACAATCGATTTCTGCAAGAAAATATAATAAAATCCAAATAGTAAAATGTCGGGTTGAAAGGGTTAAAATGAGATAAACAGTATTAGGTTAGCTGGCGGTAATTGGGGTGTCAATAATTCAGTCAAATACATTTGAAGGGTATCAGTAATAGATTCCGAAATATATTTGTGAAACTGACAAATTTATACATAAAAATCGAAGTTTTAAGATCCACCAAATTTTGTTCATCAAGTAAACATATTAAAAAATAATAAATAAGAATAACATATACTTTTAATCTATAAGTACAAAACTATAAGATAATGTCAGCGTCAACGCTTAAAGTGTCAGTAATTGGGTCCTTTACCCTATGCCTTGGTTTTCGAGTTACAGATGATTAAAGAAAATGTTCGACGTGCCCGTTTTGTGCTTCTACAGACGCTACTGCACGCCATGGGATTGAGTTCCGCACTCGCCGGATTTAGAACAATACATACTAAACTCGCGAGGATAAGGCACTGACTGCCCGAAGTTTTGTCTACCTCATATCGATGGAAATTGTTTGTAAACATTAGATAAGGTCAATACGTACTAAGGCGTGCGGTAGCGTGTGTTGAGGCACGAGGCATGCGAGGCATCTTATGACCAGAAAAGGTGATCGCTAAAAAATCTTTTTAAAAAATTCGAGGTTCATGTAGCTCTAAAAAAAAACGAAGCCCATACTCAGGTCGTATATAATATTTTTAAATTAAAATTTCCACTTTCACTTGCAACGTTGATTGTTTGCTAAACGATTATCCCTACTATATCGGTCTACAGAATGCAGTGAACAGAATTGTTGCACCAATTGATTCACTGTCTATAGCTTCTAACCATCAAAGGTATAATGAACGTGTATATGTATACATTTTCCAAGACATTATATATGTACATGTATAATAAAAAGGGTGATAATATATACCTTTACGGTCAACTATTTATTATAGATCAATGTTGAAATGGCTATGTAAAATGCTTGAAATTCATTAAACCGTCTTGAAATCGATACTCGCATATATGTATATACTGGTCGGATGAGTGGGGAGGGGGCGCAAATTCCACGGTATACCAGTTCGGGCCTATTCCCGAGATGCCTATTTAACAACTGTAGTTAACGTAATATGACATCCGCCACGGCAAGCGATTACGGGGAACACGCGATGCAAATTTATGGTATTATCGTAATAAACAGGTTATAAAGGCTGATAGCTTCCTCGTGTATTGAAATTATACTGCAGCAGTACGGTTTCTGCATGTATACCGCCACTATGTAAACGTGTGTTTTACATATATCCCCGCGTATGTGGCACACTGTATGTCTGTACGCGTGTGTATATCGCTACATATGTATGTGGCTGGGTGTGTGCGTACATAGAGGAGTGCGTTATTAAGAATGTTAACGTATGTTCGTGACGGGTTGTCAGGAACCCCCTTATCCGGCTGAACTCGTCTCGAATGGTGGATATAAATATGCAATAGCGCTTGTCATGCGCAGCGCCTAATAATTGAATGTATAATAAAGAAGGCGTCGCTCGGTGTCATGCTGACAGACAGACTATATACTGCGAGACTACGAGTGCGAGGAGCACGCAGAGAGACGTCAACTGTCAATTTTATTTGCCTCCTTCGTTGATGCTCCATTCGTCTCACCGCCTGCTCCGTTTTACTATCTTTTTACGATTCATTCTGCCAATGGTTGAACGTGAAATCAATGTTATATCGTGAATTGCTGATATTGCACACGATTGGTAGTATGACAGAGCACACGTTTCTCTACTTACTGTCTTTTATTATTCTTTGCTACGTTCATTTCGAGCAATGCGTGTCTATATTGTCTGACAAGCATTATACTTTTAAAATACAGAGCATCTTCAAAGGTAGTGTTACAAATAAAACCTGAAGTACCTGCATGTCAAAGTAGGGATGAAATTTACAATGAAACGTTACCGAACATTTTCTGTGAAAAAATTGTGCTTGCACGAATGTCAGTTACTAATTTTCGATTTCAGATGACTTTGTAAAACCATTCCTCTTTATTATCCAAATCTATGTGATTCGTCAGCTGTAATTAGCAAATGTACGCACAATGTAAAACATTTCTACAAGGCGAGTCTTTTTAATGGCAATATAACATAGTTCAACAAAATTTGACATTTTTCGGACTTGTCACATTCAATAGCCGTATCTTATAGATTTTGGTCGAAAAATTGTTTTTTAAACAAAATGGAAATTTTCAATTTTGAACATCTTTTGTGTCGAAACAGTAACAGTTATTCGGTTGTTTGTCCCGTCAAATTGAACATTTAAATATGTTTAAACAACGATCAATGCGAAAGAACACGCGAAATGCACCCATTTTTGCAGATATTTTTTAATTTATTTCCAAAACTAAGGGTCTAGGTGAAAATCGGACTCCTCCTCGCGATGCAGCTGACATTTTTTCTTCGGAAAACATCAATAGAAGTTTTAACTCACCTTTTGTTTTTAGTACAAAAACAAAATAGTTTGGCAAAACGTGCGCTGTCGACAGTGGTAGTCAACAGCGACGCGTGATGCACTGCCGCTCAGCGTATGTAACACAGTCGCTTAACGCGCCTGACTACCACTGTCGGCGTCGCACGCTTTGCCAAACTATTTCGCATTTGTATTGACAATAAACCGGACTTACCACTTCTGCTGATGCTATCCGAAGAAAAAATGTCTTGTGTATCGCATGAAGTAGTCAGATTTTCTTCTAGACCCTTAGTTTTTAAAATACATAGAAAGATATCTGCAAAAATTGGTGCATTTCAGGTGTCCAAAAGGAAAACCCTTTGATCGTTATTTAAACATATTTAAATGTTTATAATTCAATAATAACTTATATCTCTGTGTTCGCGAGGGTTCATAGAATAATTTGACGGAGCAACCGAATAATTATTACTGTTTGAACATGAAAGATGTTCAAAGTAGAAATTTTGCATTTTCTATTCAAAATTGAATTTCTCAAAAACTGAGGCTGATGGCGACGAACAGTTTGCGAATTCGTTTTCAGCGCACGAAGTCCTATAGGAAACGGCTATTGGGATATAATGTAGAATGTTCAAATCTTCATTCTGGATAATTCAAATGTATTTTCAGATTTACTTGCCATTACCAAATGAATGACAATTAAAACGGAATTTATTGTCTCAAAAGGCAATCTTTAACCATGGCGAAGTTTATGTACAAAATGATTTTGTGGAACTTGATGCAATGCGTGTATATGCTCTTCAGATTTCCGTTAAAGGCTTTCATGAATGACGGTGGGCCATTGATAAAAATATTAGTGAAATGCCACTGGTGGACGGAGGCATACACACAGGAAGAGGGCTGTAAGCGGCTGACTCGATATCTATTCGAGACTGAGAGTGCCCTCCACTATCCTGACAGCTAGGCAAACACTGAGCTGACGTTTAGAATAGCTCTTATTTATTCTAACCTGTTTATTTAGGCTGTCCGGATCGCATTATGTGAGAGGTTTTGAGTGGTAGGGAGGGAAGACTACTGTTGTCAGCGCTGAGCTCATTGTCACGCGTCAGCCCATCAGGCTACAATATCAACATATGGAACTGCATATGAATATATGCCTACCGATACCTAATTCAAAGGCAATCATCTTAACTACTGGCTGGCTTCCTTGCTTCGCTATATTGTATAATGCTTTCTATTAATCTCGCTCTGTGGACCATAGACGCGAGATCGTACTATTAAAAGGTTTCTCGTACCTACGTCCTATCTATATGCTAATATTTATAATATCAGGACAGACTAATTTTAGAAATGAACCAACCTTAAAATCGTACACGGCTATTTCGATATTTAATTCAAAATATTCATGTATTTCGGTGTAATGCATTTTTTATGATGTTTGTCTTCCTTGTTACAAAAATTCAATGGCTTACATTTAGTATTTTCGTCTTGAAACTTATTGTTATAATACATACGTTATTTTGAACGAAGAAACAACGACATGAACGACCACGTATGCCTATTGTATTCCAAAACATTTACATGGCATATACAGTGCAGTTAATATAGCTACGTTGTGGATGCTAATGTCACATGAATGATTCTAAGCCTTCTTATTGTAGGTATTACACAAGCATGTAACAGTGATTTATAACGATACCGTAAATTGATAGTTCAAGCTACCTAGTAACCAGTGTGTCTTTTTTTGATAACTTAATTTGTGAATTTCTTGCGCTCGATGGGAGTTACTTGAGTTGAATGCTAATGTAAACGTGCCAATTAACATTAGCTTATGCGCGATGAAAATATTGCTACTATTTACATGATATGCTTACTCCTCTCGGCTGTAATGCATTTCTTATAGCTGCGTGTAATTATCGTTTCTTACTAGTACTAGTGCTGCCAAGATACAAGCTTTTGTAATATCCACAAGCAAATGTTTTTTGAACACCCGATGTACTGGATACGAACTGGAAGCGTAATGTATTATACCAGCTAGGCAGGTATATTACAGAGAGCCGCAGTTATGCACGACGGGCTATGATTGATGACAAGTCGTTGCCTGTTATGAATATAATATCGATCAATCACGCTATTTACCGGACGAATGCATAGGCCCATTCTATCATCCTCGTATGCTTGCCTACCAACCTATCTATATCTATTTCGGCTTGACTTGCTTCCACCGAAACCCAAGTTCATTTTTCATTGCACACGCTAACGAATACCGCGTAACGTACAACTTTCCGACATTAACTAGTAATTGCAGTAAGAAAACTATATGATCCATTCCAATGATTTACTAGCAATCATTTAGGTGTAGATTTCTGTTGAAATCGTTAATACAAGGTTCTATATCTTTAATGAAATTTATAGTCTCGCCAGCATTCCTTTTATATAATACGTTATGCAAATAACTATTTTGTTATTAATGTCCATGAAACGTAAAAGATTAAGATAAAGTCTTTAGTGGATTATTGCATTGCAATAATGGCCACTTTTCAGTACATATTTATAAAAAATCTAGTGGCGAATAATAAGTGTAAATTCGTTAAAGGTGATGCATGATTGATCACTTTGCAACTCATCATGAAACTTATGTGGTTTGTAAAAAAACACGTGGGTTGCTTAACGTAAGAAGTGTTATACAAACTTACATTATGATATATTATTTAAAACCATGTTAACGATTACTGAAATCACTGGTTCAGTGTTTAAAGCAACATTTGTGTTTTTCCTTTCCTCAGATTTTTACAATTTATTTCCTCAAATTCAAATTTTTAATCGATTAGAAATCGATGAGTATTGTGCGTTTTCTTTGTGATAATATTTTATAATGGTTTTGGTAATATTAATAGTAAGTAAAAAAGATTACTAGGGCCGGTATTCATAGACGCTACTTACTCTTAAGCAAATGCTTAAGCATGCAGTATCCTCTACTAACCTAGTAGCTAGTAAAGGATGCCGAACGCTTAAGCATTTGCTTAATAATAAGTAGCGACTATGAATACGAACCTATGCATAAAACAAGGGTAATTATCTAAGCATGAAGTCATTTGTAACGCGATGACTAAAGATCAGAAAGTAGGACCTCTTAAAAAATTAAAAACCTGTAAAAAAGAGCTGCAAGCCAAATTGACGTTTCTTCATGGTCTCGCTTGTTGATATTTGATTTAATAGGTACTGACGGATAAGACGATAGATAAACGCGGCTCAATAATAAGCGAAAGCTCGTTAACTTTTGACAAAGGGGTGATTATTCCACGGTTTTTGGGTCATTTGAGCACGACTGGTTTCGTCTCGAGCACCTTTTAGTTCTTTGTCGAGCACGACGTGTTTGAACGGTAAAAGAGGCAACCTCGTCGAAGGAGGCGTGGCTCCGAACCGTGCTAACGACTCCCGCAAAATCGTTCCCCTGTGCTTGGAGCGCCATCTTGAGAGCTAACGTGACGTTAAACGAACTGCGCTTGAACGAGAAACTTCGAAACGAGGAGCTAACGACAAGCTATACCGCGGGAATCATTTATCATCTGGTATACTTAAGGTACAAACCTGTCAGTAGCAATTGAATTTCAAGATTCCCACATCGCTGAAATCTGCGAACACGAATATTTGTTGCAATCGTGGAGGTTATATCGTTCCCAGGCGTGCAAAATTATCTTCTTTACAGCGAAGTTGCTTCATCTACGCCTCAGAAACCTGTTGGTAAATCCTCGTTCAATTAACGGGGAAAATCCTCTTGGCAACGGTGCGACAATAATAATTCTATATAACCAATGGTAATTCTAATGCAACAATGTATTTTCAATGGGTATTGATCGGAAGTCACGAAGTTATGCCGGTTGATATAAGTGCCGGATATCCCGCAGGGTAGATTCTCGAGCCGTAATTTCTATTTCCAGTACTCTTATTCTGAAATCTGCATTCACAGTCAGGCAAACAAAAGGGGCCGGGTTCTCTTTGAAAGGGCAACGATTTAAAGCGGGATATTCAAAAAGGTACGTTCAACCGTGCGATATCTGATCATCGTTTCCGCGCGGTGTTTCCTTCACGGGCTAGTACTCGACTATCGGGAGCTTATATATATTTTTGGCTAACAAAAGGTCGTTAAAAATCCGTTAGATACGGTTGTCAGATAGGCGCGGCTCTAGTGTGCGGTTACGAGAGAAGCTCTCAAGTTGAGCTCTTTGTGCGTGATTTGAATGCAATCGGAGGGATGCCGTACGGTCGCCTGGGCGAGGGGAGAGGGGAAAAGTAGAGGGATTGCCGGGAGGTGGGGTTAGCGGTGCTAATCTCCGATCAGTGTCGAGAGCGTAACGCGATCAGACACGACGTGACGTGATCCAGACTCGATAGCCAGCGAATACAACCCTGCAACAGCCTTGTGTATGGTGCTGAGAAGGGCAAAGCTGCCGAGGCTTTACAAAGCATACTGCACCTGAAAGTGACATAGACAGGTCTACGTGACGTATCTTCCTAAATTGAACTACTTACCGCGTGGCGTCCACTACCGCAGACCGCGCGCCGAAACTAATACAGCTTCTGCGTTATAAACTTCGAAGGCTATAATGATACTGTCACGATACGGCTGGCCCCGTGTAATAATTAACAGCATGATCCATGGATGGCATCAGTTTTGCGAGATATCGCAGATATTAATTTCTCTGCAATCGCCATCAACTTTTTCCATATGCAACGAATACAGGCAGCGGTAGTACATAGTACATGTACAGGAAGAATAATAAAACAGAGCTATTTGGAGAATAGCGCCTGTAAACTAGATCTGGCCTCCCTGGCAGCATTTTGGAAATGCGCGTACGGTGTACGTTGTACTTGGAGCGTCAAGAGTCGCGCCACCCTTGCGTGCAGCCAAGCGCTTGTAATACAAGCTCCAATGTAGTATGTAGTACCCACACGATGCTGTCACAAGTGCTCTCACGTCATTGTGACATTGTGAACGCCCACAGAAGTGTGAGGAACCAGTTGTCGAGAGCAACAGCTGCTCGACCCGTAACCCACATACATCACCACGCGTCATTGTTTGCTGCGCGCATTATTCGGAACAGGTATGGGGACGCACCTTGGCATTACGCCACTAGGAGACACTAGACCCGTTAATGGGTACACGTCATCTTACCTGAGGAATGATCAATAATATTACTCAATTGCGCATGAAACCAACACTGCAAGGAAGGTTTCGAAAAGGAACGATAATCCTGTACATATGTGCATAGCTCCTTGCTACGAAAACCAGTAGTATGTTCTATGGCATGTCCTCAAGAACAACTGTTGAGTTAAATATGTATCTTGTACCCACTAATTTCTATAACACTATACATTTAGAGAATTCTCGCAGGCATCACTTTATTTGTTAAATTGTCGTGCGTTTCAGAAATGGGACGTGACACAGCTAGCGAAATTACCGTGTCACGCTATCCGTATTCAGCGATGTGTACACTTTGTAATTCGCATCTTGCTAAATGTCAATAAAACTTAGGACTTAGTATAGGTAAGTACAGGTAGAAGTGATGGATTGTTTAAAAAATGCATTGCGTTGTGTGCTATTCGTGATAAAAGTAACAAACCGTGTGTTACATTATATGTCGCATGCTGGAAATGTATGTTTCATTGTCATTGTCATAATTGGATAGTATATAAGTCTCCAATCATGCAACACTGGAAAAGGCATTGTATAGTACTTATGTAACTATTGGTTTATGAACTAAGAATTTGAATAGGTACAATTTTTCAAATCATTTTAGCTTCTTTTTATTATTCCTGATAGCTATAGTGAAATTGATACCTACTGTAAGACAAATCAAATGTTAGAATTTCGAGCATGGGGCCGGCGTTCTGAAAGCCGGCAACAACGGCTGGGACTTTCCCACAGGGAAACTTGGGAGAAAACCCAGGTAAAATGTACCTAAGTAAAATATAGGGAGGGTTAAGTCCCCTTATTTCAATTATAGGAAAATCTAAACCTTATAAAAACCGTTGTAAAATACAAATTAGTGGTCGTACTATAGACTGCAAACATACATAAATATCAGCAAATTCGAAATAATCCTAACTAAACCTAAGTTAGAGAATATCGGATTCACACATATATAGAAAAGCTAGCAAAGTTTCCGGCTTAAAAATCTCACCACAGTAAATCATTGATAGCACGTAAGAAAAAAATGAAATACGTTAGCGTAATATTGAACCAGATTTATAACGTGGATGTTCATGCAAAGGCGATAGCCACTAAAGCAAATATCACAAACAAAAAATTCGTTGCTCCAAGAATATTATAAAGCAAAAATACTGACTTATCAAACTTTTGTTAGATCCTCGTTAACGCATGCGCCCCCCACATGCTTCGTATTAAATCACGTGTCATGAAAGGGACCAGATCTGTGAAACGAAATAAAATGGAATAAAGATATGGATAAACTCCAATATATAACGTACCAAATATCTCTCAAATTAGCATTTAACTGATGAAAATTATGAGAATGTACTTTTGTTAGGCGATGATAGGAGGTCATAGTATCTCAATATACGAGATATGTGTATGTACAACAGAAACAATACAAGGGGCACTAAAACGAAAGGTTATATCCCCCTGACGCATTCATGCATTTAGATAAAAATGAATTTATTCAGGATCCGACTTAAAGAATTCCGATTACATCACGTTAAAAGGAAAAAATACTCGAGTGCATTACATTACGATCTTACATCCGTAGCCTCTGAATCATTGTTATAGGCTTACAGCACATATCTTTTAGATAAAGATCGAAATCCAAAAGCGTATAATTATGTAAAAAAATCCCATTACAAGAAATTGCAACATTGTAACATTGTCTTGAGGGGTCGCTTACCTTCCCTTGAAATGGCACCAGCGAATTCAAACGATTAAATAAAATCTTTCAGAAATAGCACAGCGGAATATCCGGTTAATTACTTGATTCTTTTTACCATAATAAATATTTATACCTAAAAGCTCTATAATTCATCTTTACGGTAGTTGTACAAGATTATACATATGTACTATTATCCGAACAGGGAAAAAATATACTTTAAACGACTTTAAATCAATCTCAGAGAATCTGGAGGCTGATTTACAAAGTTTCATAGAATTATTAATTCTGCAGTTACTTTCATTATTTATAAACGACAGTAATTATTAAAATTGTAAATCCATATGGAATTTTTACAAAAAGAACATCATACAATACTCCGAAATTGCTTCAACTTTGCATAAAACTTTTATAAATAAAATTACGGAAGGTGGCAACTTGCAGAGCAGTAATTACAATTTGTTGAATGTGTTTGGAAGTAGCATTTTTTTAGATATTCAACGCTTATACATACATATAAGGTCATTTTGACCTGGCAGGTCAATTTACAATACTGGTAGTCCTATGTAGGTATTGCATTATTATATACGAAATGTTACTCAACGAGTTTCAACGCTGTTGAAATAATATTTACCGGTTGAAAATTCAAGAACTGTTTCCCCCCTCAACCATCCTTGCTCAAATTATAACAATTACGTCGTTTTCCTGGATTTGTGTTGGGTGTAGGTACTCATCATCCAATTACTGTGCAACTGCAGATATGTATAAATACATATGTTGGCAACCTATTCCCAGAAAATTTATGATTTTGTAAACAACACGTTTAACATATAATCTCAGGAATGGGGAAGTGATAAAACAGATAATAAGGCCCACTAAAATATTAAGTGGGAATAATAATAGGAAGAGCTCCAAAGAAAGAGTGTTGTTCAACCGGAAGAAGAAAAACAAAAGTTTGTGAACAAGAGCACATTCTATCCACTCCCAGAGAAAACGTGGACGTCAAGTCCCAAGAAAATTGGTTTTGCAAATTGTGTCATGTGTCACATGGTTACATGAGGATTGCGTTGGGCTCACACCTGTGGACGAGGATGGCTTTGTTTGCCCGAATTGTCTACCCTAAGTGGATGGGCCTAATTACCTGCTTTACACGAAACAAGGCCCATTTGCAAGGTTTTTAAAAAACAAAAAGTTTTCGTATTTGTTGTTTTCATATATTATTCCAAATATTACAGTTTATAATGTAATGCTCATAGATTTCTATAAAATAAAGAGTTCTCAGAAAAATGTGTAATTTTTCTGAAAAAAAATTATGGATCCCTAAGCAGGCTTTCGTCTTGAGGCGTATTTTATTTATAGACACAACTTTATGAATTATACATGTGTAACTGTATAACACTTTATTTACACTTAAAGAGTTACATACCTTCGACAGCTCCGAAAATAGAGGTATTTTTATGATATTTGTCGCATAAAAAACATTCTATTTAAAAATCAAGACATACACCTTTTTATGTATGATATTAATTCGCATTCGTTTCAAAACAACAATTTGATATGTTAAGAAAGGAGTCGTGGCAGTCATTTATTCCAAGGCCTTTGTATAGCCACAGCATTTACTGTACTAAAAATATTTCGGAGATAATTAGATTGATTTGAATACAATTTTGCACGAATATCACTAAGACTATAATCTAGTAAATGTCGAAGCCGATTTTGAATACATCTATGTTTTGAAAAATGGCAGCTACTGAAAAGTCAAGCATGTGATTTTCAACCTAAGTTTTCATCTTCTTTTGCTAATAAAATAAAATAAGGTAAGGGAAGGTGGGGCAAGACGGGGTACCCCGCATATCTCGTGATACAAACGCCCGAATCAAAATTGAGCATACGCGTTAGACGCGTCGCTATCGGCACCGTCAGTGACTAGCGAATCAGTGATACATGTGGACGCCTGACGAAGTTAAGATCAGAATTTATAATTTATTAGGACTTCCTTACTCTTTCCTTATTTTTAGTATCCGTGACAGTGATATAATAATATGTTCATGAGACGCGAAGGGGCATGATGGGGTAATGAAAATGAGAGGAACCCCTTCATGCCCCTCACAAACCTAAAAATAAAAATCAAAGGATGTTTAAAAACTACAGACGGAAGAGGGGCCCAGGAAAATGATACTTTTTTCTATTAATTAATCCAAACGAACTGATTCCCTTGGGGAAAGGTGGATAAACTGCCAAATATGTGGCAAATGGGCTCATTTCTCCTGCGTTGATGTAGGAGATGAGGACGACGAAGCCATACATGTGTGTCTCGTCTGTCAACCCAAGAAATAATTACTTTGTATATATATACTTTATTTATATTGTTTTTTAATTGGTACCCCATCTTACCCCAACCGTGGGGCAAGATGGGGAGAAACGACTTTTTCTGCATTTTTTTATTTATTCTATTGGAACCTGTAAAACTTAGGTTGATTCACAGTTAAACTGAAAGACTTATTACCAAAGAATGGTTCAGACATAAAATTGATTAGTTGATTATGAAAATCTGTGTTTTATTCATCATCAAACCTTAACTACCCCGTCTTGTCGCACCTTCCCCTGCAAATCGAAAATTGACTTCGACAAGTAGTGGATTATATCGACGTGCTTTACGAAAAGTAGCATGTTTCAATTTTCTTACGAAAAACAGCACGTTCCAGTTTGCGACGTAAACAAGCACATTTCATCGTTTCTGCCGAATATTAGTACGTTTGGCCTTCCGCCGCGAAAACTAACATTATTTGACTGCCTCTCCAAGAAGAATAGTACATTTCGTACTATTGCGGCGAAAACTAGCACATTATCCTCTTTCGCCACGAAGAATACCATGTTTTGGATTATACTGCAGAAACTACTTACTATCACGTTTCGGCGCGTGGTCAATTTAAATTGTTGAAGTGCATTTTGTATCGAAGAATACAGCTTTTGAAATTATTGTTTAATAAATAATAACTCTATCTAATTTCCAAACCGAAACACATGTGAAAATTTTAATGTAGGTATATAATATAAGTACTGTATTTCAATGTTTAATAAATTAGCAACCTACCATTAAATAAAAATCGCGTCGGTATTTAAGTTGACGCACTCGATGTTTCGTAGCCAACCATTCAAATGTGCTGCTTTTCGTTGCTACAAACAGAACGTGCTACTTTTCGGGGCGAATCGCTCAAACGTGGTACTATTCGCACTTCGCAGCGAAAGACGAAACATGCTATTTTTCGTAGCCAACCATCCAAATATGCTGCTTTTCGTCGCTACAGACGGAACATGCTACTTTTCGTGACAAACCGCTGAAACGTGTTAGTTTTCGCAGCGAAAGACGAAATATGTTACTTTTCGTGGCAAATCGCTTAAACGTGCTACTTTACGCAGCGAAAATCGAAACGCCATAGTTTTCATGACAACCAAGACAAACGTGCTGTGTTTCTTAAGAAAATTGAAACGTGCTACTTTTCGTAACACACGTCGATATTAATAGTCTTAAGGGGGGAATCTTTATGAGCGAAAAACATAGCAAAATTATTTAGGAATTATTTTTTAAGAAACTAGCATTTCGATTCATCTGAAATTTGGGCAATGTTTTTATGCATCTTTGAAGAAGTTGCAGTTTTTTTTAAAATTCATTTTTAACAATTAATAGGAGTTTTTACCAATTACAGGAGTTATGCATCACGCCACGCAAAACTCGTCGCCCGCTGGTGTGCGTGATATTTACCTCCCAGGTAATCTGAAACAGAAAAATGAAACGACGTTTTACTCTGTAGGTACATATGTAGCTTCAATTTGATGAACCAGAATACGGCTAAGTTCTATACTTATTTTTTTACATAAGAAAATTGGCGTAAAATTGGATCGCAAAAATTAAATGTACCTATTGCATCAACAATCATGAGGTGTGTTAGCCAATGTATCTCTTATCATTTATTATTAGTCCTTAGGATACAAAATAAAAGCTTTAAAAGAGTAGCACAATTTGTTTTAACACAGTGCAAAATGTGGGTTTTTAAAAACGTGGAGGTAATGTGAAACAAATATAAAATTTTTATTCTTTGTCATTATAAGCTTTTTATTAATCAAACGATGTTTGTTCTTGAAGTGTGAAAGAAAAAAGTTGCTTTAGAAATGAAAACACAAAATACACTTTATAAGTATAAGTGAAGCGGAAAAACTTAATTCAAATTATATTCATGTTCTTCGTGAACAGAAGTTGTAAATAAAGTGTTCAGTTCCGCAGCGACTGCACAGAATATGAGTCCAATCCTCACATACCTATTTCGCACTGAATCAGAAGTTCCTCAGATTTTGAGGTCTTGACTGTCTTGCCACAAAACATCAATTTTGCAACAATGTTCCATATTACCACCAACGCCATTTTTGAAATGATCTCCTAACCCCCAACAAACGGAAAACATTATCAAAAACACACTCTTGCTATTTTGGTCTTCAATCTTATTACTATCCAACACAGTATAAATACTTACCTAATAATTTTCATTTATGAATAAAGATAGCTAAATAATTTTTCAAGCTTAGGGGAGACCCGGGCTAGTTGAGTCATTTTTAATATTTCTAATTGTTATAAATAGGCGATTGGTATTTTGTTGAATTTTCTGCATACCAAAAGTTTACAAATTTCATTAGGTATATAAGCTTAATTTTAAAAATCGTTTTAATTAAGTCTAGATTGTAGTTTTTATTGTATTTAGAGTAGTGAGACGAATGTACTTTTCAGGTTTAACCCTTTGCCTGCGAAAGGCATATATATTCCCATATATACCCGCTGATACAGTTCCATCAATATATACGAAAGGCGTGTATATACGCTGCCAATTCCATCAATATAGTATACTAAACGCGTACATACATCAAGAGACACGGTAGTGTCTCGCGCCAAGTATATATATAGATATATGCGCAGCGCGAGACACAGAGTGTATCTATTACGGCACGACTCGCTATCAAGTACCCTGAGATTATCGAATCTCAATAACGGCTGATCCGATTAGACTTTGGATGGTCTTAATGGATAGCTTGGCATTGATTTACATAAGAAAAGTGTCTTCGCTTTGGTCCTACGTGCCTTAGGAGCTGAGATATTTCAATGCAAAGTTCCAATTTGACGAATTTTATGTTCTGAAGAATTAAGAATCGTCATCGTCAAGTGTGGGCAAGAGGGGAACATGAAAGGGAGAGGAAATGTCCAATATCCACGTCGCTGATTCGATGAAGGTTTCGGTACTTTCGGCCAATCGCGTAACAAATCGTTGTCACGTGACAGCTAGCAGAGAGCAGAACTGTCGAGGTAAACGTAACCTAAGTAGCTAGTGTCAAACAATTATAACCTGTCAAGTGTGAAATAAGGAAACTAGTTAAAAAATTTTAAGTGACAGGAGTTTTTACACCATACAAGACACTGAATTATTGTCTCAATTAACAAGGTAAGTCACAAAAATTTTTTAATAGGCTATTTATGCAGAGCTTATGGAAACGGAGAGGACGCAAAGACTTGGAAGTTGTCCTGAGAAGGTTTGACGGAGAAGCATCTTCTTTCCCAAAAGTTTCTACAAAATAATATATTGTTTTTATACAACGGTACTTGTTACAATAAAGAGTAGCGGATCGATGCACGGAAGTTCTTACACAATTAGCGAAGCACAGATTTTATTCTACAATAGTTAGGACAGCACGACAACGTATAATTTTGAGTTATAATTTAAATGTATTTACAAAGCCAAACACAATAAACTTAACAGTTATTGACACAAGCACGTAGCACTAATTATCACAAAGAAGTAGTGATTTGAAATCGTTAATAAGCTCAAGCGAAGCAATTAGTCGCTGGCGAAGCAAAGTCGCGAAGCCTAGAAATACTCGAACTAAACGCAAGCAATGTGCGTAAGCAAAAGGTACGTGTCACTAGCAGAGAGCGTCTGAATTCCAGGAAATCGGCAGTGATTTCCTGGAAGGAAGAAGAGTCCCCCTTCCATCGATCGCAGGTTGATGGAAGGGGCAGTGATCGACGCTCCACATGAGTCAGCGGGCCGTTACCATTGCCTAATTACCGGTAGGCCTGGGAGATGGCGTAAATAGTGTCGCTTTCGCGAACAGTACTATTTTTACATTTAGTTAGATAGACAGAGAAGCATCTTGTTTCGTACAAGTTTCTGGAAATTTGTCAAATAAGGTAAATTGACAAAATTTTTCCTATTAGCGTAGCATTAAGAATTAAGAAAATTATGGCGTAGTGCTTGCAGTGTAAAGTAAGTTACATTAGTGAAAAAAGTACGCTGAAAATGCATCTCCCTCGATACTTCCTAATCTTTTATGAAAGATATTCGTAATACTTTATTAAAATCTACAGTAGTTCCCACGCTAATCATTAATTTTATTAGTTTCACATTACCAATATTTAAATTCACTAATGAACATATTAAATTAATTTTTTTCCAACACCAATAAATTGTGCATTAAATATATTGGAGCTCTTCGTTCATTTTTGATAAATTACCATTAGCATTTAAATTTCTTTCAACAAGAGTTTCTGCCATACGCTCTCACCTCCTTCGGACACATTATGTAGTCTCTACACTTACTATAGGAAAAGTCCACCCTTCTTCTAAAACTTCTAAGTTATATTGTAACTAAAATGTGGATTTTATATATTTATAGATAACTGAAGCACAAGATGATGCAGTATGATCTACGTTAGAAAAAAAATTTATTGTAATATAGTATAATATTAATTAAACTTTAATTAAACTTTTATTCACCTTCGATCCTATGTGTGCTTCTTGTATGTTTGCTTCATATTTGAAAACTCAAATTTAAACCAATTCCAACAATCCAATTGTCTTGTAGCTTTGCAGGTGTGCGTAGTTTGGATGACAATATAATATATTGTTAATTAAAAAAAATAACCCCGACGGGGTGAAAAAATTATCCAGTCATCAATAAACACTACAAAATGTGTGAAATCCTCACAAAATTACCTTTTTCAAAAAAAGGTACAAAAAAGAGCGCCAAGTATATAATCCCATCAAAAAGGATCCCATTTAAAAACATTGTCGTAAATTAATAGCTTTACAAAACTAATGATATACACCAATTGCGCCAATTATCGCAATGACTATTTATACAAACAAAAAAATGTATCACATAATAGTAAACAGATATATTTTTAAACAAATAAATATTTTATTCAAAATACTTGGCGCTGCTCTCGGAATTGGTGTTGCTACACTGAATAAATATGTCTGAATCAATAAGTCTGGCCTTGTTTTATTCATTAACGTAGACAATTAACATTTTTTTCAGAGAGCAGCGCCAAGTATTTTGAATAAAATATTTATTTGTTTAAAAATATGTCCGTTTACTATTATGTGATACATTTTTTTGTTTGTATAAATAGTCATTGCGATAATTGGCGCAATTGGTGTATATCATTAGTTTTGTAAAGCTATTAATTTACGACAATGTTTTTAAATGGGATCCTTTTTGATGGGATTATATACTTGGCGCTCTTTTTTGTACCTTTTTTTAAAAAAGGTAATTTTGTGAGGATATGTATACTACGACTCTACTCTAAACTACCTTTTTACTCTAGTGCTCGTCGATATCCTCTCGATTAATTTATAACAGCACTACGACCAATAAATTATTTATATTTTTTTCACTCTTTCACGGTGTTATTTTATTTTAATAATTATCATGCTGTTAGATACTGTAATTATTTTATACTTGTTTATTATGGTCTATTTGGTAGGCCTGAGAGTTTGAAGGGAGGATAGGGTGTAAAACTGGTAGGAGTGAGTTTAGAAGGATTTGTGGTAGAGGAAGTGGAGTTGAGCAGCTAAACTCTTTGCCTCGACTGCATCTTGAGGACCAAAAATGCAATTTTTAGTGATATTCCTATGCTTAGTCAAGTAACCCCGTCCGACATTATTAACATGTTAAGGGCCATACGTACGAAACCTCCATGCATCGAATAATATAAAATACCGTAAATTATAGTCAATGTATCACGTTTCGACAAAATATTCACGAAAAAACATCAAGCAGTACTTAGTGGACAAAAAATCATAAATAGTCGAAACAAAAATATTTACTTCCTGCCGACCTTGTTAGATTTTTCATTCTCACTGTTATATAGAACACGCAAGTTTTTGTCACGGCGACACATTAAATGGCAAGCTGGTCATTCATATGCTTCAATATTGCGAATCGCTGCATAATTTATTCCATAATACAATAATAATTAAAGGGAATTAGTCAACTAGTCCCGGTCTCCTGTACCTTATGAAAAGTTTTGATTTCTGTAAAATATAAAAGCTACTTTCACAACCGTAGACCTTGGCAATGCAGAAGTCAGTATGAAAAATGATTATGGGGGATTCTCATCTGACAGCCCCAAAAGTAACTGATATTTAAGATTTTTTTTTAAAAAACTGTTAGTCATATTGGATTAAACTGTTTTCAGATATAAGGAGGCACCTTTAAACTTGCAGAAAATATTTTTTTATTTCGAACTGTCTTATTATTTATTATATATTGTATATCTTGTCCATCTCTTCGATGATGTAACTCCTGTTGACGGGATGCGTAACACCTATCACAGTCATCTGATAGCTAAAAGAATAAACGCCGGGATTGGTCCACTCTTTATGAAAAAAATGAAAAATTGAAAGAGTTATAGCGTTTGAAAGAAAAAGTAAGTTTTTCCTAAGACAAATTTGTCATATTATTCTTTATACCGGCGATAAAAACCAAAATTAAAATTATAGGTCTAGTCCCAGCGTAAATTATTTACCTTTAAGAAGATTTTCTTTTTTTCGCAATCGGATGACTATAACAAGTGCTCCACCTGACGCCAACATCGTCGAAGAGGTTAATACGATTCCACAATAATTAATAATTAATAATAAGGATCGAAATAATAAAAAAAATTCTACAAGCTTAAAGATGCCTTCTTAATTCTTATATCCCAAGAAGGTTTAATACAATATTAACAGTAATCCTTAAAAAAATCATAAATTTTGGGGGTGTTACACGAGAATCCCGGCTTAACAGAAGTAGGTACCTAATAGCTATTACTGTTGCGGATAGATGCAAAACGTAGTTTCGGAAATAGCAGCCTGTTTAATATTACCACCCATATTAGGTATCTCATAATGTAAAACGATAGCACAGATATTCATTGGGAACTATCATTCCTTATTTTTAGACTTTAATACCAGATAGCCAAATGTAACAGAAATAGTGCTCATACTTCTAACCACATAATTTATTTTGCCATTTTTTAAAGACGGGTGCTTTTAAACTGATCTGGCAATGGCCGTTAAGAATACAGATATGTATGTTAAAATCTAATGCAGGAATGCTCTTCACCCAAGTCATGTTTGACAGGCTGTCAAAGAGACGATAGATGACGGAGACTTCCATTTTCTTGCACAGGCAGCAGTGCTCCGTGCAATTTCAATACGAAACTGTGAATATGTAATGTATGCCGAGAGATTATGAGCCGCCAACATCTTCACGCAGCTCACATCCTTCCACGATGTAAAACTGATTGTGTGATAAATGGAACGCGGGAAGTTTGAATAATGAGCACTCGTAACGATGATACGTCAACTGCTCTTCTAAATGCCTTCTGGCGGTGGCACGTAGAGTGGCATTGTTCAATAGAAAATCCAAGTCCTTCTGTAAGAAAGTCCAGCTGATTCATTAAACAATTCTCCAAAGCTCATTTATCATTCAAAAGCTGATGAAATATCTAGCATCCTACGGTGATATGCCCCTAGATACTAATTTACTCGTTTGATGCTGGTGCTAGAAGATTTATCTGCGGAAGTATATAAATGATACATTTTTTCCCGATGAGAACATCTTACATGTACCTACCTGCGTTTGCTAAAGATAGAAACATTTTAATTAATTATGTAGACATTATATCTTCTGTATGCTATTCAGTGTTGTACTACTGTAGTAATAGTGTACTAATTACTAACACTTGTATATTAATTAATAGCATAAACAATTCGTTTCAATAATCCATTACGTTTTTCTTACTGTTTAATATTTTCCGAATGAAGTATTTTAAATTATTATTTACCTGATTAATCTTATCTTACATAATTTTGGTTTATAAACCAACTGCCAAATTTTTCAACTTTCATTTCAACTAAACATCGTTTCCATATTAATGAGTTTCTGCGCGAGTTGCATAAATCGAGAGAATTTAATGTTATCCCAGATTATTTGATCATGCCTAAGATTTAGGGTAACAAGACTGGATATATAACGAAATAAATTTTCATGCAATTTTTAAAAGACATAAGATGTATAGTTGGACGTATGCTTTTGCACAAATAGTTTATACTAAATATTGAGAGGTTAGTTAACAAAGAGACGGAACAAGCACAATGGGTTCGCGCCTTCCTAATCCTACGAAATCTGGCCATATGTAAGGATTATGTTGGTCCAACTCAACATGGTCGCGTTGTCGCGCTAAAGCCGCGGACCAGCCATTAGCCACTAGCGTGCACTGGGTAGCCAGACCCGCAAGCTTAGAGACGCTATCAGCATTGGCTTAGTTGGCTTTCTTTCTATCTCATCCTGTGATCCGACTAGGTGGTACTCGGTCGTAGTTACAACACGCTCACCGTGCTGCCCGAAAGATGTAACGAGCTGATAGTTATCTTCATCGCGCTGGGTTGAAAGCAATAGGACAGGTCCGAATGGGGAAAGGTGGGTAGATTACTCTCTAGGCAAGGTAAGATGGTATAACGGCGGAGCTTCAAAGTGATAGTGAATGCTCTGCACGATCTTCCGTTCGTATTCATTATGCTGAACTTTCGGAAAATCTTCTTTTCCTAGCAGTTTCGAGACAAGTCCGCTATCTTGAACAGCTTAGACTGCATACGCACGGATCGATGTTATTTTTTGTCAATTTTCAAATGATCCGCTTGTAATTGGGTACAGATAAAACCATTTTCAGTAGATATACAGTTTAACAAAATTGGACTTTTTTCAGATTTGTAACATTCAATAGCCGTTTCTTATATGTAGGTTGTCGTACGCTGAAAACGAATCCGCAAACCATTTATCGACACCTCCCTCAGTTTTTGAGAAATTCGATTTTGAAAAAAACTGCAAATTTTCAACTTTGAACATCTTTTGTGTCGAAACAGTAATAATTATTCAGTTGCTTGTTGTGCCAAATTATTCTATGAACCTACTCGAATACAACGATATAAGTTATTTGGCATATATGACGTCACAAGACGCCATAGACCTATATACACAACTCGACTTGTGCACGCCATGCAGTGGTGGGTAAAGACACGAATTTTCTATTTTATACACGACACGTGTCTTAAATGTCGCAAATGTGTCATAAATGTCGTATATCTGGAATGAACATAACTAACCTATAGAACATTTTTCGTATAGGTTATAAAGAAGTGCCAATTTATTAATAATTATAATTCTGATTAAAAAAATTAAATTAAATTAAGTTGCACTGACGAAAAATGGATATTGAAAGGTTAGTAAAAGAAATGCATTGGGAAACCAAGAATTTCGATACGCCAACTAGTGACAGAAAATTAAACTACTAAGAGTAGGTCGAAATCCGGCGAAGTCCATATTATTATCAGTGTTTAAATAGACATGTTGTGAAAAATGAGTGTTTTTAAATTTGATTGAACACTAAATTTTGACTTCTTCGATTAATAATAAATATAATAATTTGTTTAAATTAAAAATTATGTTAATAAAAAGACTATTTTTATTTTAAGAAAAGAAGCCATCAATTAAAAGTACAGCACCTTGCTGTTCATTTTGTCCAATGGAATTGTATAATTGTTCATATTGTACGTTTAAAAGTGTTGTACTTCATTTTTTTTCTCGATGGTACTACATACCCAGATAGCACACCGCACACGTTATCTATAAGCCGTCTTTCAGACTTTCAAGATGTCTTAAAGACGGCTTATAGACAACGCGTGCTATCTGGGTAGTTCTTATTTAGTGCATGCACAAAAGGTTTAAAGTGACTTGATTGCACCACACTGAAAGAGGTATTGCACGCAAAAAAGAAATTTGATAATAATTCATCAATTTCATTTTTTCTGAAACAGATATTTTTATTTACATAATTTTCAATTTAAATAAATTTTATTTATTATCGCCCATTTATTTCTAATTACTTTACCTTTCACGATTCATTTTTTATTAGTTACTAGCATGCTCCGTCTCGGCTTCGCCCGAGTTATTACCGTGACTGATTCATGTTTATCTTTACATAGTATAAAATAAAGTCCCCGGTAGCCGTCTGTATGTTTGATCCCGCTAATCTCGAGAATCACTGTACGAACTGCGATGCAACCCCCACCAACCCATACGTTTATTTAATGATTAATGATTAATGATAAGAATAATGATAGAAAACCGAAATAAGTAAGAAGCTCCTTAAAGCACAATAAAGCTGCAGGTGCGAGATACAGGTCCATACGCGCAATATGTAGAAACTAGTGTTGTGGATCTTATACATAGCGTGGCGAGTACCGCTGTGTGCGAAAGAGATGCGCGTGACGGTTGCCCGTACCGTGGTGGGGATGCGAGTCCCATCGTTAGCTGTTCTGTGAGCGCTGCGATTCACGAAAACCTTGCCTCACTAAAATCGTCATTGCTCGGCTTCTATTTGTCATAGCTTAATGTCGCATACACATAAACCTTCCTCGACAAATGCTTTACACAACGGTGCAACCCGCATCACAATCCGTCCAGTGGTTTCGGAGGTTTAAGATTTTGAACAAACGAACAGTTACATTTTTATTTATATATATATATATATAATATATAATATATAATATATAATATATAAATATATAATATATATAATATAATAATATATAGATAGAAGATAGATAGATAGAAGATAGATAGATATAGATATAGATATATAGATAGATAGATTATCTAAACAAGTACAAAACAATAATTAACACCACGCTTTTGAATACTTTTTTGGGGTTAGGAAAGTGGCGATCATACGTACTTTCCGACGTAACCAAGTATTCTACAGTATTTTATAGTATTCGCATGCAACCAACAAGCGAGTCAGAAAGAACTATATTTTTCCAACATTTTAATTGTTGAAACCTTAAAATAATGAATATTTCTATTTACGACATTTGCGATAAATGACACGTATGAAATGGACTTAAAAACAAAATATTATTTAACGATCAAACGAACTTACCTGTATGTGAAGTTCGATCGTAATTATGCGAGAGGTTCGCCCGAGAGATTATATATCGACGCGCGTTACGAAAAGTAGCACGTTTCATTTTTTCTACATGCAGTTGTCCATAAGAAAAAAATGAAACGTGCTACTCTTCGTAACGCGCGTCGATATGTAGTACCATTCTTTGGGCCTACAACTAACCACGCTTTTAGAGCTTTTATTTCAAAAACTAGCGCGCTCACGTGTCTACCGCACGTGGCGCCGCTCTCTGTATCGCTCCTCATAAGTTTTAGAGCTGGTTAAGGCTGAGAAGAAAAAATTGTTTGTACACTTCATGGGTAATGGAAATTATTTTTCAATTTCCTCGGGGTCCTTACTAGAGTTTTTCTGGGTGGGTCTGTAATCTCCCGGGCGAGCCTCTCGTATAATTACGATCGACCTTCACATACAGGTAAGTTCGTTTGATCGTTAAATTATACTTCGAGGCTCGCCCTCCAGATTACATATGTAGCTTTTTAGAGTATAACCAAATTTTTTTTTATAAGCATTTGTATTGTTTCCATATAAAAAATATTATCTTAACCCTACGCCAGTTGACAGAGAAAGCGATCATCCTACTAGCACTGGGTACGGCCCATAGAGTACAAACGTTCTCTAAGATCTCTATAGACAATATTGCGGCTACAACATTGGGAATTCAAATCAAGATTCCGAACATCATTAAAACATCTAGACCGGGAGTAGCTCAGCCTGTGTTAAACTTCCCGTTTTTTGTCGATAAACCGGAGCTGTGTGCAGCTAAAACAATCCTCAGATATGTAGAGGTCACTAAAAATATTAGAAGAGGTGAAAGAGCCTTGTTTCTTTGGTTTCGTAAGCCTCACAGACCCGTTACGTCTCAGACGTTGAGTAAATGGATAAAAACCGTGTTGTACAATTGCGGGGTAGATGAAATGTTTACAGCGCATAGTACTAGACCAGAGTTGGGCATCATCTAGATAAAAATCGAATAAAATAACTTTTCAAATAAAGTTAGCTTCATTTGAAGCGCCTAGGATGAAGCTACTTTATTCGAAGTGCCTTTAACTTCGATTTCAAATAACGGTTCAACTTTCATCTTAACTTCATCCTAGAAAATCAAATAACCGACCTGAGCCTTTGCGGCCTGACCCGCGCGCGGTCGCCTACCGGTCAGATTCTACAGAATCTGAATTTGTTTATTTTTCATCGTATCAATATGAAAGTGACACCAGTGGATTCCTGGCGTTCTCCCGATTAATTGGACAGAAAATAATTTAAATCGGACTATTTTTAACGAAACGGGCTTTGAACTCTGCAAAAGGTTTCTCACGTAATATCCTTAATTATGGTCCGAATTATATATTTTTTTGGACCATTTTCATCGGGAAGACATGAGGAATCGATTGGTAATACTTTTATCAACACTTGTCAAAAACATGAACATTTTATGTGGCCCGTCGGTTTTGTTGCTCTCGGCGGTCAACGGGCGGCCTACTGGGGTCCGAAGGTCCTCGCTCGTAGCGAGAAAGCAAAACAGTGGGGTGGGTACGTTCGGACCCCAGTAGACCGCCCGTTGACCGCCGAGAGCAATAAAACCAACGGGCCACATAAAATGTTCATGTTTTTGACAAGTGTTGATAAAAGTATTACCAATCGATTCCTCATGTCTTCCCGATGAAAATGGTCCAAAAAAATATATAATTCGGACCATAATTAAGGATATTACGTGAGAAACCTTTTGCAGAGTTCAAAGCCCGTTTCGTTAAAAATAGTCCGATTTAAATTATTTTCTGTCCAATTAATCGGGAGAACGCCAGGAATCCACTGGTGTCACTTTCATATTGATACGATGAAAAATAAACAAATTCAGATTCTGTAGAATCTGACCGGTAGGCGACCGCGCGCGGGTCAGGCCGCAAAGGCTCAGGTCGGTTATTTGATTTTCTAGGATGAAGTTAAGATGAAAGTTGAACCGTTATTTGAAATCGAAGTTGAAAGGCACTTCGAATAAATCAAGTTATTTTATCTTAAAATAACGAATAAACGGCAAGGACCTTTTATCTAGATGTTATTTAGATGTTATCTTCGCCCAACTCTGTACTAGACACGCCTCCACATCGAAGGCGTGTGAAAAAGGTATTAGTATAAACCTAATCAAAAAGACGGCAGGATGGTCCAGAAACTCACAGGTGTTCGCTACCTTCTATAAGAGCCCGATACCTGCACAAACCGATGAGAATTTTGCTTCAGCGGTTTTACTGGATTCACCATACCAAAGCGTTACCACAACGTAGTTTAAGATCTGTTCATACATTAACCCTCTAGGTACGGGGATATTTTCAACTTAACGTAGAATTTTTTTGAACGTTAAAATAATCTATTTTATACTTCGGATTTGGAAGCTACTCGGTTGGAATGCTGAGAATGTGAAAATCATTGATTTATGGTATGGGACGTTGGAGTCCCATCCGGACTTACGGGTAATTTTTTGAACATTGATCGGAAATATAGAAAACAACATAAATATGTACTTAAATGATTTTTTTTTTATGTGGGAAATCATGTTTGAGCAGTAAGTAGTAATGAAAAATAATGTTACAATTTTCAATATTTATTCGGTTTTTTTATGGTAATCGTAAAAACAACTATTGCTTTTGTTACACGATCATCTTTAATAATCCAACTTGTATCATTGGTATTATCATCATTTTGACAAGTATTCAATATTGACTGAACGTAATTTTCATCATCTGAGTCGTCCGTGTCAATATCAGATATGAATGGGTCAGGCGGAGCTATAGCAACCGACATCTTGTTGCTGTAGTAACGATAAATAACATCAACACTAATCAAAATATGTAATTATACACGATTTAACAAATAATATAGAATAGTACGAATATTTAAAGAAATAAGAATGACATATAAGTACTTAACAATTTTCATAAATATTTACTTCTAAGTCCCGGTGGGACATACACGTCCCATAACTTTAACCCGAAAGCCCCTATATATAACATTAATAGAGTGCAGTGCCCATACAGTATTTTGTCAAGTAGGACTCACTTTTACTATATATATGCTTATTTTACTATAAAAAGTTCTTTTACTTACTTATATTTATAAAAGTAGTCGACAAATTACAAGAGGCACAGATCACGATCAATAGCGTCAACTAGATTTATCTGTTTATGACAGAAAAAAGTTTAATATCGGGTTCTGATGGTACAAACCGTTTCTTCTTTACATACTCAAGGCCACTATACCCGTCAAATCTCGATCTTATTGATGGAACGTAAATAAAAATGTGTTAATCTGAATGGGACTCTGGAGTCCCACTAGTCCCTAGAGGGTTAATGTCTCCAGCGGGAATAACTTACTCATTTCCGATAGAACCAAATTTACATCCCAAGTGGTCGCATATTTTGGCTTGCTAGGTCGTAATTTAAAGATTCCTTTCATGAAACGTGCAATTTAAATATTATTCGACAGATCCTCTGATGCTACTAGGGAAATGGCTGCTCTTATTGAACTCAGCGTTCCATGAGACGCTCCTTCTTTAAACTTCTTTGTTAAGAATTCCAACACCCTTGCCTGATCTGTCTTCAGAGGGTCCCAATCTCTTTCTCTCGCATAGCGCCACCGCCCTCTTAGTGCACTATCATATTGACTCATTGTTGAGCTTGCTAACGATGCTGTCAAAATATAAACTGCCTCTACAGGCAAGTTTTTGTTCGAAAATGCTCGCCTGATAACTTCGCTGCCACCAGGGTAAGCCTGGATGCCAGAGGATGGTGTCGATCGCTGAAAGGGGAAAACAAGATGTTGCAATCCGGCTGGAAAATCAGCGGTTCAGACGCTAGTAATCTTTTATACAGAGGGTACCACGGCTGCGCCGTCCACAGTGGGACCACGACCACTCCAGTAGCCTCCTCGTTTATAATTTTTTGCAAAACCCTAGGATTTATCGCGAATGGTGGAAACGCGTAGAAATCTTTGCCCCTCCACTGTAACGTAAACGCGTCTATAACTAGTGCATCCGAATCTCTTTCCCATGCACAATGGTCCTCATATTTTGCATTCGCGCGAGATGCAAAAAGGTCAATGGAGGGGGCACCAAAACTATTTACTATCTGGCGGAACGCAAAATCCGCTAATTCCCACTCCGTGTCTATATTTCGTATTCGGGATTGAGCATCCGCTTCTTTATTTTCCCGGGAAGGTATATAAGCTGCCTGTACCCAGATCATGTGTACCTCATACCAATCCCATAAATCGCGAGCTAAGCTGTGCAAGTGAGGAAATCGCGAGCCTTCCATCCTGTTGATATAGGCCATTGCGGTGGTATTATCTACCCTAAGTAAAATGTCACAGTTTTGCATATCGGAAACAAAGCATTTTAGTGCTAAAAACGCTGCCCCCAGTTCTAGCGCATTGATATGTAATTCTCGTTCATCTAACTTCCATAGACCGTCATTCCCTCACAGAAGACTCCCCAGCCTGATAAAGAAGCATCAGTGAAAATCTCGATCTTGTAGTTGCCGGTCCGAATAGATCTCGACGTTCTGGGCAAACACTGTTGCCACCATTCTAGATCCGATTTTATATACCCCGGTAATCTCATGTTCCTGTCGAAGTTTGCCTGGTTAACCTCGAGAGCTTCAGATTTAGCTCTTTGTAGAGTCTTGCAATGCAGTGCCCCATATTCGACAGCTGGGCATGCTGCTACTAGCGATTCTATAAGCTGCGCGAAATCTCTAATATAACAGCCCTGCTTACTCAGAAATCGCTTCGTTAACTTAGATAACGATTCCCGGTTTTTAGGTGTGAGTTCGATTGCGAAAGCTACTGAATCAATGATGAAGTCGAGATACTTACATCTCGTGCTAGGAGAGAGGTTACTTTTCTCGTAGTTAATTAAGAAACCTAACCTGGTCAAAAGATCTAACGTTGTCTGCAGATTTTCTTTACCTGTTTCTTCATCTTCGTCTATACAAAGTATATCATCGAGATATACAGGGTCATCGTTTAATCCTGCAACCCGCGCGCGCGCGAACTTGTAAAATGGCAACACCGCCTCACGGACGCATTCCACTACAACCATGCACCGGCCCAGCAGAGGGCTGCCAGCGACCGCTGGATAAGAGTGATGCCCGAGCTTCGAAAATTTTAGCGTCGCAAAGAGCTAGGTATTGGGAATATCCCGGCCCAGGTAACCGAGCCGCGCGCTCCGCTTTTATGATCGGTTTACCACTTGCACCCCAGATTACTGTAATGAGGTTTGAAAATAATGTCAACTGATCTTGTACCCGTCTCAATTTCAAAAATTTTAGGTACGACAGGGTTGACCGTGGCGCTATACCCTTGTACGGAAAGATTTTTCGCCACCCTTCAAACAATAGATTCTGAGGTCTGCAGAACTAACACATAATTGAATAAAAATTTAATTTCTCAATTTATGAAAGTAATGATACAGAAACAACTAGCCTATTGTTTATCAACACCACAAATTTTAAAAACAGTGTTAAATACATTATCAAATAAACAGTTTGCAAAAGCTTTTTAAACAATTATGGTTGAAAAATTGATAAAAGAAAAATTAAGTAAACGTAAAATATGTTAAATTATCCATCATTAAGTGGGAATAATTTTTCCTCATTTTTCTGCGCAAATTGTATTCCGATATCTCTTATAGTTGAAAAGTTATACGAAAAAGGCCCCGAATTTTTCATCCTGAGCCGGAAAATTCTGAATAGTTCATTGCAACGTTAATTTGAAAGAGACCAGCCCAAAATTCTCGAAGCTCGGGCATCACTACTGTCCAGCGGTCGCTAGCAGCACTCCGAACATCGGGACGGTGCATGGTTGTAGTGGAATGCGTCCGTGAGGCGGTGTTGCCATTTTACAAGTTCGCGCGCGCGCGGGTTGCAGGATTAAACGATGACCCTGTATTACTGACAGAAAATTTCTAGATCGTAAGTAATTCACGACAGGTTTCATAACCTTAGTGAATACAAATGGGCTTGTACAGAGCCCAAAAGGGAGGCACGTAAATTCATACAAATAATTTCCAGCTACAAATTTTACGAATTTTCTATAATCTTTGTGCAAAGGTATTAAGAAATAGGCATCTTTTAGGTAAATAGAGCCTAGGTACGCTTTGGGTCAAATCAATCTGCAAACTGTTCGAATATCCTCCATCTTAAAATGTTCAGGGGTAAGGAAGTTATGTAACTCTTTTAAGTTAATTATAAACCTGTTTAAACCGTCAGGTTTTAGGACTAGAAAGAAGCTAGAAATGAATTGGCCCTCTACCGGCTCTAGGTGCCACACTCGCACCTATTGACAGGAGTCTATTTACTTCTTTCTGAATTTCTCCTAGCTCACCTTGTGACCAGTTGTGCATGGGAGGTAAAGATGTCTGTCGAGCCTCCGCTACAAAGGGCAATTTATACCCCTGAATACACTCTAGGACAAAGCTGTCCGTCGTGATTTTGGACCACTGGTTGGTGAATCTACTTAACCTGCCCGCCGTCATATTTACCTCTGTGGCACGTTCGTCTAGGTTGTATTCTTCTGTCTGGAGTCCGGTGGACGATATTTGCTCAAAGGTCTCCTTCTCGGATTGTCTCCTTTGCGCAGCGGGGTAGACTTCTGAAAATATCTGTTCTTCGTGCCCGTCTGAGTTGTCGGTCTCGATCCAGACGGGCCCTTCGAGTTTCCCTGGCTAGCAGCCGAAACTGGTTTTTTAGAGAGGACTGCGTTTTCATCTCTTGTCTCTTGTTCGCTTCCTTCAATTTTTCGCCCAGTTTTTCTCCAAATAGGAACTTGTCGGGCTCAGTTTTTTCTAACACATTAGCCACCTGCTTAGTCAGACTTGGGGTAATGCAAGCCTTCCTTGCTATTGTCTGACCTCTGTGAATTTCTGTGAGCAGTTGAGACGCTTCCCACACCCCTTCCAACATTTTCGTTAAGTTCCAGTTCTCCTTCTTTTGCACTAGGAGGGGATTTATAACAGTGCCCAGTGCTGCCAAGGCTGAACCAGCCAAATTCTGGGCGATAGCGAAATGTTTGTCTCTCTTTAATGCAGCATCAGTTAAAGAAGCCACTACTTCTGGATTTAGTTTTGGGGCTTCCAACAAACAGGAACCAACACGAGGCAGCTTTTTTAAAAGGTTTTCTCGCACTTCCTTCTTCTGTCCTGATTTAAGCTGACCAGCGTGAGGAAATATGTGATGAGAGTATTAGCTCCCGCTCCTTCGCATCTAGTTCTTCACCAATTATTTTAATTACTTCCTCATCCAACTGAGCAGGTGCCTCTGGAACTGAATCCACCGAGGTAGTGGTCATATCAAGGTCAGTATTTTCCAGTACTGGCCTGGGAACTATCTCCTGCAATTCTATCAGGGGCCTTCTCTGTGTGACAATGTCTGCCTGACTAGGAGTTCGACCTGCTGCAAGGAGAACATTAGTCTAGATATAACCACACTTCTGTCTTAGCTCTTGTACTCTCCAGAGCCCCCCCCCCCCCCCCCCCGCAAAGGAACGTCTTTAGTGTGGCTATATTTCGACTCTGCCTTACCTCTCGTGTAAGGTCAACCGTAATTGTTAGTCGAACATTGCCTTATCTCTCGTATAAGATCGATCGCTACGTCGCACGTGTTATTGTCTAGATCGAGCTAACCTCAATCTTTACCTCCTGACACGTGCGCACTGATTAATTTGACCACAAACATATCAGGGTCTTTTGGTAATTACTTACCTCTCTGCGCCGATAAATCCCTTGGAATTTGGGCACTCCTGACCGAAATAATAGACGCACTTTGTTCGGTGTTATTCTCATTATCGGAAGTAAGTGAATTTGTGGACGATCGGTCACGCATAGTCCTCCGCTTCAATTTACGTTCCAATCTTTTGATCCTTTTCCACATTTTGTACTCTTCTCTATTATCTTTCGATGATTTCTTCTTACTTTTAGGCATTGTAAGCTGAAGCGCACGTGGTTGCTTCGGCACGAAAAAATGTTATGAGGAGTGATACAGGGAGCGGCGCCACGTGCGGTAGACACGTGAGCGCGCTAGTTTTTGAAATAAAAACTCTAAAAGCGTGGTTAGTTGTAGACCCAAAGAATGGTACTACATATGTAATCTGGAGGGCGAGCCTCGAAGTATAATACGTACATTTGCGACATATCGTAAATGCATTTGCTATGCGGCGTAAAATACCGACCCACCACTGACGCCATGTGATGAATTGTGGTACTAATCGGTAGTGACGTCACTGACTACGCGGGACGCTTGAACAATATAATGTCCTGTACTTTTTCGTTTTTAATAATAAAATGAACTCAATTCTGTGGTGTTGTCCATTTTGAGTAAAATACTACAGTTCCGTAAGTCTTTAGCCAAACATTTAAGACCGAAATATGCTGCTTTTAATTCCAAAAAATTTATATGATGTTGCTGTTCGACCGAATCCCAAAAACCATTGCATCTTTGTGGCTTACACACAGCTCCCCAACCCGTGAGCGACGTGTCTGAGTATATCTACATAGCAAATTCTAAATTGCTGATTGACCTAATCGCAGACATAATATGAGTGTCCCACCGAGTGAAATCTACAACATTCGTCCTTAGTGTCGTAACAGCCTCGTAGTTGTCGTTGTTATTTGTGAGACCTAAGGACTTTTGTTGCTCAAATTCTTCTGTATAAATTCAACTATATTTAAGGGGGAACACCACTGTAACAGCTTGAAAAATAGCGTTTTTTGGCCATTTTTCGTGGATGGAAGGAAAGGTAATAGAATAACTATACTGGAGGAAGTTATTAAGCACATATTTTGTTATTAAAAAAAAAAAGTTATTGAGATATATTACAAAATGGCGGCACTGAAGCCATTCTCGTGAGGCATGTTGAAGTTTTAGCGCTCTGCGGCACGCAGTGTAGCTGGTGCAAATTTGAATTTAAAAAAAAAAATGACTTAAATCTACATGTTTATAGCTATAAAAATACGTAGGGGATTTTAAAAATATTGATTTTTGTGTGATTGGTGAGCATTTGAATGAAAAACGTTCAATTTTCTATAAAAAGAGGGCAATCATTTGTTAATAAGTAATGTTTAAATTAACTTATCGAAAATCCCGTACGTATTTCTCTTCAAAATGTTATTTTAAAGATATAGTTAAAATTTCAAATGAAAAGAATGAAAATTGTTGCAGTTATGCTGCGTGCCGTGTTGAAAAATCGTGTTTCGAGAAAAACGCGTTTAAAGTAGTGGGCCTTCGACGACCCTAAAAAATACGTTGCCGCTAACATACTTTTATTTGGAAATGCTTCTAACCGAACATAAAAACTTTCTAACAACATCCGTTGTGTAGGTATTAGAGAAGTTAGAAATCAAAAGGTAGGACATTAGGTTGTACCTTCCCAGCAGGGATTAATTTAACGCCGGTAGTCGTTTCAATGCAGTCCGACGCGCTTGGGGAGGAGCTCGAAATTTCAAGGAAACAAATTTATTTCAACTAATACAGTTTCTTCCCCAGATTCTAGAAGGTTCAAAGCATCTTTTAAGCCAATAAAAAAAAATCAATTTTCCGAAAAATTTACAGTGGTGTTCCCGCTTAACTATGCTCCGAATTATATCGTTTTTGAGGCCAATTAATCGAGGAAACACGAGGAATCGATTGACGTCATTTTCGTAAAGATCTGATTAGAAATGCCGACCTGCAGATTCATGACTGACTGTGGGCACCATTGTGTGGCCCGTTGGTTTCGAGCGTCGAAGCCGACGAAACTCAGCGAGACACAGGATTACTGGCGAGCATCGCGTTTGACGACTATAGCTAGAGAATTACCCCGTATAAATGCTAAGAAACGATAGTGTGAAGCGCACAATAACGCACATTCTAGGGCCTAGAGTGCCCTAGAGTATTAGCTCCCTATTACGTTGTTCTTAAATAGAGCAGAAAAAATGAGTACATACAGTTTTCCCATTGTTGATAGGTCTTTGGTCTTGGATTATCGGGAAAGACTTAAGGTGGGATCAGACGGCGTGTGAATCGGCGATCTTGCTCGGCTCGTCATGCTCGCCAAGTCGGCTTGGCGAGCCGAACCTGGGCGAGCCGAGCCCTGACCGATCAGACGATGCGTGGCTTGGCGATCTTGCTCGGCTCGTGTTGCTCGCCAAGTCGGCTTGGCGAGCCTGGGCGACCCGAGCCATGACCGATCAGACGGCGCGTGGCTTGGCGAGCCTGAGCGAGCCGAGCCATGACCGATCAGACGGCTTGTGAATCGCCGATTCACCAGCCGTCTGATCCCACCTTTACCCACCCCACTGTTTTGCTTTCTCGCTGCGAGCCAGGACCTTCGGGCCGCAGTAGACCGCCCGTTGACAGCCGAGAGCAATAAAACCAACGGGACGCATAAAATAGTCCGATTTAAATTATTTTCTATCTAATTAATCGGGAGAACGCCAGGAATCCATTGGTGTCACTTTCATATTGATACGATGAAAAATAAACAAATTCAGATTCTGTAGAATCTGACCGCGCGCGGATCGGGCCGCAAACGCTTTCGACGGTTAGTCGCCTTCTAGAATAAGAATAGAATGACAGCTGATCAACGGTATTCACACCCAAGAGCTCAGGCTCTTGAATAACCAGCTTCAACTCTGGCGCCTTGAATGAAGCTAACTCGGCTGACTTGTAGTCGACTAACGAAAAAGATGAAATAACTTTAATTGAAACGTCATTTCAATCATTTTTTAGTCAAATGATGCCCATCTCTGATTAGAACTGTCGAGCCCTGGAACAATGCATTCAATTTTGTAAATATTTTTAGTACATATTTTAAAAATTAGTATATGGACAATTAATATATTCGAATAATTCCTCTGCAACTGTGTCTATTCCTATTGCTGCCTCCGCAAAAACAGAAAATAAAACTCTCTACTGATTTAAAATTGTGGAAACGCATTCCGATAGTGCAAAATATCTGGTTCTAGATGACTGCACAATTTTTCTCCTTGGAACTTTCATGAAGTCTTGCGTCTCTTCTAAAACGCACTTCGCGAAAAATATTTATAAACTGAATGAACAAACTTTTCTATTTCTTTTGGTAACTCATTGCACGCATGACAAGCAACCAAGTGCGTTGAATGGCATTTACATGGGAGCAAACAAATCTCTTCATTATCGCTCAATAATCGCGAATTGAATGAATTGTTCATCTCCATCATTACATTCGTATGGTCAACGCAGAAACCAACAATATTTTCTACATTCAAATTATATTTACGTAAGGAATGTAGAAAACGATCATATAAATTTTCTGCCGTAACGTCCTTAATTTTAATTAAATCTAATAAGTATGTACAAATTTGATCTTCATGAGCATATCTTAGCAGGAAACATACAATTTTTACGTCGGATATGTCCGTGGTTTCGTCAACTAAAATTGAGAAAAAGTTTCCTTCTAATATTTCTGTAGCTTCTAGTATGAAAGATTTATTTATAACGTTTGTAATAATGGCTGTGATTTTGCTTCTTTTAAGTGACATATTGGTAATTATCTCAGAATCCGATGCTGACGATTTCCGCATGTCTATATAATGTTCAAATGAGTGAAAGGATCTATTATGCTCAACTATATCTAGGCAAACGTTCATGTCTGCCACCTTTATGCTACGTTCAAAGTTTGTACATGGTTGATGTGCAGGTGGCTCTTCATGTGTAGGTAGCTCTTCATGTGCAGCTAAGTGTTCATGTGCAGGAACTTCTTCTCTGCCTTCGTGTATTCTTTGCTCTACAATTCTCAGGTTCCGGGTATGCACTAGACCAGGGCTGCACAGGGAGCCTTTTTCAGCGCCTAGCGGCGAGCAACCAGCCGTGCGTCGAGCTGTCCCGTTGCTAAGGGTAGAATTAGTGAGTTATTTACACTTACGCTAGGCGCCTCCGAGCCCGCACCTACGCTACTACAGTTCTCCTCACTGATTCTACCCTTAGCAACGGGACAGCTCGACGCACGGCTGGTTGCTCACCGCTAGGCGCTAAAAAAGGCTCCCTGTGCAGCCCTGCACTAGACTGTGCCCGTGTTTCTTCAGATCACATTTGTTTGCACATAAAACTTTTGCAAACACCGCATTCTGCTTTATGCGGGTTTGTGGTACATCAAAGACAGACTTTAAATTCCGGCTCTTCCAGCTAATCTTCGCGGAATGCTTGCTTCCTCTTCTTACTTGCTTTCCTTGCTGGGGGGGGGGGGGGGGCCTGTCATCACTGCCTATTCATAAAATAATAATTTTTATTCATAACCTATTACACAACTATTTGGAGAAAATAATCACTTAA
The DNA here is from genome assembly GCA_960531205.1 of Andrena bicolor. Taxonomy (NCBI): domain Eukaryota; kingdom Metazoa; phylum Arthropoda; class Insecta; order Hymenoptera; family Andrenidae; genus Andrena; species Andrena bicolor. Next base: position 25,521,990 of record OY482664.1, on the reverse strand, counting down.
AGAAGAAACTATGTTCACTTTATAATCCTGTAATAAAATAATTCTAAATTAAAGATATATCTTACTTGATTCATTTTGTACATTTAAGCTTCTAATAACTGCCCTACTATGTCCAGCAACACTGGTATCACTGTCTGTAGAAAATATCCATCATTAGTAAATTTGTAGTATGATAACAATAAATATGGTATAGCAAGGCGGTAGTAGGGGGGGGGGGCAAAAGAACAAACATATGAACATAATATTTAACATATCATTTCTAAAATTATACTGAGGTATAAGTGTACAATATTTATCTGACCTGATTCCTTACTCATACTGTATTAAACACTTACAAATACCTTTGAATCGAAAGTGTGAGCCGCGGCCCGCCACCTCGCGTTGATGCCACTTGCCTTCGCTTCGTGTGGCCGCCACTTGGCATGACTTGGCGTTGGCGTCGGTTGGCATGACGTCACGAAGTCACCAACACAAATACACCGTTACTGCTGTATTTATTCAGTACGCCTGGCAACCCTGGTTGCGGATTCGTTTTCAGCGCATGAAAACCTATAAGAAACGGCTATTGAATGTTACAAGTCCAAATGGCTGTCGAATTGCAATATTAGAAACCAAAGTAGCTCAACTGTGAGAATAAAAACGCATATTAGATTAATGAACATACAACGTTAGAATTTCAAAAAAATTCGTATAAAAATTCCTGTCTTTTACTTGTTATTACTATATAATTGTATCTGTACCCACTCAAGTGGGCAACCCGTAATTATAGCCAATGAAAATGTGGCTGAAAAATCTTGAGTCACTCTTGTCATTGATTGAATAATATTTACTTCCTTTGTTGTTCGCATCATTGAAGGACAGTTGGGTAGAAATTTGAAGCATACACCGTTTAGAAGACTCACGTTGTTGGAAAGACAGTGGCATGTACGTTAATTTGATTTTCTTCGATGCATTTCAGGACTGCTATCTCTACCATTTCCCTATATTCGAGGTCGCGACGTCGAGCGTTACGTGTCTGCGGAAGACGGGATCGGGCAATTTATCAATCCACAAGCGAGAGAACGACTCCTGGCCCGGTGGGTAATTTAACAAGATTGATGCGAAGCCGACATGCCACAGTTTCGCAGCTCGTAAGAAGGGGTCGCTTGGTATATTGGCGATGTTGGCAGTGTGGGGTGACGTTGGAGAACTCCAAGAGGATGAGAGAGGTAAAAGCAGACGTGTGAGCGACTGGTTATTAGGAAGCCTCATCACGCAGCCGGCATACAATCACGCAGAGCATTAAAACAATGCCGCGAGTGATGAAGGTTGTTAACATCACCATGTCTACCGGTTTCGCCATCGCGTAACGTAGAATTTGACAAATGTCGGTAGAATTGCGTTTTTCGATGAAAACAAATTGACGTGGCAGATTCCTCGTTTCCTGTGCAAGCCTATATACTTATCTGTGCTTGTCATCTGCGTCTGCTGTGTTATTACCTATTTCTTTTTTTTTGTAGGTCATTATGGGAATTTACATGAAAATAGGAATAATTTGGATTGTTTAAATTCAAACTAATTATGGATTGCTGCTTAGTTCTGTATATAGACTTACACCGAATTCTTATACAGGATATGGAACGTTTCTTCAGAATAAATTTTATTTATCAAACGAATGAATAAAGTTGATGTAGACTCGTCCTCTTGTATTTAAGTTTTTAATATTATTGTTGAAAGTGAGAGCGACTTGTATGAAGATGTTAGCCAATTTACAATATGTTGCGGGGAAGTTGTTCTTGCGCAGATGTTCTTGATGAACGCTTTGGGGAGTACTACAAAACATTGTATAACAAAAAAAAATTAACCGCTATCGGGCATACTTATGTACAATACTTCTTTATTGAAGAAACCTTCTATTTTGAAGAATATAATCAATCCTAAAAAATATCCTACTTTTTTTAACACCTTGTATATTATAAGTATAGTTAGTCAATATTGAGACAGGAGAGCACTTCGTTTTGGAAGAAGAATTTCAGAGAGCTACGGGACCAGATGATATAATATTCGACCAGAATAGTTTTTCCATGATACAAAAAGAAATTTTTAATTCGATATAATACTTTACATTTTTGTGCTCGTAACACATTGATTTAGGTATAGTATTCTTTGATATTGGTAAGTAAACCTAAACAAGCTTTCAAATTATGAAAAGGAAAATTATGTTTTAAATCAGCTGAATTTAAGTTACAGAATTTTGATACACAGGGTGTTCAGCTACACGGAACTTAAGGAAAGCGCGACGCGTTCCCCACGTGTCCCTCAGGTGCTTAAAACTGTACTTTGGTGCACGCATACTCGGCTAAAATTCAATGTCCATTTTCTTGAAAACGGAGCACGATGTCTAAAAATTTTAGTCTATATTTTCAACTTACTAAATTTTTTCTTACATGTAGCTGAACACTCTGTATAATGGCATTTTAGTGAAATACAGTTTCATTTCCACATTGTTCACAACAATTTGTAATCAATTTAATTTTTAAGCGTATATAAAATAATTTGTGTATCAGATAGTGGGTAAAATATGTATGTAGAAGGTTACATGAGTAATAGTAACTACTAAGAGGTTAATCAATCCTGCTCATTTTCTAAGAATCGTTTCTGAATTTGCATAGTCCACAATGACGGGCTAGCCACGCTGTTCTGTGTAGGCGTTCCTGCAATTATTCACCCACGCATAGGGATGATTCGGGGAGGCGTCAAGGGCAGTAGCAAGTACAAGAGGGCAACAATATTAATTGGCTCCTTTATTGCGATGTGGGCGACCGTAAGTGTTGGTTTCTCCGTTAATATCCCATTGGGGTTTCGGCAACTCACTGTCTAAAGTCTGAAGTGTGAAGTCTGAAGTCTGATGTCTCAAGGTTGCGAATGTAATATGGCGTATGATGTAACGCGATGTATTATTGTTCGTTTCCTAGTACCTATATCAATTTTAATAACAAATAGTTGTTCTGGTTTTTCCCAATGAATTGTCTTCTTATGCATTTAGCTTCTATTCGGAGCAGACTCACATTCCTGTTGTCAAACGACATTTTCACACTAACACTAATTTATACAGGGTGTGTGGCAAATGGTGATCTAACCTGAAATGTATGTAGGTAGTGGTCCTACGTGAAAAAATAAGTCTATTCCGGGCTTCATTTTCGAAACAAATCATATCGAATATCCAGCAAGTACGCAACTACAAATCAAATGAACCCTTGTGGAAAAATAAGTCAAAATTGTGGAGTAACTTTTTTTGTCAAATGGAACTTTGTTTTCGAAAGAATTGATCTTGAAAATCCATCCAGTACGTGTGTGCGTGACCAAGTATCGGTGCCATCTTTAACGCCGATTTTCTCCAAAAAAAACCAAGCTGTGTTCGAAAAAATGTTTTATTACATTTACAGTTATATTATATTTACTGCCACAGTTCGTCATCTCTTCACAAGGCACAGGCGTGCTTGCCGAATGTTGTAAGTTATTTCTTCTCAAATACGTAGGCCCAAATAAAAAAATGCGCGGGGTTAGTCGAGGCCGCGAAAGTTCACCTATGATTATATCTCAAAGTTACTTTTTATGGTCATAGGAACAAAATATATACAAATAGAAAAATTAAATGATAATTTTTCAAGTTCAACTTAATTGCAAGTGAAAATTACAAATAAAAGTAAATGATTATTTTAAGTTTAATAAAGGATAACATAATATTGGTTAGTATGAAACTGTGTACTACGTCGTTGTTAAAAGAAGGACTACTTTCTCATGTCATGCACATAAGGTGTTTACAAATGAGGAACTACTTTCTTCTGGTGTCTAACGGGTTAAGCGAGAAAAAGAATCAGCTGAATGTCTCTGTTATAATTAAAGATACAGAACAATTTGTGGAATATAATTTAATAAACAATTTCGAAGAAAGAGTATGATGGACATAATTTTCTTCTGTTAAGATAATGTTTTCTTAATTATCAATTAGAAGAATGTTTTGTTTAAATGGAATTATATATTCTTATTCCATACATAGTAGGGTTTATAAAAAAACAGACTTTTGAAAAAACCGGTTTTCGAATTCTACTATTCCCCAGAAAACCGGTTAAACTGGTTTTCGAATTTTGACAAAAAATATAATTAAAATAATGAATAAAAATTTGTACTTATTTTGAAAATTTACAGTTTTTTTAAAATATTTATGGCATTACACAAATAAGAAAAAAAATGAAAGCTACAAAAATATAACATAATAAAATACACTACACAAAAAATCAAATGAAAAAAGTAAAATAACTAAAATACGTACAAAATATAAATTATAAATCTTTATTTCATTTAGTATTTTTCTTAAAAAAATATGAACTCATGAACATTAGTTTTACAGTACCCATACAGCACACTCCATTGCAGGAAGGTTGCAGGAAAGTTGCAGAAAGGTTCCGGTGCAGCATCGGAACGTTCCAGGAACATTGTTGGAAGGTTGCAGGAGTCTTCCTATGTCCGCCCCTGTGTAACATTGCACGGCAATGCACATGGAACCTTCCTGCAACATTCACGTAACGTTCCGGAAATTTACTAGCAATGGTCACGCAACGTTCCGTTATTTTTAAATCCATGTATTATTCAAGGTTCATTACATGCTGCATGCAGTACATTTTAAGTAAAGAGGGCAGAAGAGCCTGGAACTGCACATACCTACGCGAATTTAAGATGATCCACCAGAGTTTTTCAACAGTGTTTTTCAAAATGAATATAACACAATAAGGTGTTGTTTGAATGTACGAAATTCTGGCCCAAACCCATGTTCTGTAACCAACGGAAATCTATATGAAACAAACAAAAATATTTCTTTTTAAGAAGAAATAGATTTAACCTACAAATAGTATATACATGGGTTCTACTTATCCGTGATATGTCAAACCTTCATCCAATTCACTCAGCTCTCCTGCGCCACAAAACACACACGTTCTAATCATTTTTATTATTTACAAGCAATTTCGCTTTAATCTATCAATCATGATTTAACTATTTACGCTTGTGCTTTCTTACATGCTCTGGCTTTGCAACGTGTCGCGTCGCATGTAGGTGACATCACACAACGCCTGGAGCTTCACCACGCGGGCTTGGGAAGTTCCACCAGAGCCAATATTATTATTATTTTTATTGTTATTATTATTGTTCTTGTTGTCGTCTTGTATGAAAAAATATATAATTGATATTTTTTCGAATATTTAATTGTTAGTATTTATTGTAATTTAATTAATTCCCTTACATTTGTTGTACTTTCTGTAATATCACACAAATTTTACCGAAACATCATTGCTGTAAAATCTCCGAAACGTCGCGGAACAATTGCTAGAAAATCTGCGGAACGTTGCGTGATCATAGCTAGAAAATCTCCGGAATGTTGCGTGACCATTGCTAGAAAATCTCCGGAACGTTGCGCGACCATTGCTAGAAAATCTCCGGAAGGTTGCGTGAAAATTGCAGGAAGGTTCCACGTGCAATGTTCCACCGCAACATTGCTGGAATGTTGCAGGAATCCTCCTATGTCCGCCCCTGTGGAACATTGCACGGAAACGCCCATGCAACGGCGTGTGCTGTATGGGTAAACTCTTACCTACGTAAAGAAGTTGAAAATAAGTATATGTAATTTAATTATTTATAAACTGTGGAAGAATAAGGCAACTGGGAAATAGTTTTTGATCAACTAAAATAGATGGGAAGTAATTTCTTATCATGTAAGAAACATGACGGCAACACGCCCAGATAATCTATTATGATTTATGTATATTCTCTGGAACTTGTTTTAAATCTTCCTCGCTAATAATTTTTTTATAAAAAATCTTTTCTTCTTTGTACTTGGATCATTCCACGCCAAATCGATCACTTTTCTCCATCGATGTCTCGGATTTTTTTAAACTTGAATATGTTGTAGTCCTCGTGGAATTAGGGATGGTTTAAGTCATCATTTTGTCGGTTTCGAGTCTGTTTAAAAAATACGGGGCCTTGAATTTTTTGCGATTTTTGCCTATTTTCGTCAAAATGAGTTGTACTTTTGAATTTTTGTACAAAAGTACTCCGAAAAGTATCCTTGGGAGTGGTTCGTTCATATCCAATTGTTACTGAAGGAATATTCATTTGTACAACTTGTCGTGTACGGTTGTATCCGGAAAAAAGTAAGGAAGAGGCCGAAATTGCATTTGCTGAACCAGGGTCTTCTGGACTGTCGCGTATGCAGGCAGACGATAATTGTGGTCACAGTTCAAGTACCAATTTTTGTGTACTTGATCCATCTGATGTTGTGAGTTCCACCAATATATTGTAAGTTCGGGAGAGTCCGACCACTTTTTGGAAAAGAAATTGTATCATCGTTGTTGTTCACATTTTTGTCGTTTTATGCACATTAAAGCAAAGCCGAAGCAATTTAGGGTATATATAAATTATAGTGTGCGATACTTTCAAATACTTATTTTCATTTTCAACGAAAAACATTGGCACTGCAACTGGTCGGTCTCACCCGCATGTCGGGGTTAGATCGTCCACCCACTACAGGTGAAACCGACCTTGAAAATTAACAAAAAGTAGTTTACAAAAAATATAATACACGAAGAAGTTAATTGATATGTTACTTCTTCTTCAGTTCTCCATGTAAATCGCAAACATTCTTGTACTTGGAGCATCTAATATCATGAAACCAACGGCTTCAGTGCACACATTTAATCCAATCGTCGCTTTTCGAGATTTCGAAATAGTTTCCTCCGCATCCCACACATTCGTTTTCGTCCCAGTCTTTTAACGACATATCACTATCTTGTAGAATGGAATTTTCGCTCCGTGAATCTGAAGATGGGTTTACGGTAAGAAAAACACATGTGGTCGGACTATCCCATAATCAAGGGAGTGATCGTCCACCATGAAATTAATTAATTAAAAAAATAAATTAAAAACGAATGCATACGTATTGTTGGGGTGATACTGTAGTTTTATGCATATTATATCTCCAAATATCGGTATAGTGTAAATAAACTCAGCTGTTTTTCAAATATCACCAGCACTGTAACTTGGTCTAAAAACTTTCAGACTCGCATAAAATCTTAAGTGTTTCCTATAATTTAAATATCGATTTGTGACAATGGTCAATGTGAGATAAACAACAAGCGCCTTCATTTCTTCTATGCCAATGACACACAGTGCCCTATCTTGCGTCAGTCTTAAAATATCAGCACTGGCCGGACTCTCCCGCTGGTCGGTCTCTCCCAGACTTACCCTATATATTGCTGGTTCAGCAAATGCAGTTTCGGCCTCTTCCTTACTTTTTTCTCGGTACAACCGTACACGACAAGTTGTACAAATGAACATTCCTTCAGTAACAATTGGATATGAACGAACCACTCCCAAGGATACTTTTCAGAGCCCTTTTGTACAACGAGTATGTCCCGTTCGGTTGAAGGGATTGCAACACCACTGACGCAACAATTTCGGAATTCTACTAACAGATTTTCAGGCTTGGAAAGAGATTTGAAACCTTGGAAGACCGATACCTATACAGGGTCATCCGTTAAAACTACAACCTACGCGCGCGCGAACAGTCGAAAATGGCAACACCGCCTCACGGACGCATTCCACTACAACCATGCACCGGCCCAGCGTTCGGAGGGTTACCAGTGACCGCTGGGTAGTAGTGATGCCCGAGCTTCGAAAATTTTAAGATGGTCTCTTGCAAATTAACCGGCCCAGGTAAACGAGCCGCACGCTCCGCTTTTATGATCGGTTTACCACTCGCACCCCGGATTACTGCAATGAGGTTTGAAAACAATGTCAACTGGTCTCGTACTCGTCTTAATTTAAAAAATTTTAGCTACAACAGGGTTGACCGCGGCGCTATATCATTGTACGGAGAGATTTTTCGCCACGTCGTCTCATTAGTTACTTCTTACTGCATATAAAGATAAAATTATAAAAAAAAAATCAGAACAATAGATTCTGGGGTTTGTGCAGAACTAACATATCTTCTATCTTCTATCTTCTATCTTCTATATAAATAAAAATGTAACTGTTCGTTTGTTCAAAATCTTAAACCTCCGAAACCACTGGACGGATTGTGATGCGGGTTGCACCGTTGTGTAAAGCATTTCTCGAGGAAGGTTTATGTGTATGCGACATTAAGCTATGACAAATAGAAGCCAAGCAATGACGATTTTAGTGAAGCAAGGTTTTCGTGAATCGCAGCGCTCACAGAACAGCTAACGATGGGACTCGCATCCCCACCACTGTACGGGCAACCGTCACGCGCATCTCTTTCGCACACAGCGGTGCTCGCCACGCTATGTATAAGATCCACAACACTAGTTTCTACATATTGCGCGTATGGACCTGTATCTCGCACCTGCAGCTTTATTGTGCTTTAAGGAGCTTCTTACTTATTTCGGTTTTCTATCATTACACTTATCATTAATCATTAATCATTAAATAAACATATGGGGTGGTGGGGGCTGCATCGCAGTTCGTACATTGATTCTCGAGATTAGCGGGATCAAACATACAAACGCCTACCGGGGACTTTATTTTATACTATGTAAAGATAAACATGAATCAGTCAAGGTAATAACTCGGGCGAAGCCGAGACGGAGCATGCTAGTAATTGAATAAAAATTTAATTTCTCAATTTATGAAAGTAATGACATGGAAACAACTAGGCTATTGTTTATCAACATCGTGACTTTTAAAAAGAGCATTAAATACAGTATTAAATAAAAAGTTTGCAAAAGCTTTTCACAACAATTATGGTTAAAAAATTGATAAATGAAAAATTAAGTAAACGTAAAATATTTTAATTTATCCATCATTAAGAGGGAATAATTTTTCCTCATTTTTCAGCGCAAATTGCATTCCGATATCTTTTATAGTTCAAAAGTTATACGAAAATGTCCCCAAATTCTTCAACCCCGGCCGCGAAATTTCAAACACCTCCTTGTTATGTTAATTTGAAAGAGCCCATCCTAAAATTTTCAAACCTCGAGCTTTACCGCTGTCCAGGAAACCCTCCGAACGCTGGGCCGGTGCATGGTTGTAGTGGTATGCGTCCGTGAGGCGGTGTTGCCATTTTCGTTTGTTCGCGCGCGCGTAGGTGGCAGTTTTAACGGATGACCCTGTATAGCGGTAGTACTCGCGAGCAAGCGGGACATTGTTACTTACGCCGTAAGCAGGCGGAAACGGCCGAGCCCGACCGAGGCCTCAGACGTGAGTCGCACGACGGCAAGGCGCGAAGGAGGCCGAGCGCGGCCAATATTCAAACGCGACCGCGACACGCCGATCCCCGATCGACGCCCGGTCCGCTTACCTGATTCGGCGGGAACCGCCGTATTTACCACCGCACTGCGACGTTAATTGGATCTGCACCACTCTGGGGATAGGCTTATTTTGTAGAGAAAACTTCAAGGAACATGGTAGTATTTTTTCGGATTTTTAACATCGCGACCTCGAGCTCGAATTTGCAAAACAAATATTTGTTTATAATTTTCAATGTTGCAGAATTAATTTTTGGACCTGGGAACAATTTATTCAGAAAGGCTGTTCCTTCCACATTAAAATACCGTAAGAATCAACTAAAGTCGATAAATAGTTTCCGGGATAAAAATTCATAAGTACAACTCATTTTCACGAAAATAGGCAAAAATCGCAAAATTCAAGGCCCCGTATTTTTTAAGCAGACTCGAAATCGACAAAATGATGACTTAAACCATCCATAATTCCATGAGGATTACACATATTCAAGTTTAAAAAAAATCCGAGATATCGATGGAGAAAAGTGATCGATTTGGCGCGGAATGACTCATTTGTCATTTTAGGTTAAGTCCAACACTTATCTGAACACACCTATTTGTTATTCAGGCGCTCAAAAAATTAGTTACACAGGAAAAAATTGGAACTAAATAATCAATCACTGACTTTTAAATTAAATGATATATAATATTAAAATTCCTGTCCTACATTGTAAGCAAACTATTTAATAAACAAAATATATGAAAGCACCTAAAATTTGTAAAAGCATCAATGAAATCGTACTCCGATCAGTAAGAGATGGCGTTTAACAAGGGCTTTCTGCAAGTGTGCTACACTACTACCACACATTTATTTACATGAAAATTGACAGTAGTGCTTTTACATACAACAGACATATGATTTTAAATTGTCATTTTTTATTTTAGAAATTATTTCAAACAATTATTTCTTGACGTAAACTTAAGGGGACAATCCCATCAAAATTTTTCTGAAAATCCATTTTTTGCATACATCTATAGTATAGTATCTGAAGAATACTCAGTAAATATTGTATGACGAAATTCGTAACGATATGGATTCTACAACGAGAGAAGCATCTCGACCTCCGCACACCGGCAATATACAAGCAAAACTTTAAACGCGTTTATCTCGAAACATGATTTTTCTCATACGGTAAACACCAGAACAAAATAAATTATGAACCGATTCCAAAAATCTTGGTGGCATTTTCTTTGTAATGGAATTCACTATCGCATCAGCCTTTGACCATCAATTTTAGAGGTAATAGTCCTCCGTTATTAACATTTTTAGGCATAAAATTACCTCCTTTTCGCACGTTTGTGTTTAAACGTGTGTCAAACATCGCCACTTTGCTTTACTTGCCTTCTTAAAGGGTGATGAAATACTGATTGATATAGGTAACCTGTAAGAATATCTTTAGCTTTTTGGTTTCCGACAATCCTACGTCGAGTTCTACTGTAGGGTAGGGTGGGGCTAAAAGTCCGGCGGGTAAAAAGTCCCGAATGCAAAATCTCTGTTCCTAAACAAAATATCGAGTTTCGCAGTATACTACATAAAAGGCGAGAAGAAACGGAGGTAACCACAGAGTTGCCAGTCGTTTTTGGTCGTTCGTTCGGATTACACGACGTCTTTGGTATTATACGCGTTAAAAAGTGAAATAAATACGTCGCCTTTATTGTTTTGTACGAAGTAAACCGAAGTTTATCACCGCATCAGCTAAGTACGTTAAGATTCTATGTTTCTTTAGTAATCTGTACATGATATTGTTTATTTGGAAATGATAATATTTTCTACCGTAAATATTGCATAAACTATAGAAGTACCATTGGGGCAAAAAGTCCCTTATTGGGACTGTTACCTCGCATGAGAACTTATGGCCTCTTCACTTGAAATTAGAGAACTATTTATATTTATTATTATTTTTTAGAATGCGCCATTATAAAACAAGGTAGTATTTGATTTCATAATCAAATAATACTAAGAAAATGATTTTTGTTTTATATAAGCAAGGTACAGTTTGAAATGAAATTATATTTTTTATTCTTTGCTTTCATAATAAGATGGCCAAAGCATAAAGAAACGATGCCAAAGCCTTTAAATAGTGTTTTTGTTTTAGTTGAGGGAAGATTTTTGATAGTTTTTAGTTTAAAGTAAGTCTCTGACTTATATTTTTATTTTTTGTTAAGCAAATAATGCTTTCCTTTCATTTTGTATGCCGAAAAGAATTGGCTCAATAAATATTTGTTGATTTAAGAAGAGTTTCTTCCTTATTTCGTTTTATATTACACGAAATGTTGGTTAGAAGATATTAGGGACTTTTTACCCCAAGCAATGGACTTTTTGCCCCGCGCGTGGGGCAATAAGTCCATTTGGAATTGACGAACATTTTGTGGTATAACTCAACAAAAAATAACAATATCACCAAATGAACTTCGCAAACGTAAAGCCCAATAGTTATAGTTTTAACAAAATAACACCAGATATCTCTAGATTGTTAGTACTAAATTTTACATAAGATTATACGAAAAACGGGACTATTAGCCCCACCCTACCCTACCTATGCCGTTTACGCCTCTTTTGTTGGAACAGTCCACTGAGCGTCGCGTAAAATTCGAACTATTACAGGAAAATGAAAAAAAAAACAAACATTTTTACATGTTTGAAAACGAATAGAGAAATACCATAAACTTTTTATACTGCAAGTTGCATACTTTTTTAAAAAAAATCTAAAAGATCACCTATTTTTTAAGCGATTTGATTGGAATGTCTTCTGAAAAGAACGATTTATTTCATGAACTGATAAAAAATTAGTGCCTGATCAATAATTAGTTCCTTAATGGTATAACGTTAAACATGGAGACTTCAAATGTGTAAAACAGGCACTACATCACCCTAGTGTGTAGTCAATAATGTGTAAGTGTTGATACGTTAATGTCCCTTCGTTTTTGCGCGGTTGACTTTCTGACTGCGCAGTGTGTATCGTAAAGGCAACGCACGAAGAACCTTCGGAAATTGACGGTCAAAGAGTGCATCGCTACCGGCAGCTACGGCTTAAAGATATTCAGGAAATTGGCTGCGATATCGGCGTCAATTTATCGTTATGGGATACTCGAAAGTTGCGGCAATGCCATCCACGGATGACTCCGCAAACGGGCCAGTTGTCGTCGCCACGGTAACGCAGAACCACTTGCAACCGCGATCATTTGAATAATTTGGTCGTTTGCAAGCGAACTTACAACGCGATGCGCATACAGCCGGATCATGGCCGCTACTTACTGTGCGGTACACCGATCTGCAGGTAGTTTTCGAGCTCGTTTTCGTGTCCCGTGAAAGTGGACATGTTTTTGAACGCGCGTCGCCCTGCTGCGCCGCTTCTTTCCGCAGACTTTACGACGATCGTGCGCGTAGCAAATGGCCTAGAAACAGGATCAATTGTTACCGGTTGGTGAACTCGCTTGAGATTGAAACATGATAAAGTGAAAAAGCTGTATCGATATCATTTCGTATTACCGATCATACGATTTCTTCGATTTTTCTGCCGTGATGTTTTAACACGAAGAAAAGAGTCGTTGTGGAAGTGTACAAAAATTGTATCGTTCGTGTGTCTCGGCTTCATGAATGTGACTCGGTTTGTCTAAAAGTAGAACGCAAATAAAAATTGCCACGCAAAACAGTTACCTACGTGTGCATTAGGGTGGCTCTTATTTAATCCTGGTAAATTTTTTTTTCAAGATTTTCTTCGGGCACCCTCCAGAATAGTTCCAAATAATTAAAGCAAAATCTGTGTAAAGTTTGAGCCCGATCGGATAACGGGAAAAGGTGCTCCTGGGCCCTTGAACATTTAAATAATTATTTACAGCTCACAAAGTCCATTTTATATAGATAATATCCTCCAAGTTATTGATTACATAAAAAAATATGTCAAACAAAAGTTGTAGATCCGGACAAGAGGCATCTTTTATGTTGTATTACTTTTCCCGTGCGACAAACGGTTTTCGCAAAAAGTCCGAAAAACTAAAAAAAAAGTTTGTTTCTCTCAAATTTTGAAAATTTAAATGCTTCTCAAACACCTTTTATTTATGGCGGCGAACAAAAAATGGAATTTTTATTTTCGAGGACTATCTTTTAACCATTTAAGGGGGGGGGGCATATACCGAAATATGCCACAAAGATAATTTTTTTTCGCCCTTATTTTCAGTATTTGATATCTCATAAATGTTTCCTGAAAATTTGGTACCGAAATTTACAATGTACAACTATGCAATTTAGGGTAAAGAATTGTTGTTGGTGAATAGGGTTTATACAAAAATCGACTTTTGAAAAAAAAAACGGTTTTCGAAGTTTCAGAAAAAAAATGTAATTAAAATACTAAACAAATATTTTTACTTATTTTTAAACAAATTCAGTTTCCTTAATATTATAGAATTACAAATATGTAACAAAATAAAATCAAGAGACACGGTAGTGTCTCGCGCCAAGTATATATACATATAGATATATGCGCAGCGCGAGACACAGAGTGTATCTATTACGGCACGACTCGCTATCAAGTACCCTGAGATTATCGAACCTCAATAACGGCTGATCCGATTAGACTTTGGATGGTCTTAATGGATAGCTTGGCATTGATTTACATAAGAAAAGTGTCTTCGCTTTGGTCCTACGTGCCTTAGGAGCTGAGATATTTCAATGCAAAGTTCCAATTTGACGAATTTTATGTTCTGAAGAATTAAGAATCGTCATCGTCAAGTGTGGGCAAGAGGGGAACATGAAAGGGAGAGGAAATGTCCAATATCCACGTCGCTGATTCGATGAAGGTTTCGGTACTTTCGGCCAATCGCGTAACAAATCGTTGTCACGTGACAGCTAGCAGAGAGCAGAACTGTCGAGGTAAACGTAACCTAAGTAGCTAGTGTCAAACAATTATAACCTGTCAAGTGTGAAATAAGGAAACTAGTTAAAAAATTTTAAGTGACAGGAGTTTTTACACCATACAAGACACTGAATTATTGTCTCAATTAACAAGGTAAGTCACAAAAATTTTTTAATAGACTATTTATGCAGAGCTTATGGAAACGGAGAGGACGCAAAGACTTGGAAGTTGTCCTGAGAAGGTTTGACGGAGAAGCATCTTCTTTCCCAAAAGTTTCTACAAAATAATATATTGTTTTTATACAACGGTACTATTTTTACATTTAGTTAGATAGACAGAGAAGCATCTTGTTTCGCACAAGTTTCTGGAAATTTGTCAAATAAGGTAAATTGACAAAATTTTTCCTATTAGCGTAGCATTAAGAATTAAGAAAATTATGGCGTAGTGCTTGCAGTGTAAAGTAAGTTACATTAGTGAAAAAAGTACGCTGAAAATGCATCTCCCTCGATACTTCCTAATCTTTTATGAAAGATATTCGTAATACTTTATTAAAATCTACAGTAGTTCCCACCCTAATCATTAATTTTATTAGTTTCACATTACCAATATTTAAATTCACTAATGAACATATTAAATTAATTTTTTTCCAACACCAATAAATTGTGCATTAAATATATTGGAGCTCTTCGTTCATTTTTGATAAATTACCATTAGCATTTAAATTTCTTTCAACAAGAGTTTCTGCCATACGCTCTCACCTCCTTCGGACACATTATGTAGTCTCTACACTTACTATAGGAAAAGTCCACCCTTCTTCTAAAACTTCTAAGTTATATTGTAACTAAAATGTGGATTTTATATATTTACAGATAACTGAAGCACAAGATGATGCAGTATGATCTACGTTAGAAAAAAAATTTATTGTAATATAGTATAATATTAATTAAACTTTAATTAAACTTTTATTCAGCTTCGATCCTCTGTGTGCTTCTTGTATGTTTGCTTCATGTTTGAAAACTCAAATTTAAACCAATTCCACCAATCCAATTGTCTTGTAGCTTTGCAGGTGTGCGTAGTTTGGATGACAATATAATATATTGTTAATTAAAAAAAATAACCCCGACGGGGTGAAAAAATTATCCAGTCATCAATAAACACTACAAAATGTGTGAAATCCTCACAAAATTACCTTTTTTAAAAAAAGGTACAAAAAAGAGCGCCAAGTATATAATCCCATCAAAAAGGATCCCATTTAAAAACATTGTCGTAAATTAATAGCTTTACAAAACTAATGATATACACCAATTGCGCCAGTTATTGCAATGACTATTTATACAAACAAAAAAATGTATCACATAGTAAACAGATATATTTTTAAAGAAATAAATATTTTATTCAAAATACTTGGCGCTGCTCTCGGAATTGGTGTTGCTACACTGAATAAATATGTCTGAATCAATAAGTCTGGCCTTGTTTTATTCATTAACGTAGACAATTAACATTTTTTTCAGAGAGCAGCGCCAAGTATTTTGAATAAAATATTTATTTGTTTAAAAATATATCTGTTTACTATTATGTGATACATTTTTTTGTTTGTATAAATAGTCATTGCGATAATTGGCGCAATTGGTGTATATCATTAGTTTTGTAAAGCTATTAATTTACGACAATGTTTTTAAATGGGATCCTTTTTGATGGGATTATATACTTGGCGCTCTTTTTTGTACCTTTTTTTAAAAAAGGTAATTTTGTGAGGATATACTATACTATACACGCAAAACCAAATCAAAATAAAAAATTAAAATAACTAAAATCCGTACAATTACGTTCAATTTTTAAGTTCATTTAATATTTATGGATCTGAAAAATATAACACAATAAAATAGGTCGCATACAAAACCAAATGAAAAAAACTAAAATAACTGAAATTCATGCAAAATATAAATCTTGTAAAAGGCGGTGCCAATTTATAAATCTTTATTCCATTTAGTATTTTTTTTTCTGAAAATATGAATTTATGAAGATTAGTTTTACAGTAAACTGTTACCTATTACAATATGCTTGTGTCCGAGTCGATTTCAAGTCAAAATGTTAACGTTTTTAATTAAATAATTCATTCATTTCTGCATATTGATTCTAGTATATAAAACCAGTTTTATAAATTTAAAAACCGGTTTTCGAATTTCACAAATTTATAAAAAAAAAACGTTTTTTAAACCCGGTTTTTAAAAACCGACAAACCCTATTGGTGAAACAGTTCAACTAACTCTTCGTTTAGAATAAAATTGAAATCTTGTTAATAGGTTAATTTCATTTTAAATTTATACTGTATTCCACATTAGAGCATACCGATTTCGCGCAGGCACGACCCTCAGGAGGCGTTGCTACGCTCGACTCCTATGTTTTTCTCCGTCGCACGGCCCTCTACTTACTCTCTCTGTTAATTTTTCGTGCACTGTTTACCTTGACAACGGTCAGATCCTGCGTTTGGGATTGTACCAGTTATTCATTGGAAATTACCACGACCAATCGTTTGCGGTTCAAACGGTGGGTAGTAGTGGGGGCTGCGCAGATCGGTCGCAAATCGGTAGGGGCGTCGGTATGCTCTAATGTGGAATACAGTATACCCTCATTGCTTGACACGACTGAAGTCTTAAGTTTAATGACATCTTTTATTCGCTACCTGACAGAGAATTAATCAAACTCATCACGAAGGAAAACAATACCCACGATATTTAATTTATACAGCAAAAGTGTATAGGATTAAAACTAATTCATCTTCTTGTCATTTCTCCGATAGTAGGACCATTGAAAAAAAAATGGTTGTGGAATTATATTAGCAAAAGCGTGGAGGAAAGGTAGATTATCTCTATTTAATAGTCTGTGTTAGTTGCGATTATTAATATATTGTGAAGCAACGTGTAACTTCAGGATATATCGTATTAAGTGGAAAATCATAAGATCATTAAACGGGTATGAAATATACAGTGGGAATAAGGTTAAACCACCGTCGGCTAAATAGACCAGGGCTGCAGTCCAAAAGTATTTATCTTATGTAAATGATGCGCACTGGCGTAGAGTCTGAAGCATAACAGGCTGAAACTCTATTATAACCGGAAAATAAAGTTTTGTCGGTAACTGTAGCTGGCACAGTTTTGTCAGGACAAATTTACATTCAGATGGCGCTATCTAATCCGCAGTAAGTTAAAAAATTTACGACTTTCGGTAAATCGCGGCTTGAGCCTGCTTACCCCGTAAGCGAATAGTGTTGTGCGTTGGAATTGTTTATGGTGCTGCCATAAAACAATGATATGAGAGATTATAACTCAGCGAGAAGTGAAGTTCTTTGTGCGTGAGATATCACCTGCAGGATTTCATCCTCGTAGACTGATGACACTTCTGTTTATTAGCAATAATTTCTAAACATTCTTCGTTTGGGAAATACTAAAATGTTGTCGAAATTAATTTTATTTATGGTTCTGTTTTCTCATTTATCATCCTTAAAATTTTCTGACGAAATAGATTCTTATAATTTATTCCCTTTTTTATTTTTCTCTGTATTCCATCCCGTTTATACGTACACAGGCCTTAACATTATTGTTGAATGTTTCTTTGTACAAGAAATGCTCTGCATCTGTGTCCAACTTTCAAAACATTGGGGTTTTCTTACTTGTACTCGCAACTTGTTAGAGGTGTTTTACTCTTTTTGCTATAACCATTCGTTTTTTTCGAATAGCTTGGCGTTACTTATTTCTCTTAATCTTGCTTGCAACTATAGGTACCTTCTGTAGATGTTTAATAACAGTCTCGCGTAAATGCATAAAGCTAAATATGGTATCAGTAACAGATATTGCTGCGAAGTTCATGCAGGCGTAAATGATGGGTGTCTATATGAAGGATATTCAATTTCCTATGTCGCATCCAATATATCAGACGTTTGTACAATAAATGACACGTGCGCATCAGTACGCTGGCATTTCCAAAGCATCGTGAAATTCTGTCACATAAAGAACACCCGGCCATATTATAATGTTACATGTTCACGAACTGTTATTTTGTTGACGAGATTCTGTCTTCGAAATTCGTAGTAACCATTGTGACGATAAAACGTATTAATCTCATATTACATCACATACTATTAAGTAAATTTTTATGGATATGTAATTTACTCGTATACCTAAAGGTGTATTTCATTTTTTTAATTTGTTTCAATACCTACCTATATGTTAGGATTGCAGATTTTTAAATGGTCTATGATAAATATTCGCGCATAGAGTTAAAACATGTTTGGTGAATAATTTATGTTCAACGGGTTTAACATTTTTTCAATGTCTCTGGTCTGGTATGGATACCTTTAGCTCGATTCAGTGAACGTTCTTTCCTCCTAACGTTGTTACGCCACTGGGTCGTAATTTACCCGGAGCGTTTATGGCATTGTTGTGAAGCAGTGCTTTGCGTCGTCTTATAAAACCAATTTCGCGGGTATTATGCAAGCTGTCAGTCCCATAGGTGAGTTATGTCAAACGTAGCCTGCAGCACAAACACGCATTCCCGTGTACAAGGGTTCTTTATATTTTCGACAGCAACACTCATTACAAGGTGAAATTAATAGCTAATAAAAAGTCTTCGAGAAGGACTAAAACTTTAAAAATTTGAAAAATAAAAATGTTTTTTTTATTCCTGCGGAGTTTTTTCGAAAACCGTTTGTCGCGTGAGAAAAAGTAATACAACATAAAAAATGCTTCTTGTCTGGATCTACAACTTTTGTTTGACATATTTTTTTATGTAATCAATAACTTGGAGGATATTATATAAAATGGACTTTGTGAGCTCTAAATAATTATTTAAATGTTCAAGGGCCCAGGAGCATCTTTTCCCGTTATCCGATCGGGCTCAAACTTGACACAAATATTTTTTATTATTTGAAACTATTCTGGGGGGTGCTATGAAGAAAATTCAAAAGTCGAAAATAAGAGCCACTCTATATAATGTGCACAGTATGTAATTTAGATTAAACTACCGTGTAAAGTTGGAAATGCCATCTGTAACCTAGAACTCTTAATTTCTCTTTTTAACGTAAAATGGAACCAAATGCGAAAATGAAGAAACACACTATCCAATAATAGACAGTATATGAGTACGTACACTAATTACAACATAAAATAAAACGTGAAAATCGTACTAAGCAGGTAAATGATTCAAGCTCAGACAGGAGCATGTAGTTTAATGTAGGTAGGTATTTTTATTTAATACGTAACAAAAATATAAGAAAAATGTAGTAATACTCATTGTCAGTAAATTAAGTAAAATTTGTAGTTACGTATGGAAGTTAGCTGTGAGTAAAAATCGTGCAAAAGAGATGAGATATATTTCTAGAACAAAAAGTAACATAAATCTGTTGTATTTATTAATATATTTGTAGGTAAACCAGATGCATTTCCAATTCATTTTAGTCGTTGAAGAATTGGTTTAACCAAATTTTCACAAAATTCGGGCGTTATTTTCCACCATTCATTTTGTAAAACTTTTTTGAGGCTTTCTTTATTTGTAACTAGCTTTACTACTAGGCTTCGCCCGAAATTTACATTCTGATTTTACAAAAGAAGTAATTCTTTTTAGTTTTTTATTGAGAAAATAGTCACATTTATCTGGATTAGCCAAGCATAATGAGCTGAGGTACATTTCGTGACCCCAGAGTTTACCGTTCGAAAGTTTTTAGGCGACAGACAAACACACAAATATGCGATATGCGATATACTTTATAGTGTAAGATATGATGTATCACATTAATATCAGGTGATTGGGAACGTTTTGAAGGGTTTTAGAGCACTCATACAACAGACAACTTTTGGCTACATAAGAATTTTATGATTCGGACCGTTATCGGTGTAACACTTGAAATCATTTAAAATCTCCATTTTCTCAATACCTACTCACTTTATGATTCTTTTTTATTATGTTTAAATGGCATCATTTATTCATTTTATTATTAATAAATATTACATTTCCGACGCAAAAAGCTGACAAACAGCACCACGCCATTTTAGATCCACCTCCGCATTTGATTGTCGGTCGGAGATTTTTAATATTCATCGCTGTTTTTGGTTTCATCTACACATTTGTTGTGCAGAATAAATTGTGAAGAATAAATGAAAATTAATGTGAAGAATAAATGAAAATTAATGTGAAGAATAAATGAAAATTAATGTGAAGAACCGAGACACAAACTGTACGATTTTAAGTGACAGTCACATATTTTAGAATGTATTAATCAAATCAGTGTTCATTAGACATCTAGATTCTAGATTACTAAATAGATGGGTATGCTTGACAAAACAACAAATAATTACATGTCGTAAAAATATTTTGTAACAATTTCTGTGTTGTTTTACTCTTTGAAAAATGCATTTTTTAATACATCTATAACTTGTCAAATTGAATTATAAAGTCACTCTTACTGTTTAACCTCACACCATGGTTAATGCCCTTAACATCACAGGGTGAATTCAAATTTTTAACCATCTGTATATTCCTATTGTGTACGACTACTTTGAAAGAATACAAATTCGAACATTTCATTCATCTGTGTATAAATAGTGAGTGCAGAGAAACGTATTGTTCTATGAATGCCCCACTAATTATACCAAATGGTACAATGTTTGCATTTAAGGTAACTGTATCTAATATGGAACAGCACTTGAGATAGGACACCGCAATATCTCGGCAAGTAAGTAACAAAATCAATCGGCAACAGTGTACGATATTATGTTAAAAGCAAAAGACTATTATATTTGCATTTGAGCATCATTTGGAACTGTTAGAAGTCTCTGTTGATTGCGAAGTTGATTGCTGTATTTCAAAGCGTATAAATGTTTTTGAGAGGCGAGTTATTTTTAGTAAAGATAAGTTAAAAAAAATTACTTTTGCATGATTTATCATTAAATTTATCAAAAATTTGAGCAAAATCGGTTCAGTAGTTTTTGAGATATCGTGTCAGCCAATTTGAAAAATGCAGTTTTGACAAAAACGAGATTGAAATTTCACTGATTTTGCTCAAATTTGTATGGTATTCAGTACATTCACAGTTCCAACCCGTACCAGAATCATTGTCATATCTGTCATAGCTGTTCTTTTCAAGGAAAATCGACCAAAATCGTAACTTTATTTCCAAAACTGTGCCAAACATTAAATTTCCAATATTTTAACTTCATTCTGGTACCGGCTATAGCCACAAGTCTACAAATTAATGTGCCGTTTGATTTTTTAATTTCAGATGAGCAGGAGAGCCAGAATCATGTCAGCCGTCGACCAACTTTTTTTTCGCACCTGTCTCTTTCGACAGATGTAAAGTCAATTCCACTCCATATTTTAACTTCAAAACATTCTGAATAACGATTCAAATGTTAATAAATATGTAGTACAAATTTCAAGATATTGTGTTTTCAGGGTTCGTCAAAAAAAATTCCCCAAAAAGCCAAAAAACCGGCCGTCACATAAGACGACCCCTTTAAACATGTTTATTTTTTAAAGTCCCCAAAAAAATTTAATTTAAATTTTTCCCCTTCTTATTGGTAGTCTCGTCGGTATGTACTAATACTAAGGAACACGTTGAGTGTATGTACCTAATATGGAACATCTTTCATATTGAGTGCATGTCTACATTATATTATTGTACTATAATATATTACATAGTTTTATGCTATTATTATTATTATTGTTTATACATATAATAGATGGAAGGAATGCGTAGCACCAAAAATTAAAGCAAAATTCTGGGTCAAGGAAAGTATGAATGTATGATCTATCTAATGTATGTTTGTGAAGGTCGAATGGAATATCACTAAGCCCAAAACAAAAATATGGAGTAGGTACTTAAAATTACTTTACGCAGATATGTTCTAAAATCTAAATCATGATGCACCGTTTACTTCGTTAAATATAGGTACCAGTAACCTGGCAATTACAAAAGTGACAATAATGATTAAAAATGCGTCTAATGTATTCGCTGTTTTCATTGGGGTCACGAAGAGTGTTATGCTTGAGGTGTGTCATTTACGTGCCCAACGTGTAACAGGCGAAGAAAATTAATATAAAATAATATCAATTTAAAAATGGAAGATATATGTTTGTCTTTTCTATTTAAACAAATATTCATTTTTCATATTAAAAATGAAGTTTTTTATGCTTTCCTTACCATAGATGTACCATATTATATATACACATGCATAGGTACCATTTTTTAAAGTCACCACGTTTGACTTGTTTTAGGTACATTCTTTACCACGACTTCAAGACACATAGGCTTTTGCATAGTTAACTATTAACATACGGATATCTATTAATTTTGTTCTATTATAACGTTAGTTTCATTGAAGAAAAAGCTGTTTGTAGTTTTTCAATCTTTTGAAATTAGGTGTTCCATAGTGGGTGCAGTTATCCTACACGTTTGCATATAGGTAGATAAATGAAACTGCTATTAGAAAAGTATTTTGAAAATCTTTTTAGAGGTGTTTCGACCGTAAATCTTTTTTTTTTTTCATGACCGAATCAGTGCGCCAATATCATTTATAATAAAGTATTTTGAAGGTGTAAAAATATTTACGACGTTTATTGTTCTTATCACTGACTTTATTCAAGGCCACTCGGTATTTAAGCAGATATCATTTGGAATTAACTATTTACGGCAATTCAACAGTTGTCTTAATGTCAGCATGTATTGTACATTCAAAACAGAAAAGATTTTTCATTTCATTAAAACTTTTATCTAGAGAGCCGGTCCATTCTATCTAAATCGCTGGAAACGACAGTAGGTACTTATCTAATCTAGGGCGATGATACTTAATATCGCCGAGCACAAGTTCAATCGCTGTTACTTGAATAATAATAGCTATTTTTGGATGTAAGCTGTTTCAGAGTAAAGAGAAAATATGCATATTTCATGTAGCATAAGTTAGAATCGTTGAAACCATACAAATTTTTAATTAAGTCTCACAAAACTTTAGACATTTAAAAATCGGGTTCTGAAAAAACTGTGCTTAAGACATGGCTGCACAGGGAGCCAACTGGAGCAACCAGCCGTGCGTCGAGCTGTCCTGTTGCTAAGGGTAGAATCAGTGAGAAGAACTGCAATAGTGTAGTAGCGTAAGTATAAGTAACTCACTGATTCTACCCCTAGCAACGGGACAGCTCGACGCACGGGCGGTTGCTCGCCGCTAGGCGCTGGAAAAGGCTCCCTGTGCAGCCCTGACTTAAGGGGGGAACCTGGTGTAACTAGCTGAAAATCGAGGCATTTTTCCGGATTTTTTTTTAAAGAAAGTACTTATTCGATCTTTCTGAAACTTTCGGGATATTGAATTAACAGGTTAAGGTAGATATAAAAAAAATTTTATTAAAAAAGAGCAACAAATAACAAAGTTATAAGGGCTTATGCCCAGTCCGTTGGCGACGTAATTGGTTCACTGCGGGCAACGTAGCGTCTTTTGGTTTCATCTAAAACCAAAAATCGAACAATTTTCATTTAGTTTATGAGTGTACGGATGAATCGTGTCAATTTATTTCTTAAAAGATGCAAAATTGAACAAATGGCGGCCTCTTGAAAAAAAGGTCCCTCTTTCCAATGAAATTTTGCCTTAAATGTGTAAAAAAAAGTTATTTATTTAAACAATATCATTATACCCATAGCTTAGATCTGTGAAGAAAATGTTCACAAATATCCGTGCACAAGGCCAAGTCGATTGGTTGAATATTTTTGGAGTTACATTGCCCGCAAATTGTAAAACTCGTTTCGAGAAAAACGCGTTTCAAGTTTTCTGGTAACCTGACGCTCCGTAGCAAAACCGGCTATATCCGCTTTAATTTTTCGAATTTCGTTTTGCGACTTTGGGAGCATATTATTATGATGTTTAACTATTGACTTATGCAAAAAAAAAGAATAGATTTCTTCGACCCGCTACACCAGGTTCCCCCCTTAAGGGGTCATTCTGCTTTGATCGCCCGGAAAATTAAGCTATTTGTAAAGGTTTTTTCTCAATATTTACAACATAATGAACATATAATGAAATAAATCTTTTTGGTATTTATTAAGCTACTCTTATATTATAGAAAAAAATTTAATTTTTTAATCTTCAACATATCGTTTGAAAGTGTGGAATCTCTACTTTCAGTCAGAGTTGGGCGAAGATAACATCTAAATAACATCTAGATAAAAGGTCCTTGCCGTTTATTCGTTATTTTAAGATAAAATAACTTGATTTATTCGAAGTGCCTTTCAACTTCGATTTCAAATAACGGTTCAACTTTCATCTTAACTTCATCCTAGAAAATCAAATAACCGACCTGAGCCTTTGCGGCCTGACCCGCGCGCGGTCGCCTACCGGTCAGATTCTACGGAATCTGAATTTGTTTATTTTTCATCGTATCAATATGAAAGTGACACCAATGGATTCCTGGCGTTCTCCCGATTAATTGGACAGAAAATAATTTAAATCGGACTATTTTTAACGAAACGGGCTTTGAACTCTGCAAAAAGATTTCTCACGTAATATCCTTAATTATGGTCCGAATTATATAATTTTTGGGGCCATTTTCATCGGGAAGACATGAGGAATCGATTGGTAATACTTTTATCAACACTTGTCAAAAACATGAACATTTTATGTGGCCCGTTGGTTTTATTGCTCTCGGCGGTCAACGGGCGGTCTACTGGGGTCCGAACGTACCCACCCCACTGTTTTGCTTTCTCGCTACGAGCGAGGACCTTCGGACCCCAGTAGGCCGCCCGTTGCCCGCCGAGAGCAACAAAACCGACGGGCCACATAAAATGTTCATGTTTTTGACAAGTGTTGATAAAAGTATTACCAATCGATTCCTCATGTCTTCCCCATGAAAATGGTCCAAAAAATTATATAATTCGGACCATAATTAAGGATATTACGTGAGAAATCTTTTTGCAGAGTTCAAAGCCCGTTTCGTTAAAAATAGTCCGATTTAAATTATTTTCTGTCCAATTAATCGGGAGAACGCCAGGAATCCATTGGTGTCACTTTCATATTGATACGATGAAAAATAAACAAATTCAGATTCTGTAGAATCTGACCGGTAGGCGACCGCGCGCGGGTCAGGCCGCAAAGGCTCAGGTCGGTTATTTGATTTTCTAGGATGAAGTTAAGATGAAAGTTGAACCGTTATTTGAAATCGAAGTTAAAGGCACTTCGAATAAAGTAGCTTCATCCTAGGCGCTTCAAATGAAGCTAACTTTATTTGAAAAGTTATTTTATTCGATTTTTATCTAGATGATGCCCAACTCTGCTTTCAGTTGATTTGTTCAGATATTAGCGGTATTGCTTTCCACGAAATAATTTTTAAAATTTCGTTGCTCCAATTTTAAATATTTTTATTCGACTTTGTGATGTCCCGTAGAGCAAGCGATATTTTTTACATAGGTTATATTTACATCACTCGAAAGCAACTACTTTCCTGTGCAAAATCAGTGTTCAGTGGTAGTTGTGCGATTTTTTTTAACTAAGTTTTTCAACTTTGAAACAAAAATTGTCCTTTTGACATGAATTCATCAAGAAAGCAATACAAAGATCAGTTGTTCCTCTGTTCAGACGCATATTTTGCTTTTTTAATTTGGTTAACATTTCGACGTACCATGTTCTGCCGAAAATATACTTAAAGATTGCACGAATCCCATGTTTTTTCCAACTTGCTATATCTGGACAAGGGATGACCGCAACATCGTGATCATAAGCTCATTTTAAAGCGGAGGATCTGCCGGTTTTATTGGGTGTTAGGCGAACTCGCTGCAATAATTTTCTACCAATGGCCACTACGTTTAAAGTTACCTTCAAACGTTTAAAGTCTGCAGAGAGAGAGTATGTTTCTGAAACACATCTTTTGGGGGGTGCCAAAAAAATCTGGCCCCAGCTAACTACGGATCAAAGCAACAATGTCAAACGGTTTCTCATGAATACCTCGATAACTAAAGCCAAGCGGGGATTATACGTAGGTATAGGAAAAAATTTATCAGGATCATGATCCTGCAAACATTAAAAAGTCATTAAAATTTGTTTTATTAAATTTTTTTAAAAACAGTCACATTCATCTGGATTAGTTAGGCATAATGAGCTAGGCACAAAAACGTTCTGTTTTATAAATATATAAAATAATCACAAAAATAAATAAATAAACTTTTTTTTTAAAAAATCAGTATCTAAATTTAGGGCGACGCCGAGTCGTAAAGCTAGTGTTTAATAAATGAAATGAGATACTGAAAATTTGGTAAATATTCATTTTTTGGTTAACCTTAAACTGTAAGTTATATGTAGACCAAACTTAGAAATAAGACCTTATGTCTGAAACATGTATTTGTCCCTCAATTTTTCAAAATGGAATAAACCTATTTTGTAGTGTTTTGTGCCACTGGAGCATGTAAGTTAACGTCATTAACATGATGCCATCAAAATTTGCTTCAAAGATCAAAAATGGAAATACACCCTTTGAAAAATACACTCCTGAAATATATGATAAAGCGTACTCTCGATAATGTTAGTATTGCACATATGTATGTACATGCTGTACTCTTGTACACTTTAGACATTAGAAGTTTGTTTACATTACGAATTTCACTGAAACAATAGCTGCCACGACGCATCGCCTTCGTACTATTTCATTGCTGCCAGAAAATATCTTTTTACACGAAATAGTAAGCACCCTGGAATTGAGGGTCATTGAGTAGAGTCTTTTATTGTGAATGGCAATAAGCGGTGGGTTACGTGATTTCAGGAACAAATTCATAAAGCGTATAAAGTAGATCCGTCGATAGGAAAGTGCGATTCCGTAGATCTATTGGACAATAAAGCGGCATGTACACTCTTGATGGCGGCGAGTAGAAAACTAGTATCTGAACGTGGTGTTTAACTCCATTGGAATATACGATGCTATATCCGGAATTTCGTTCCAGACCGTTAAGACACTAGATTCCACTTTATCGGCACCGTAATGGTTATATAGCTGTTCAAGTTGCCCCTCATACAACTTTTCCAATCTTATCTTCACGTATGGCTTCTCCCTTCCTGTCCTTTCTTGCCTTGCACACCTCCCCGTCGTGTTCCCTCCATCGCCGAGGAAAAGCGGAAAGGATTTAGTTAAATTGGACTGCATGCGAGGAGATTTGTTCGGGCATCAGAGAGCGCTGACCGTTCTAAAAGCACTCGTTCGGAGGTTGAGTAGAAGAGAAGAAATGGAGAGTCGGGTGGGCTGGGGCTACGGAGAAGACAACGTCTTTCTTCTTTCTTTCTATTTGGGATTGCCATTGAGCGCGGTGGTGACCAGCTTGTCGATACGTGCCTCGCATCCCTTTTCGACTATTCTGTACTATTCCCTGGTAGAACTCGAAATTGTATGGTAGTTGCTATTGGATCGCTGGAATCTGTTTAACTCGAGTCGCTATTACAGAATAGCTTTTTCTTTCGCGGCGATTATCGGTATTCCCGCGTTTTGCGGCATAATCTGTTGAATGCACGGTTAAATACAGGCAGAACTGCTCATTTCCTATCAGTTTTCAGAAATTCATATTTAGCTCGCAATTTAAGATTTAAAATGGTGTCCTTTTAAAGGAAAGGTGCCTAGTACAAATTAGTTTTCGTCTGACAATCAGTTATATTAAGGGGTTATACCTAGTCCGGCGGCCGAAAAGAAGCGTACGTCTGAAAATATTTTGTAAGAAGCGGATGCACTTAAAAGAGCAACATTTATAGAACATTTGGTAATTTTTCGTAGAAAAATATTTATGTTTATAATAACGTTACAAGCGATATCCAAGAAGCCTTTTTAAAAATTTGGTTTTGCGGGGCAAAAATCGCGCGAAATAAATCAGGACTCCAACTTTAAGACGGCCATTTTGTTTTAAATTAATATTTCGGAAATTGCCTCCGATAGCCAGGGGATACATTAATATACTGACGAAATTTATTTTGCTTTTCGGTTTGAGATAATCTGCTTCCGAATGGCAGGACTCTCCACAAAACCAAATTTGTAAAAAGGCTTCTTGGATATCGGCTGTTACTTTTTTATAAACGTAAATATTTTTCTACGAAAGAATTGTCAAATCTTGCTATTTTAAGAGCAAAAAGTTCTATAAAAATATATGCTTCCGTTTTTTTTAAAGAAATTCACAAAGAGTCGCCTCTTTTCGACCGCCTGACTAGGTATAACCTCTTAAGGAAGTTCGATACCTCACCTGCGGGGCAGGCGGCGAGAGGGGTAAGCTTATGCTTATACATGGGAGCTCTGCAGTGATACCAATCTTAGGTAAAAAAAATTATGTAGACAAAAATGTTATTTACATGTCTATTCCTAATAAAATTATTACTACATATTTTGTTTTGGAATTCAATTAAACAAAAAGTATGTTTAATGCAGCTAGAAACACAATATTTTCATTAAAAGAAGCCTAAAATATGTGAGTGAAATGGGGCAACGTCGCTTCGCGTACATCCCTTTTTCTCTTTCCATCTCACACTTGTGACGTCCTTTTGCGCGTTCGTATCGGTTCGCAACAAATTAATAAACACATGTTTACAGCTTGGTAGTGTTTTTACCAATTTTTACTGTATGCTTTGTACAAGTATAAATTGTATAGATGACTATCCGGCGTACAGCGTTGCCACGTTTCAAACAGTTCGTTCAGGCAGTTCCAAAAATACGAGCACATTGCTGTCTATTTATTCAATTATTTAATAAACCAGGCGGTACATGACCGATTTTTTTTTTAATTTCAAAGCAATACATAAGCTTTTCATTGCAACATTCTTTAGGATTTTCTCACTATTTTTAAGGACTTTGTGTAACATTTTATAGAAATTTTATCGTTTCTCCCATAAGAGGCTGTGTATAATAGCGCAACTTTGACTTCAATTTTCTCAAAAACCGTGCGGTCAATCGACTTGAAATTTTTACACAGTGCGGACTACACTTTGAACATTGGATTAAAAGTTAAAACACTTTTCAAAGATTTCTCACTACTTTCTCTCCGGTATCGAACCTCCTTAAGTAAGTATATGTTGCACGATTTATATTACGTACAATGGAAATTATTAATTTATAGCCATATAACATGTAGACAGAACAGCTCCTCCTAATCTATAGTTGAATCGGGAATGAGATATGAAGATGAACAATCTCTATTGAGATCACATGACAATGTAAAACGAGTACCTATCACTGATGAAAGTGCGAAAATTAAAACTACAGTGCAAAAGAGAAACCTAACAAGTCTATAGACATTTATAGATTTATTTTCTAACAGACTACACATGATTTAAAAACATGCTTTTAGGATTATCTGGATCTGAAATGTTAAGAAAAACATGGATCCGATCTACATTAGTTTATCATGAAAATAGCAAATTAACATTTTCTTGTATGTGTAATGTGTATAATATTACCATTTGATTTTAGATTACTTCTCGATTTTTAGTAACAATATTTGTGTTAATGTTAACGGTTCAAAAAAATACAAAACTTCGTGTCATTTTCTTTAATTTTATTGCATGTGCATGGTAGAAATAGTTTCATTTTATAACGTAGATAACTTGTTTCAGATTAAAAGTTACATAATGTGATGACAGGAAAATTGCCAATTTCTAGATAACAAACCAAAAAAAAGAAGGTTATTGAATAAAAAGCGAAAGTTTGAATGACATTGATGTATTCTTGTCGCTTAATATGTTATTTCGCATGTTTTGCGTAATGTTAAATAAAGCAATGACATTACAGGAAATTGAAACCTGATTTATGCGATAAAAGTATGCGTTGGGTGATTTGTAGAAACCAGTAAAGTTGCCAAATGCTTCCAGCTGTAGGTCCGTGCCAATAAGATTGGGAATAATTTCAGGAACTTGATTGCTAGTAGTCGACGTATCTAATTGGCTGTCATGCAACAACTTTGCAATTTATCTTCTGCATGCTAAATACCGTAATTGCTGTGAAATCTTTGAAATGTTAAAAATTCAACCATATATGTGCGATAAATTATTCAAACGAATAATGGCATTTAACAAAAAACATTATACTTGGAATAGATTTTCCTAAATATGTAGAAAAATTACGCTGAATTCCACATTCATAGATGAAATATTAAACAAATGGGACTGAATTTCACAAGTAGGTACTAAGTAGCAACATTATTTTTTATCATAAGAGATATTAAATGGCAAAGTATAATAGTATTTCACAGCAGGAAGATTGTATAATACAATATTGTGTCGCAGTTGCATCAAAGAAATACAAACTTGGCACGGTTATAAAGATCCATTAAAATGGAGGAAAGCAAGATAATATGCAATAGTTAGGGGCACCTGTCTGCAAGGCTGCGAGTGGTACATACGTTGCAGTTAATAGGGTGAAAATCACTTAGCCCGTCGCCAGTGTAATCTAACTATGCTACTCCCAATTCTACATAGCTTAAACCATGGATAACGACAGCGCAGTTGGTATTACCGTTATTATTATATCTAACAGGGCTATTAAAAATAGTGGAGCGGTAGTTTCTCCATAGTTATACACGAACTAATGAATAGTTTACGAAGTAAATAATGGGTATGCACTTAACAAGGGCAGATTTGTTGCCTGATCCATTTAGAAAGCAGATCTGGCGAGTTTAGTAGATAACAGTGGATGATGGTTAAGTCGACTATCTTACCGCGATTTCAGTCCGCGGGATAAGCCGGCGTAGTTGAGCTAATGGGGTGAAAATCACTTAACCCCTCGTCAATGCGGGGTGAAAGCGCGTTATTCAATTCGCGCTTAAGCCAACGATAATAACATCAGCCGGGGGCAGGCGGCAGGCGGCAAGCGGCAAGTGGCGTGCAAAGTCAAGGGCTGACGTAGCGGTGAAGATTTACGGGCACGGGCTGGGGCATGCATCCTGTATGAATGTCGGGGCAGCTTGTAATAATTCAACTCCGCGGCCACACCTCGGCCACTTCCCGTCTGCAGTCTGGCAGGGCACGACCACTGAGCGGACTGCTGCTCCGTTGCGGAGGGGTTTCCGGTAACTGCGCGCGGTCGACATCTCTTCTCCTCCCTTCTACCGCGTTCCCCTCTTCTCTCTTCCTCCAACCACCGGATCTATTCCTCTCTGTCCGCCAGTTTCTTCCTTCCTCTCTCGTCTCCGCGCTCACCCTCTCCGCCGCGAACAGCCACCCTTATCCGAGAGAGCCCGACCCGAGAGAGCGAAGAGTTCTGATATATCGGCCGCACACATTGCACTGGATGGAACGCAATATGTCCGCCGAGAAAGGCAATAACCATTAGGTCCCGAGAAAACTGCCCCATTTCAAACGACACGAACGGTCGAATATCAGGAAATTTATATCTGGTAGCCTTCCCTCCCTCCCCTCCCGCCTTCTATCTTTACCCCTGCCGGGCCACTACCTTGTTCGTCCCATTCGTCGAACCCAAGCGCGAGTCGTAGAGATCGAGCTGGCGAGGATGCTCCGAGACATATCGTGCGGAGTGGAGAAGGTTATAAACGTGCAGGCAACTCGCTGGGGAGGTCGGGCAAAGTTTTCGCGAGGGACCTTATAGCAGTGAAACCGGAGGTTACGTCCGAGTTCCGCTTTATACGATCGGATATGAAGTGGTGGGTCACGTGTTCGTGGCCAACCAGTGGTGTTACCCCACTCGGCTACACCGATTTCTTTGGTTCCGTCGAAAATCTCGCCGTGCCCACTGTTTCACCCTTCTGTCAGAGGAATTTTAAACGGACCTCAAACACTTTACCTTTTGGAAAACCAAAGAAACCCGACGATCGAAAAATAGACCCGAAGGACTGGTTTATTTCCTCGAAATTTCTCATAAATGACTCGTACTGCATATAAATAAGTATACGAGACGGCGGAATGACATTTATTCTGTTTCCCCGCTCAGATTTATTTCTCTGGGCAAATGCATCTTTCGCGATGGCGCAAAGACTTCTGAGTAAATTTATTCGCTCCTTTGAATACCCATGTGAACGGAAGACTTCCATTAGTTTCAGGAGGCGGTGATGCAAGCTTCGTTTGCGAGATCTGAATATTTATATCGTCGATAAAAGATAAACACATTATCTGCACGATATAAATGGCGGATTTATGGCTCTAAGTCGAAGCGTAGGCGTCGCGCCGTCGACTGCAGGAGAAATATTACGCATTGCTCTTTCCGTGTGACGACGGCCGAGAGCTGTCGCGTAACAAATGCTTGTACCCGATACTCGTAAACTAGACTCACGCTAAAAGCCTTCGTCATCCTTCCGCGCCCTTTCGTCCCTGTTCAAGAATGTTAGATTTATTTTACGATTTCCCACTTTCGACGCATGCTTCCGGCGACATCGATGTTAATTAAATTATAGGTCACGAATCAAACAACCTTCGCATTCTGTTGGAAAAATTGTTCGCATTCAACCGATGTACAGGGTGTATACAAAGTAATGGTCATTATTTTCGCGGGTGAATCTACACCTCTGGGCCCGTGAACATGAAAAATACTTGCCACAAAATTCTTTATAACATTGAAAATTGACGTTAGATTTTTTTACAACACCGTGCTCTGCTCAATAAAGAGAAAAAATGTTCAAATGAAAACATCTGCTGCAAATGCACCGTTTCGAAGCAAAAAGATGTTGAAAGCTTCCGCAAAAATTAGTGGCATGCAGATGTTTCGCTGCAGCAGGAGATTCCTATAATTTTCTTACTCGCTCCCGTTTCCTCTCACCCACACCCGTATCGAAGCCCAGCTGTGTTTCCGCCGATCGATATATGATTGATTGATTATGATTTCGCCTTTGTTTTTTCAAGGCACAAAGCAAAGTGTGTCACACTGCTTGTGCGAGTGGCTCTACACGAGGGTAAGCCTTAACTACTCTTGACGAAAATTATTTTGTGAGTTTTGTAGCAGTCGGAAATTTCGGTTCCTTCATAATAGTTATTTAGAATATCGGTTCTTCATAACTGTGTCAGCCAGAACCGATATATAACAGTTTGAAACAGTTATTTTCGGAACCGTTTCAACCGTTGTGAAAAAATTCTTTAGACAAAAGTTGTAGTATATTATGAGGCGAATATAATGGAAAGAAAAATTATATATTTTCAAGGACGGTCTTTCGAGTGCTCAAGGTCACGGATGTTTTTTTGGTCAACAATCGTATATGTATGCTGTATGTGTATTCTTAAACAAAAAAAAAATACAAATTCAACGATATATCATAATGTATATTTATGATAAGTTTTGAAAAATTCAAAATTTTACAAATTCAATGCGCTTCGTTTTCCTGTGGTCCAATCGGCCTGAAATTTTTTCTAGATCATTTTCCCAACTAGTGTCGCAATTCTGAATGGTGAGACCAAAAAAATTTGATGATCGAAAATTAAGGTCCACCATACTTATAAACAATTTTGCGGCAATTTTACAAACGTCCATCGATCCAGTGGTGAAGATTCATCCTTGAAAACAGTGGCCATTACTTTTCATACATGAAAATACATGAATGTACGAATGACGTGTGTCGTGTGTGTTGATTGTACACGTGTTCTTGAATCGTTTGATAAAATAGAGAGGTACTAATCGTTGCGTGGTCGAAAAACTTGAGAAAGAGCAAGCTTGTAATATTGGATGCTCCGTAAAGAGGTGTGAATCGACGTATCCGCGGCGTATTGTAACGTACAATCGAGCACGAAGCTCGAGGCAAGCGGGGTACTGTACGGGTCTGCAGGCAGAAATTGCTTTTCCCCTATAAGGCGCCATTATCACGCACCATCTTGTTCGAATGGCTTCGTAAAATGCCAAACTGGGAACTCGGTATTGCTGTGTCCAGCGCTGCGGTCAGCTTTGACCGTCGCAAAAACTCCTTCCTCTTTTCCTCTAAAACGGCCGTGCCTCCTCTTCCTCCGCAGAGACACGATTGTGCGGC
This sequence comes from Andrena bicolor, assembly GCA_960531205.1. Taxonomy (NCBI): domain Eukaryota; kingdom Metazoa; phylum Arthropoda; class Insecta; order Hymenoptera; family Andrenidae; genus Andrena; species Andrena bicolor. The sequence goes on along the minus strand of OY482664.1, from coordinate 25,487,854 downwards.
GAAATTGTGGTTGCTCTTTCTCTCCGTGTCCTCTTTACATCGTCTATGGCCCGTACAACTTCGCCTTTTCTTTTTCTAACACGGAGTAGAAGCACTTTTCTTCGAGGGTGTTGAAGTGTATGGCTAGCATTGTCTGGCGAAAAGAGGGCGCCAGTTGGTGGCGGAACGGAGAAAGAGCGCGGATAACTCGATGTAATATCACCGGACAACCTTACACACGCCGGCCAAACATAACGGTGCAACTTTTGCCAAATGATGCCATTCGTTTAATTTCTTGGAACGACTGAGCAGACGTTTCCCCGGCGAAATATTAATAACGCACCACGCCCACGTCAGGATTCCTTCACTGTTATGCTGCAAAACTTTGTTATACTTTGTACGAAATTCCTGAACGATGTCCAAACGTTATAGCGAGAGCAATATCTTCTGAAATCCTATCGAACGATGCATTATTTAAGATTCTAATTTTTTTGATTTTCTTAGAGTAGTTACCGCTTGAAAAATTATAACATTGGGAGGAAGCAATGGCGCACCCAAAGCGGGGCCAAAGGACCCTGACACCCCCCAAACAAAGAGGAAAAAGGAGATTAATGTAACCACGACTGAAGTAATTCAAGAGCTTTTTAAAAAGAAAAGAAAACTGGGTTTTATTCTTTAAATAAATTTGTATAATCACCTAATGAATTTTATTGAATTTGCGTTAAAAATTTTTTTATCCGTTCAACTCGGCTCCTCTCATGATTAAATCCCGAGTCCGGCACTGGGAGGAATATCCTTAACGTATGTATAGCCTTGAGATCCAAAAACAAATTTGTATTATGTCAGATGGTTGCAGCTTTTTAATGCTCGTGTAACGTTATTTCAGCATTTTGTCTATACTGTTGTGAAGATTTAGTGAGATCCGTCACTTCCACTGGTTTACTTGTGCGTTGGAATACAGATTTTATTTTGTTATATACCATTATCTATTCTCGCTTTATGTTTCTTATAGGTAATTAGTTTCATAAAACTCCAAAAATATTTCAGCGAAATAGAATTGACGTGCTTCTAACTTGGTAGTGCACAAATTATTATTTTATTTATATTATACGTTGTAACGATGGTTAAAAGCTGCTTCAACACGGAGCATTATTAATAAAAGTTTATAAACGTTTCGTAGCATGTACTTTGTTCTATGTTTTATCTCTCCGTTTCATATTTACAATGATTCATCTCTTTATTTTAAAAGCAACAAATTTTTAGTGTGTATCCATTCAGTAGAAGAAGTGTACTTAATAATGCTCTGATAATGAGCGGCGTCGCAGTCGCGTCGGCGTGTTTCCACGCCGAGGGCTTTACACTCTGTACATGGTTTTGGCATGTTTTCACGTCGCTATTTTCTGGAAAGCATTGAAAGTATTGTCGGGGAGTCGTGGTCTGTTTGCTTTGAAAACAAACCGGGCTTGGAGTTCGCTTTCTACTTCGCCGCATCTGTGATTCCTCTCTCATGTGGCAGTTGAGGGTCGAACTAATTATTCAGCAATGAAAATTTTAATTTCTATGGTTTATATTATAGTTTTACAAGATTAATACCCATGAATAATTGTCGAAATTCTCTTGATGAAAATCAGTTTAAACTTAACATTATTCCGTTTGTTTCTGATCACACGTAAAGTGTAATCTGTCTACACAATTCAAATGTGATTAAATGTGAGGTCGTATTTCAGCTCCTTTTCATCGGAAAAACTTAAAATATCTTGTAAGATGCTGCTATTAAAGATCTCAAGGGGAAGCTCACTGTAGCGGGTATAGCGAGGACATCTGCTGGGAAAAGCTGAGCCAGCGTTTCCGATCGCAGGGTGCTCTCCTAACTTGTCGAGCTGTAACTTTCGTTCAGACTATGCGCTGTAATAAATTAGATTTGAATCATTTTTTTCATTAGTCTAGTGTACGTAGAAACCTAAAAATTTGCTTATTTTGCGGCGACAGTTATAATCGAATCTCACTTCTATGTATTTCCTGTCATTTCTTCTATAATTTACTTTTACTGTGGTATAGAATGTTATACATTAGGGTGGCTCTTATTTTCGACTTTGGAATTTTCTTCAGGCCACCCTCCGGAATAGTTCCAAATAATTAAAATAAAATCTGTATAAAGTTTGAGCTCGATCGGATAACGGGAAAAGGTGTCCCTGGGCCTTTAAACATTTAAATCATTATTTAACAGCTTACGAAGTCCATTTTATATAATATCCTCCAAGTTATTGATTAAATAAAGAATATGTCAAGCAAAAGTTGTAGATCCGGAAAAGGAGCATCTTTTATGTTCTACTATTTGTTCTCGTGCGACAAACTGTTTTTGAATAACATAAAAAAAACTAAAAAAAACTTTTGTTTCTCAAATTTTGAAAGTTTAAATGTTTCTCGAGCGCTTTTTATTTATGGAGGCGTGCAAAAAATGGAATTTTTATTTTCGAGGACTATAGTTTAAACATTTAAGGGGTGGGAGCTTCGAAATATGCGAAAAAGTTAAAAAAAAATTCCTTATTTTCAGTGTTTGATATGTTATGAATGTTTCCAGAAATTTTCGGTCCAAAATTTGTGTCTCTATCTTCGATATTTTTGCGAATTTCGGTTCCAAATTTTCAGGAAACATGCATAACATATCTAACACTGTAAATAAGGAATTTTTTTTATCTTTTTCGCATATTTCGGTATATACCCCCCTCCCTTAAATGTTTAAAAACTAGTTGTTGATTTGAAATGAGTTTCTTTACTTATTTTATTTTATGTTATATGAAACGCTGGTTAGAAAATATTAAGGACTTTTTACCCCAATCAATGAACTTTTTGCCGCGGTCAAAAAGCCCCACCCTGCCCTACTAGTTATTTGGCCAATGTGGTCCAGTTCTGTGTCCAGTATCATAGTTAAATTGTTTCAGACTTAGTATTTTCTTAATTTCGCTAAATAATAATTAATTAGTGTAGGCAGTTATTGGAACAAATGTAATCTATAACATTATCTTAGAAATGTCAGTCTTTGATGACACATTGAAAAATAGTTAAGTAAGTGCATGCAAAGCAAAAGAGTTATTATCGCAAGTCATTAGTTTTGCAAATAAAAAATATACAACTTCATCTACATAACTTCGGGATTTAATCCTTTAAGACAAACCACAATATGTACACCGATAAGTATACAAATAAAATAAGTATTAAATACCCGAAGTGAAGTAATAAAATCTACTGAAAATAATCTTTCTTTCGAAATATTATTGAAAAAAATTGAACGCTTTTCTTCTTACATGTTTGGTAGAAAGAGATACGAAGTGAATAAGAAGACAGAATGAAACAATGTTACAATAGAATTTATGGCGGAGATGGAATGATGCATAACGAAAAATATTTGTTTCTTCCTATGAGATAACTCGTAATACACGTACTGTACATATGCGCGGGAGATGCGTTGAATACATATTGCGTTTGGCCCCATGTCAAGGGTTGTCTCACTAAAATTAATTATCCGTCCAGTAGGTTTGCCGTTGTTATACGAAACCTAGGTCTCATGGTTATATTTATAATCGCCTGACCATTCCAGGATCTAGGTGTGATCCCCGTTAAACTGGTGATTTCATATTGTTACTGACTGCTCCTAAAATACTTCAGAATTACATAACCCTGCTGGAACTGCCAGTTAGAACCGCATTAAAAAATTTTAAATCCGGATTAATGCGGTTTTCTTCCCGTAAATTGCAGATTGAACCAGATGAAATATTTTCTATCAGTTTCAAACCGGATATGCATGTAAAAATCTTGATGGTATTTGTCTGAATTTCCTAGCACAATTTGTCATCGGTTCTGCTCGGATTTACACGAAGTAACTCGCATATTACTAGTAAACTTCTTGAGTAACTTTATTCATTTTTTAAGCTAATTCTCTCTGGAAATCCAGATCCAAACCAAAATGGAATCTATTGGTCTTTTCAAGTTGTTTTGCTTCCAGTTCTTACACAGATTTGCATATCGTAAAGGCATGTTCAAACACACATATATGTGGATGAGATACACTTCAATTTTTAGTTGTTTGTAACTAGAATCTAGAAGTGTAAATCAAAATTCACATGATACTCATCCAGTTTTTCCAAGCCTTTTTACCACCTGATTTTATATCTGTAATGGGGATACATTTATGGTTCCTCGACCGATTTACTCAGGTTATCAAGGAGGTGTCGAATAACAGTTACCGCTTATATCGTGAGCTGAGGTTTGATATAATTTTATTCTTAAACCTACTATATCAAAAGCTTCTACCGTATCAATCTTATCGTCGAAGTCTTGATCACGGAGGAAGCTGCCTCGTTAGCTCGCGGCGCCGATCTTATGTCTCGCGGCGCACATCGTTGCCGCGAGAGGAGTTACCAGTATCGCGGCCACCTGGCGGTGTTTGAACCAAATAATTTATTTCGAAGTTTGAGTTTCGTAAAATCGGAAGGAACCGCATTAATTTTCTATCCGCCAATCCATTGGAAACCGGGTAAAATTTTTCTCTTCGAACCCCATATGCAACCCGTGAATTATTTTCTCTGCCAATCCGGATCGCGACGGGCTCGTAAGAGCTTGTGGCATTTCCAGACGGAAACTATTATGTTGTGTAATGGTCATTCCAGATAAAACCAAATCAATTTTCTCGAAGTATGTGTTTCGTAGAACCGGAAAGTACCGCATTAATTTTCTATCCGCCAATCCGGTGGAAACCAAGTCAAATTCTTTCTTTTCGAGCCCCATATACATCCCGTGAATTATTTACTCTGCCAATCCGGATCGCGACGGGCTCTAAAGAGCTTGTGGCATTTCCAGATTGAATCCGTAAGATTTTTTATCCGCAATTTCAGATACTAACCTTCTGGGTTTGTACAAATTGCAATTCCCGATAGAAACTGATAAAGTTTGTACCTGGAAAATCCTATTTCATCCATCGATCTGGATATCCGCATTGAACCGGATTCTTTTTTGAACTGCCAAAAATCACTGCTTGAAAATCCAGGTAGTACCGCATTGAGCCAGATAGATCCAGTTCAAAATTCAATGCGGTCCTAACTGGCAGTTGCAGCAGGGAACCAAAGAATTGCGTTGGTATGAGCAGACATTGTTTATAGCACAAGTAGCTTCATGTACTACGTACAACACTTAATATTTGTATAAAGTAGCGCTTGTGCTTGAGTATATATGTTTCGCAAAATAGCTTTTAAAGTATGCGTTGTATAATTTTTTTTTTATTCGAGAGTTGCATAGTTTGGTGGGGCATATTACGTAGTGCATGCACTTTTTTATACATAGAGGCATTTCGGAGATTTCAAGGTCCACTTCGTTATTATAAATGGAATGCTCTATTCTTTATGCCAAAATATCGAAGAATGTTGAATTCCGGGTAAAAAGGTATTAACCTTTATTATCGGTAAACCTAATAGTTTATGAATAGTTTGGCTTCGTGAAGTTTGACAGTTTCTCGAGGATGGATACAGTTGACTGCCAAGTGAATAAATTTTTATTAACATACAACTCTATTTATGACAATACATATTAGTTCTATTTGAATCTATAAACATTTAAATTCTAGAATTTTATTATTTTAGGAAGCGTAAATAATGTGCCTGTTGTTTCCTTTTAGTGCCTTAAGGGGGGAACCTGGTGTAGTGGGTCGAAGAAATCGATTTTTTTTTTTGCATAAATAAATAGTTGAACATTACGGGAATACGTTCCCAAAGCCGCAAAACGAAATTCAAAAAATTAAAGCGGATATAGCCGGTTTTGCTACGGAGCGTCAGGTTACCAGAAAACTTGAAACGCGTTTTTCTCGAAACGACAGTTTTACAATTTGCGGGCAATGTAACTCCAAAAATATTCAACCAATCGACTTGGCCTTGTGCACGGATATTTGTGAACATTATCTTCACAGATCTAAGCTATGGGTATAATGATATTGCTTAAATAAATAACATTTTTTACACATTTAAGGCAAAATTTCGTTGGAAAAAGGGACCTTTTTTTTCAAGAGGCCGCCATTTGTTCAATTTTGCATCTTTTAAGAAATAAATTGACACGATTCATCCGTACACTCATAAACTAAATGAAAATTGTTCGATTTTTGGTTTTAGATGAAACCAAAAGACGCTACGTTGCCCGCAGTGAACCAATTACGTCGCCAACGGACTGGGCATAAGCCCTTATAACTTTGTTATTTGTTGCTCTTTTTTAATAAAATTTTTTTTATATCTACCTTAACCTGTTAATTCAATATCCCGAAAGTTTCAGAAAGATCGAATAAGTACTTTCTTTAAAAAAAAATCCGGAAAAATGCCTCGATTTTCAGCTAGTTACACCAGGTTCCCCCCTTAACAGAACAGATGTTGGATGAAATACGTGGAGTACAATACGTGGATAAAGGATTAGAAGCCGAGGCATTGGGAGATTTCTAATAATTCTCTATTTATTCAATAAGTCAAACGAATTCAAACTAAAACGACAAATATAGAGTTTGGTTTTTAATAAGCTAGTGTCTGCTTGATAAGATTACAAAATTACCATTGTTAAGTAAATACGGCGTCTCAATTATAAAGGTGCGTTTAGATCAAACGAACGATTGCTAGTTCGCTCCTCATTTCGACAAAATTTGTGCTCATTTAGTGTAAACGGCAATCTTCACTTGCAACTTTTCATTACTAGAATTTTGTCGAAATGGGGGGCGAACGAGCATTCGTTCGTTTGGTTTAAACGCACCTTTAGATTATTATTTCATTATATAAAATTGTTATCGATGAAAAAGGTATGAACCATTTGATACCAATCTATTTTTAGTCTTTAATCACTTAAAGACTAAAAATTCGAATCTTTATGCCTTTATTGCTCCATACCTCTGTCCCTCACCTTATGCGTACGTTAATTTTCTGCATTATGCAATTGTTAAGAGTTCGCAGATAGGTAATTACTATAAAAGAAGTAAAATACTGGAGTCAACCGAATGTAAAGTACGTCGAAGTATACATGTGGATATTTAGAAGTAGAAATAAAAATAATATGTTATAGAAGCATATATTAGCAAGGGCGTCAGGAGATTTTTTCCAGGGAGGTGGGACAACTTTGGGACGATGATAAAGAAAAATATACCCCTCTCGCTTTTTTTAAACCCATTTTATAGTGCTTATTTAATTAAAAATCTAAAACCGAAATTTAAAAATATTCCCTTTTTTTAGTGTAAACTTAACCGGTTAACTGGCACGGCTTTTTTTACTACTCGTGCCCGAACTGGTAACATCGAAAAATTAAGTGAATCACACAAAATTTGGTATACAGGGGTTTGTTGAGTCGCTGAATCGATTCCGGGGGTTATTTTTTTCATCTGACACCCAACCCCTAAAAAATAAGATTTAGGGGTGAGTTTTTTCAATTCTTTACTAAACCTTTTTTTATACTCTAAGGTCGTGAAATTTTCACCACCTAACTACGGGAGTAAGAGCTTACTTATGAGCTTACAGAATACAGTACGAATAATTTATACAAATCGCAACAATTCGCTCATATTGAGTCTGCCATATTGAATTTTACAATTCCAATGCCAAATTCAGATTCAGCGACCCCAAAAACCATTACCTACCAAGTTTCATTCAAATCGTTTGAAAATCAAAAAAGTTATTCCATTTGATCATATATGATACATAAGCAGAATTGGCCAGATTTTTTTTATCATATATGATACATTGCCAGTTAACAGGTTAATAAAGATCAGTTTTAAAAAATAAGCCATTTTTTCTCAAAAGCCATGGGGGTAACTGTCCCTTTTGTACCCCCGTCCGGACACTCATGTAGGTACATCAGCCAAAGCTGAATGGGTGTATTTTATAAATTTCCTTGTGTGAAAATATTGTATTGTATAGTTTCTACTCACGGAAAAGACATGGTATTACCCTAGACTCTAGAGCCTAGACAATTCCTGAAAAGTAAAAGTAACCAAATCTAATAGTTCAAACTACATTTTCAGATTTCCTTTACAGTTTACTCATCTTGAGAAAATATACAATGTTATATTATAGTTTGAGTAGCTCGTACAAAGCAAAGCGTTGCAGACTTATGTTAGAAGTAGTTAATCGGTTTATTATTTAATGGTTGATATATAACGTACATAACAATAGCAAAAGCCGGCCCGTACAGGAAGCGAAGACCCAATGGCCGAACAATCGAAGATCGGTTAAAAAGACCTACTTAAACCGGATGTGACACCATAACAAAACCGAAGGAACGGCGCGCGGGATGAACTATATGTTCCAACATAGAATATGTATGTATTTCTACGATGATGTACCGAAGCAGGAAGCAATATCATCTATGATAATATGTACGAATGAAATCGAAAAACTTTCAATCCTCTAAGGGGCTATTGTAGCAAACGTGGCCAATAAACGCCACGTATGCCGCTAGACGTGGTATCACAATAGAAACACACCCTTGAGATAGACTGTAGGGTCTGAACTTATAGGAATGATGGTTTTCGCACTTTTTTTATTATTAGGTATTGCTAAACTTAAATGTATACGAAGACTCCAGCTGAAACGGAAGTATATTAACACTTGCTGGTATTTTACAATCTGTAATTTAACATGGTTTTTAAGAATTTATTTTTCGACATAACTAAGGATTTAGTAACAGGTATATGATTACAATAAATTATAGTATATTAAAATAACGTAAATATCGTTGGCATTTTATTGTGTTGTTATGCTCTGCTATATTATTTTATAAATTCTTTCATCGCGTTGTAAGTCGTAACAAGATAGTAATGACTTTAGTAACAATTGTAGCGTACATAAATTTAACGTTTCTAAATTTTGTGTCAAAATTGTTAATTAATTTCATCATCCCAATGTTTCAATTCTATCCCATCTCGAAAATAAAAACAACATTAACTGCGGCACGATTGAAGTGTAGTATTAGACATAAAATTATTTTATTTTCAAACTTGTTATCCTTCTAGGTAGTGCAACTATTGTTCATATTGTACGCATGTATAAACGAACATTGAACAATGTAGTAACTTGTCTTCAAAAAGGAAGCACAAGATGAAAGAGGAGAAGCTGGTATCAGCGACCGTTAAAACTTGAATGTTCAAGGAGGCGGGGGGGGGGGGGGGGTTGTAAAGAGGACAAGATGAAATGGGAGCGATGACAGCATCTAAAAATGATTAACCACTGCATGTTACACGGCACTAAACTAGGCTGATGCTCCTGGGGTGTGTGCTTCGAAAGATGGAGGTGCACAGCGTGAGTATTGAGACGTTCATTAGCGGCGGGTAGAGCCTCAGCGTGAATCACTATGCACGACGGCGTTACGTGTGGTCAGGAGAAGAAGGGAAAGAAAACCATCATTGACGGCCGACGGGTGATGAAGGGTTGTCCGTTGTCCCCTGCGGTGGCTTCTCCTGCACCCGTGACCTATGTCACTGCACTAAATGACGCACACAGTAAGTGCCTACATATCATGTAACCACGTGACGTCTAGGCTTGTGAAATCTTACGCGAGCTAAATAATTTGAAATCTGTTTAAATTGTTTCTTATTGTTTTTCTATATTTTTACTCTGCTGTATTTCGCACATTTTTTATATACGCTACGTTATTTTATTTTTGCTATATCATATATGACTTTTGTTTGAGAGAGAGAAATATAGAACTGAGTAATTGTTCATGGTGGCGTTACATAATAATATTATGATCCATTTGAAATGTACAACGAATTTGTAACTTTAGCTTTATACTCTATATACAAACTCATTAATTTTTCGCATCACCATTTTTTTTTTTAACCCACATTTCGCGTTCTGCAGATCATTTTATCATATAGTCTATTGTCATAGACCTCTCCCCAATTCTGATTTCTTTAAATGTATTTATTACACCCTTGGTCAACGTTCTCTTCAGTAAAAATAACATTGTACCTATGTTGATTTACGCATCTATTATTTACCTCGCACAGCGCTATAAAATAACACATATCCTCTGTTCAACGCTGCAATGTATTACCTCGCGTGTTCTACTCTTCAGCATACATACATGCAGGGACTAAATTTTCCGACATTTCCTTCTAAAGTATTATTAAACTATTCCTTCGCTGACACGGTTGCTATCGCACACTTCTTTTGCCCGTCCACTCAGCTCGCTCTTCCGTGTTTTGCCTTGATGCTACGCCGCGACACGTTGTCTTGCGCGGGTTTCCTCGCTGATTCGTCGATCGGTTTGACTCGGCGGATCATCCGTCTTCGTCGGCAGTAGCACGGTCTCTTTTTGCGGTTTCATCCAACCCCTTATGTGCAGGCTTACTCGCTCCACATACCGACGTCGAGGCATCATTAGCCGGCATTGTACTCGAAACACGCATACCCACTCGAGGTAAGAGTTTCCGCGACACCCGCTGCGCCAGAGAGATCTGCGATAGAGTTAATGATGCTGGGACCGCTGCGATTTAACAATAAGCCGCATTATTTACAGTCGGCTCTCGGCTCCATTACCACCGGTTGTCCGCCTCACCTGGTCGTGCTCCTTTCTTTTTTCTCCCTTATTCTTTGCCGCACTCCCTCTCTCTTTCTCGGTCGTTTGCTCCCCACGGATAGTTCCCTCTCACGTGCCCAAGCCCGTACGTCTTACGCGGCGGCTTGCATTACTTCAACCGCAAATGCCCGGGGAGCAATATTAAACCTTGATAATCAGTCGGCACCTACGCCGAGTAAACGTATTTATGTTCAAGCCTATATACATCTCCATATTTAAATAGGTTTATTTAGTGGCCGCTGCGGGACTGAGTAGGATACCACAGGAATACGCCTCCTGTCCCGACAGAGCGCTCGGTGCTACGATATTCGCGGATTTTTCGTCACTTTGGATACTCCCTCATATTCCTACGTTACGTAACGTGTAATAATAGCAGAAGGTTATTTCGAAACAAGTGTAACTTATGCTACTTTGAGCCATAAATTTTAGAACATTTCACAACATTAAAAAACATTTTACGTTTTATGTGGCGTACAAGAATCAGAGAGTGTGTTGATTATGCCATATTTAACTTAAATGATGCAACGCCTACAGAGCCGCGTATAACTCGAATGTAATCGAAAGCTGTACTACCATCGATTGGTGTAGAAGATTTAATATTTGGATATCTTTTATTACAACAAGGAATACTTCGAGTAGAAACTGTGTTTTTAATGATTACCTTCACTTTTTCCTACGCGATGCTATGTTAGGTCATAGTATGGTATAAAAGCATATTTTTTTCGCACAAGGTCGCATGAGGTTAGTTAAGAAGACTGACCAATAAGTACAGTTATCTGACAAGGAAAGATCCCGAATCCGAAAATTCAAAAAATTCTGAAACTTTGTGAATAAGTAGGGGATTTCCTACTGATTACAACGCAATTTTGGTTTCCTGCCCAAATTCACTCGAAAGGGGTAAAATTAACCCCTGAAAATTCGGCTATTTTCCGATTTTGTGTTATAACTCACGAACTGTAGGAGATAGAAAAAAGTTTCATGACAAAAGTTACTTCTTTTAATTAGATCTATTATTTGGTAAAAAAATTATATTACACTTCACGAGTTATAACACAAAATCGGAAAATAACTGAATTTTCAGAGGTTAATTACACCCCCTTTAAGTGAATTTGGGCAGCAAACAAAAATTGCGTTACTATCAGGAGTCAATTCCCTACATATTCACAAAGTTTCAGAATTTTTTTAATTTCCGCGTTTGGAATGTTCCTTTGTGAGTTCTTAAGAATATTTACGCCATTAACCCCTTAACCACTCAATTAACTAATATAATATGAACAAAAAAAATAGCAAATCTTTTGCAGCATATTAAATAAAAAATTGTCTTGACAAATCCTGATCCACTTTGCAAACTTAAAATAACAGGTGTACCTACTTTGCAAGTGAACATACATATATTTCAAATGACTTATTTCTAGATACAACTATCTGAATACTTGTTTGCGAAGTATGGAAACAGTCATTCAATTATTGTAATGACAAAACTATGGCGTTCTGTTGTCGAAAAAGTGTAATGCACTTTACAACAGAGGGGCAAAATAATATTTAAAATAGATAGCTCTTATGTCGGACATCCTGTACACGACGACGTTATACAGTGTACAAAAATAATACTGTGCATGTTTCTGAGGGCATTTCTGATAACGGAGTGAAAAAAGAAATTACAAGTAAAATATCTGTTTCAAATGAGTAATAACATAAAATAAAAAAGTCTCTGAAAACGCTGTTTTTTCATGATTACGTGGGGATTTAGAGTTAAATTTTATCATTAGTTTTGTAAATGGAACCATTAGCACTTTTACTCGCATAGGAATAAAAAAGAAATCTAGTTTATGCAACTAAATATTTGAATTGAAAGTCACATTCTTTCCAAGAAATTCTCACAACGAGCAGTTACAAATCTCTTTACGTTCTCTGTTCTGTGAACTCTAATTGCTTTCTTATCTAAGATCCTCAACACTTTATAAACAGTTTTTATACATAATAAATTATAAATATTTTTGTAGGTACCTACATTCGTGATTGGATTGCCAATAATGGTTACGGGACTCTGTAGATGTAGAAAGTAGATATAAGAATAATTTATTCATGTTAACTTGTATGTAGATTATGATACAAATATCTGTCAAAGCAGTACCTACTTGCGTCTATTTCAAATTAATTATTGTTAATGTGAACTTGTTACACCCTTGAAATGGTTGCGACATTTATTTGGATAATTTTTACGTCTCTATTAATGAGGAATGACTTTCAGATGCAGCGGCGTTAATTAAGGGACTGAAGAGTTTTCCGTAGTCGGTTCATTACCTGACAGTAATAATTGTTGGGCGGAGCCTTACTGAACATAGCAACTTTTTTAGAGTGAAGACAGTTGAAATTAAGGGGGCGTATTGAAATCTTCAGAAGGGGGCGTGACCCTCATTATTTTACTCTCTATGATCACCTTCATGATTACTGAACAGCCAGAACAATTTTCAGATATCTTTATGAATATCAAAATTATAGGTACTTTTTTTATCACTACCAGTTGTAACATGTAGATATAGACGCCGAATCCCGTTATTAAATACTGTTCATTGTACAGATATGTAGTTTTTGTAATACCTTAAGAAAAATTACCAGAGGCTGATATTTTACTCTGTGACTGGCACTGGCGTGTCTTCGCGCTGCCTCTAAAATATCTAAAGCAGATATTAATTCACACGCTTAATGTGTTTTTAAACTTTACACTAATTTAGACTTATTTTCGTTGAATGTAAAGGGTCCTTCCACTATGACGATCTGTTAAAGTACCGCTGTTTGGAGCATTTTTTGTCACAAAAGGAATGTGTTTACTAAATGGGAATGTATCGCAAACGAAACTCGATCGAGGTGGCGCTCTGATCGGAGTGCCCAAGATGGCGTCTGAGCATGCGCGTGATGACGCCCGTGACGTCAAACCAATCAACGCCAAGATGAGTTTGGCTTAATAAACAGTATAAACGAATCGACGCAAGCGCAAAGCCAAGCTCATCTTGGCGCTGATTGATTTGACGTCACGGCGTCATCACGCGCATGCTCAGACGCCATCTTGGGCACTCCGATCAGAGCGCCACCTCGACCGAGTTTCGTTTGCGATACATTCCCATTGAAGTTTTTTTCGTTTTGTTAATACGTGCTTTGAGAATACAAAACTACTTTATTTATATATATATTTTTAATGCTTGCTCGCGTCAAAATAAGTGGGTGTAATATGCGGTGTAAAATAATAGACGCTTCGACTGCGTGGTCGATTTTGGAGAAACCGTGTGTCTGAAATAAACAAACCAAAAAGATTTGTAATTAGTATGACTGTCGCTACGGCAGGAACTAAGATTAATTAGAATGATGAAGAATTAATAAAATTGCAGATGTCCAAAGTTGAACTATTGAAATTAGCTAAATTTTTTCATTATTGTGCGACACAAAAGATGAGAACAAAGTAACGAAAATGTATGATTCTATTTCGGGCCATAGCAACAATCATCGCTCCAGATACATGGTTTCTTCAAAATACACATTTGTGAAAAAACAATTGTATTCTCAAAACATATATGAATAAATAGAAAAAACTTCAATTTAGTAAACACATTCTTTTTGTGACAAAAAATTCCAAACAGCGGTATTTTATCAGGGCGTCACAGTGCCAAGGTCCCTTAAAATCATCGCAAACTTCAGTGGTGAAATGAAAGTAAATTCTAATACAACTGTTATGAAGTGTTGCCAAAGTAACAATAAAGTACTAAGTGTTCCCAAATCCAGTACCATTTTGTATTACCCTATTATTATACATTTAAATTTAAATCATCAAGCCTTTGGTACAGTTACCTTTTGGTATTGTGACGAGTCATCTTACGTAGGATTTTACTAAGTCGCTTATCACTGATAAGAAAAAATAGTCTTTCCTTGAAACTATCGAATTAAACACACAGATGTCTTTCTATAAAATACTTATTCAGCTGAACAAACACAACGTAGATAATTGAGGTAGAAACAAAAAATTATTTGGAGCATGCAAACATATGGTAGGTAGATACGAGTTTACATACAAGAGCAACAGTGCGATGATAACTTCTGGGATTTCAAGTTCAGTGAGGTTTAATTTCGGGTAAATCCTGATTGCCGCTGAGGGAGATTGCTTGTTACACCTTCTGCGAACCTGTGGCCAAAACAGTTTACACGACAACACGCTGGGGAAATATCTGGCCGAGTTTCAATCGGAGCTGTAATATTAAGGATTTCCCGATGTCGCTGCCTGCGATCCCAAAGAGCCCACTATCGCTTTTCATACTTTCATAAAGCAAGATTAAATTGACGTTATAGTCAATCACCCTCGTCCCCTCGACATCAAGCTTAACAAGTGACGGCAATACAATTGAATTATTTATCGTGAAATTTTGAACGAACGCCATAGTTAGATCGCGGAAATCGCATAAATTTCTTTTCTGACAAATACCTGCTTCACGAGAAGTCAGCCAACGCTCAACATCTATCTTTGAAAAGAAGCACGAACTATTACTCGGCGACGAACGCCATTTACTTTTAAGATGACAATTATTTTACAATTAGGTGGGCATCGGCTTTTTCATTGTAACATGAATTCATTTGAAGCAACGTGTAAAAGTATTTTATAAATTCTTATGAATTTTCAACAGACGATTAATTGAAATTTTTTATTTGCGACCGCCTACATTTTGGAAGCACTGAAACTCGGAGCCTAGAAAATGATACCGTATCCTTGGCTGTTTCGTGGAAATTTAAATTCATTTTTATCGGAAATTGGCGAATTGGATCAATTTTTTGGCAATTGCCATTATTTGTTACTGCTTCCATTTTGACGTTAAAATCGTGAAATAGGCGCGGAAAACTAAGATTTCATTTCCCATTCTTTTGATAGTGTAAGTTGTAGTCTAACATTATGTAAGATGTAAAAATAAAGGGTAGTATTTTTTTATTACTTGTTGATGCTGAAGCCACGAATAAAAATTTATTGGTACGTAATTGGAAAAGTAACATATATAGCACCTGATTTTATCACTCGTAAAATTTATTGCAGATAATGAAATATAATCTAAATACTGTGTATATCGTAGCTAACTAATTTTACTGTACCTCTTTGAATTTCAACCCGAAAATATGTGTGACGGGTTTTTTTTTATAAGGAACTGATTTAGTTCATGCATATTTGGAATTACGTGTAAAAGGAAAATTAGTTTTCATAGGGGCTACTCTGAGGAAATTGATTCAATTGTCTATTACTAAAATATACTTATAAAATTTGGGACGTTTACCAAAATGTTGCATGTTAAAAAATAGATTAGATTACATGAAACTATTACATGTATCAAATTTATTATAGGAAAATATTCACTGTTTTATTCGTCTCTGGCCAAATACAAAATTGACTTTGCTAAAAGGAAAATCGGACCGAAGAACTTAAGAATTCCAGTATTCTTCGCTGATTCAGCAAATTTTACTGCGTCCAATAATACGTACAGTTTCGTCCTTTTGTAGAAGCTTATTTGTGAGAAAAAAAATCAAAATTAGAGAAGTAGCTGTAACGAATAACTTCAGTTTCAATTTATAATGATTCTTAATACATATGCTTGTTTTTTAAATTCTTAATAGTTCTTCTGGTTCGATGTAGAAAGTTAGAAACATGACTGTGCTACTGCATAAATTCTAAATTACTACATTTGTAGATAGATTGTGCAATTTTCTTCACAATATTTATTATTCCTTGCCACAATTACGCAATGTTGTGAAAACTGTTTTTGAGAATATTAATTGAAAATTGTTTTTCATTGTCTAAAGCAGTGAATTTTGATAAAAAAACTGCATAGTTCACTAAAATTGAAATCTAGAGACGCGGTAGCGTCTCGACGCCAAGTACATGGAAAACACCCTGTATATGTCGATGTCGCTACCGTGTATCTTTACTCGTGGCGGAGCGACTTTAACCTAATTCTGACATTTATACATTAATATCTCATCACGCCTGCAATATTTTGTAAATTTAAAGGCATTTTTCTTATGTAAACCGCATATCGGCTTTCAAATACGACCAGTTTCAATAAAATCGGTCCACGCATGACAGAGATATCGTAATATCGTCTTAGGGATCTGTCGAAAACGGTAGATTTTTCTTCTGATTCTTCTTCAATCCAAATTTTTGTCGACATAATACATATACGCGTTATTATACGCACACCTTCAGCCAAAACGAACTAATACATGTTTCGTTCATCAATTCCTATCTTCATTATGCAATTTCGTTCATCAATTCCTATCTTCACTATGCAATCTACTGCAAATTTTGACAGCTTACAGTCAGGTTTAGGGTTTATACAAAAACCGACATTTGGAAAAACCGGTTTTCGAATTCCACTATTCCAAAAAAACCGGTTTAAACCGGTTTTCGAATTTTTACAGAGAAAAACAAAATAGGTATAATTAAGACAGTAAAAAATATTTATGCTTAATTAGGTTAAAATATTTTGTACGTAAATATTTATATTTACAAAAATATAACAAAATAAAATATGCTTCATACAAAAACAAACGACAAAAACTAAAATAATTAAAATCGGTACAAAATGTAAATGATAAAGCTTTATTTTATTTAGTGCTTTTTTTCAGGAAATATGATTTCAAAAAACATAGAGTGTCCACTGAACGATGACTTAATCTTGTTCTTGTTTTAGATACAAGATTGCCTGAAATGGAAAATACTCTCTCACTGGCTACTGAACTTGGTTTTATCGTTTTGAGGGCATCAAATAATAAATCCAAATTCTTTGATCTTACATTAGTTGCCTCAAACACTGAAAATTCGGCCTTCAGTGTCTTCGGATTTGATATTTCCTCAGGTTCCATGGCGGGGTAAGTTGTTCCGATAGTTCTATCTTCAAAATGAAAGGAGCGTTGTACTTTAAATTATTTTTTCCACAGAGTGGCGTGATCAACTTACACGGAAAAAATAATTTAAAGTTTTTATTATTTATTATTTTTTCCACAGAGTGGCGTGATCAACTTACACGGAAAAAATAATTTAAAGTACAACGCTCTTTTTGATTTTGAAGATAGAACGATTGGAACAACTTACCTGCGGAACTTTTAGCTCCGGTCTCCCCTACCCGAGGCGATTTCAAGATAAAATGTTAACGTTTTTAATTAAATAAAGAATTAATAATGCATAATAATTCTAACATGAAAAACCGGGTTTTTAACTTTAAAACCGGTTTTCGAATTTTATAAATTTAATAGAAAAACCGGTTTTTAAAAACCGACAAACCCTAGTCAGGTTATATACAAAATTTGAGATGCCACGTGTTTTAACAAATATATATCGTTGTACCATTGAATTGCAATCAAAATGCAGTCTCACATACAATTCCATGAATCTGGAAACACGTACAATTCCATGAATCTGAAAACACGAAAATTCGTGCTAAATCTAGCGATAACCCCTTTAAGCACAGAAATCTGTAAACATGAAAATGAAAATTGATACTAAAATCAATTAGAGTCCAATAAAACGCATGAATTTGGTAAACGTAAACAAATTAATTTAAAAAATACTATTCCATGAAATATACTCAGAAAATGACGTTATGAATGGAAATTTTAATTTTCTAACGACGAAAAACGTTTCTCGATTTGATAAAACAATCCATGAAATTGTGCGTGCTTTCAGTTTCCTGGAATTGTACGTGCTTTCAGATTCATGGAATTGTAAATTTCAACAGTTGATAATTATTATGCTGTAATTGTAAAACCCCATAAAAAAAAATTAATATAAATCGGATCAAATTAAAAATTATCTGAAGGCAATTCCTATGCAAATTATCTTTGTAAAAAGAAGTGAGATCCCCCCCAAAAACTTTAAAAAAGTAAAAAAATTACGCCAAGTACATGAAATCAAGTAAATCACAAAATAAAGAAAATAATACTAATAAATACAAAGTAAAAAAAGATGTGAAATCAGAATGAGCTGCAAGTACATAATGGTGCTTTCCCGCAGCGTGCAAAGGCGACACTGTGTAACACAATAAAAGACAAAAAAAAGATGTCCGCGGCCTAGAAGTCAAATACTTGGCGTGGCCAGGCAAGGTATTCTCAGATCATCAATACCCAAACCCCCCCTCCCACCCCCCTCGCAGGCTTTCAGAAAATTTGTCCATTTAAAACTCAGACAATATGAGTACATTTTCATTATATTGCATTTTAAAATAATTGTAAGATCATTCATCCACACCGATAGTTTTCCTCTCACAACCTTTCACATAATTTGTCGATTTTAAACTCTGACAGTATGAATACATTTTCATTTTTTGCCTTTTTAACTAATTCTTATTCAGCGACACCTTGACCTTGCCTGGCCACGCCAAGTATTTGACTTCCAGGCCGCGGACATCTTTTTTTTGTCTTTTATTGTGTTACACAGTGTCGCCTTTGCACGCTGCGGGAAAGCACCATTATGTACTTGCAGCTCATTCTGATTTCACATCTTTTTTTACTTTGTATTTATTAGTATTATTTTCTTTATTTTGTGATTTACTTGATTTCATGTACTTTTTTAAAGTTTTTTGGGGGATACATGTCTACTTGGATAAGGCTCGCCTGTCTTTTAACTAAATTTTGCACCGGTAACACGAAAAAAAATATTTAGTATTCATATTTATAATATATTTAGGGTGAATTAAATATGAAATTGAAAAATGTTTGCACTAAATGATACTGAGCAAAATATATTAAAGTCCATTTATAATACATGTTTGAGAGTACACTTATTAGCTGAATGGTCGTGTATTTGTTTCTTAATGTATTTCCTTTCGCTCTTTATAACTTCCTTTTTACAGTAAAATGAATCGTGCAGAGAATGTAAATATGCTTTTGTGATATCCATCAAAGTGGCTTTTATAGCATTGATAAGGGCGAAACGATTTTCATATTGCCTTACACCATCATAAATTTCTGCAGAAACCTATTCCCATACATTTTCAATAATGTTTAAATTTGGAGATAAGGCCGGTTAGGTATGAACTTCAATATTTCTTCCGGAAAACCATTTTCTTAAAGCACATGCTAAGTGTATTGTGATATTATTGAGTTGAAGAATGTATCTTGTTTTCCTGTAATATGTTCAATATTTTCTATTACGTTCTTAAGAATACGTTGATTACTACAAAGTAAGAAAGTGCACTCTATATTATAGTGGAGCCACCAGACGAGCCTGTGAGAAATAATTCCTTCTTCTTTTCGTAGATCATGGTAATAGTAGGTACAGTCGGTTTATCCAAATTAAAGTCTTTTTCATCCGATAAAATGACTTTATGCCATTAAACAATTAATATGATACATATGTAAGCTTTCGTCATATTTTTCGATGTTTTATGTTTTTCTATCTTTTTATTAGGTATGTGCGTTACTGTTCTTCCAACTACCTGTCTAATTTTTCACGGAACCTGCCAAGTAGTAAATTTTATGTAAAATTAATTTTCTCTCCTTCTGTGACGTAGCTCTTTTTGTACTTCCTGTATATTTTTCCCTATACTTTTCAGCGATTTTAAACAAATTATTAATGATTTTAGCACTTCTGTTAATTTTCTTTGCAATTTCTCTGGCTTGTATGTCCGTCAGCAATCAAGAATGTTCCACGACTCACAATCGTGATAATATTAGCTATGATTCTGACTAGTGATTATAAGACTTCTAATTGAGTTACAGTAGTTTGATTGTTAACTGATCGATTCATGTGAATACTTCTTTTGTTTTGTTAGTAATAAGGTAATTATCATTCTCAGAAATGCAGACAACGACATGAAATATCGATACAGCTATTTATAATACTAGTCCATATAAAAAATACTTATATTTGCCTCATGCTATAATTCCACATATCCAAAGTAACATATTTGTAACTTATATAAAATATTTGAGATGACAATATTTTTTTATGAAGATAAGCAGTTGAAGCAACAATTCCTAAATATTCATGAATTATGCAGCAGAAGGCTGCGAATTTTAATTTCGTCAATTTACTCTTACGAATGTGAAAAACATTAAGATTCAATCGCTAAAGATTTCAGTTTTATTTAAGTAGCACGTAAAATAATTTGAATAGAAATTTTGACGATCGTTTTAATGTCACTTTAACTGCTCGCGGCTACAATTTTGCATAAGAAAGTTAAAACGTGTGCTTTTTGCAGTTCCCAACTTTTATGCAAATACAGAACACGTAAAACTGGATTTCAAATCCGTACTTAAAATTGATGTTTATGAAACACAAAAACGTGGTTAAGAAATTCCTGATTTTACTATTTCTGACTCTAGTTGGCGTGCAATTTTTCAGCATGGAATTACTAATTTGGTAATAACGGTAACATAATTATTGAGAATACTAAGCACATTGTAGATTAAAATTCATCAACAGGGAAAAGTAACATGTTTCCATTTTTCTACTAAGTAATAGGTATTTTACTTTTCGTATTTTATATACTTTAATGTCCTTATTTGCATTGACGAACCATAAGTGCTCAGATGTTTTACTTGATTTCCATTTCTGACAACTGTATAAAAATCCATAAAGTAAGAAAAGCAGCATCTGACCAAATTGGGTCGTCTTAAAACAATATTTATCAACCGTCTATCATATATGGTAATTTAAGAAATGAAATACTACACCACTTTGTCATTTTATCTTTACTCCATTATTCACAAGGCATTATATACGACGTCATAGACGTACCAATTAATTTGCACAGTATAAATACAAACTTTGCTTTACGACCGCCTCGGTATCGTGGATACATAACTCAAAGTTCCACTCCGCGGGGGAAACGCTGAACGGTAAAACTATTTTCATCTTCTTCTGTTTTTAGCCAACGATCTCGAGAATGGCTGTTGAATTTAATTGACATTCGGAACTCAGTCTCGGCAGCGTCGCAGAGGACTTAGCTGGCGGACATTCGTGACTCTAGACAGATTAAAATACAGCCATTTGCTGGCGTCGAATTCGATTTAATAAATACGTTGCATCTGTCGCCTCCCTTAATGAATTCCTGATTTATCATCCATTAAGGTGTCAGGACGCGCTCGAGTTTCGTTGCTCGGCTCGGACTGGCGGAAATTTATGTGGATAGGTGTGATTAATGCGATGTTCGCGGAAACACACGGACATCTGTGTTAATGGTGACGGATGGCTGCGCTAATGGTGTCAGCCAGCGTCAGGCGTTCTCGTCGCGTTCTCCTCCGTTGACGATAGACTGGCCCTTCTGACTATGGTGGAGGTCAGATATATTGGCCGGTTGGAGCAAGTGAGGGGTAACTCCCACCACGTCGACTGCCTGCCTCGGCGCTCCTTTTCATAATGTTCTCACTCCCTCTCGGGCTAATGCCATAGGGGCAGCCAAGCGCAAGTAGCGTTTCCGTTACCTCACCATACCTTTCAGGAGTCTCGCAACCCCAAGTGACAAATCTATGAGCACGCGCGAGGCTCACTAGAGAGGGCCAATTTCCCCTTGATCGCTGTTCGCGGAACCGCTCAGACCGGCCAATATATCTGACCTTCAGCATAGCTGCTTCGCTAGGTTGAAACCGCATTTAGAGTACAAAAACAAATCCGTCCATTTTCCATGGGATGATCAGATTTCACGGACTATATAATTATACGTTTCGTTAGGTCAGCTCGCTGGTTTGACGTGACGTGCGAAGTTTTGTCAGACGCTGTCAATTACGGCTGGGATCTATTCGAATAATTTAATATTCGAATATTGTTTTCAAGAATTCGAATGCTACGAATAAACTTCGAATATTTAAATATTCGAATGCTACGAATAAACTTCGAATATTTAAATATTCGAATGCGACGAATAAACTTCGAATATTTGAATATTCGAATGCTACGAATTAACTTCGAATATTTGAATATTCGAATGTTATTATTCGAATATTTAAAATATAAATCAAGTTCTTTACGTTCATATTTTTACAAACTTTTATTTAGTTTCAGTTGTGAGTTCGTTAGTTTGTCAGGGTCAAATTTTGTAAGCTAATTTTGACCCACTTCAACATATCCGATCGACTTGAAACTTTGCACACATACGTACCGTCAAGGACCCAGTTCCTGATCAGAACCCAATTCCTGATCAGTTTAGTATATAAATACAAAATAATAAGTCTATCACGATACAAATTTATTCTAAAAAATTATTAAATAATTATAAAGTATTTTTAAATTTATACGCAAACATTTGATAGCTCATAGTGAAATGTTTTAGGTTGATCAGAAACTGCTCCCTTTGCATCTTAAGTGATCAGGAACTGGGTCCTTGACGGTACATCGTTCCGATGACATTACAATATTTTCACCCAGTATTTCTTACATCAGTATTCGAATACTTAAATATACGAATAGTATTTGGGTACTTGGATATTCGAATTGTATCCGCCAAATAATTGAGCAACTGAAGTATTCGAGTAATCGAATACCGAAAAATTCAACAAATAGTCCCAACCCTACTGACAATCAGAGTAGCACTCAAGTTTCGCAGAGCGCAGAGTTTCGGATGAAAACCAACTTTAACGGCATATACTTTTGATTTTAATGATTCTGTTTAACTCTGTTTAATTCTGTTGTGCATGAATTTACTATAATAACGTTTGTTCTTTTTTAAATCATATATGATCAATGTAAGTGTGTGCGCGCTCAAATGGCTGGACGTTGAAAAGAAGATCTGATTTAACGCTTCGTGATCATGTTTTCCGCAACCTAGGCTTGCATTCATTGGCGCATTCGTGGTAATTAATGTTAATAAATGCTAGATTGAAGATTTCATTGATTAATTGCGTGTTGCTTGTGGCGGGTGAATAATGTTACATTTGGAAAGAATAAGTTAATTTGTCACGCCTTAAATGTAATGGCATCACGAACAAGCAGTAACCACGTATAAAATTAATGAGCGTTTCTACTCGAAAAATTCTACTCAAACGTGATATTACAAGAGGTTCAATTTTCATTAAATTAAATAAAATTTTTTTTTAACATATTGTCACTACAGAGAGAAAAGTAAAAGTTCATACGAGATCCATAAATGTAACCACATGTTTAATCTATTATAAATTGCCCTAAATTATAAAGAAAATTGTTGAAATTCCACCAAATCGTAAATATATACGCATGGCCATGAAATAAGGCTAATTCGTATAGAAATCCTGCTTCATAGAGTGTACAGCGGTCAGGATGTTAACGAAGCATATTAAAATAGCCTGAGGCGGAGCGTTGAACTTGAAACGCAACAACGACTTAAGAATGCGAAAATTATGCCTTCCGGGGACGTAGAATGGAAAAAGAAGTAAATTTCTTAACACGTCAAACTGGGCTCGCAACGAGGGGTCTGGAGGAACCAAAAATAATTTTTCCAGGCAAGATATGCGATTACCAACGAGCTGAACGAAAACTACCCCAACACCGGCGCCGACACCGACACAGGATGGTCCTTGAATGGAAAGGGAAGGAAAGCTGCGGAACGCGTTGGGTAGGCAGGTAGGCAGGCAGGCAGGCAGGCAGATATTGAGCTCTATATTTCCATAAGCTGATATTTACGCGGCAATATACGCGGCCGTGCCCGCTACTTTATGGGCCTCGTAAATATAGCGGGCCGCCGGGAATTGGCTAGCAAGGCGGCCGCGCTCTCTCTCCTTCTGTACCCTCTCTCTCCCTATCTTTCCCCTTTCCCTCTCCCTTTCTTTCTCACTCTACATTCCCTATGCCTGCTTGCCTGCCCTCATACGGCGCAGAGACATAAATCGCCGCCAATTGTAAATAATACGCGACGTATGCTGATCTCCGTTTCTACGTACGAACGCCGTTGCACTGTACGTACTACTACACGCATACGTTCTCTGGCCCTACGTGTGTACGCGTACAGTCGGTGTAACTAGCCGCTAAGAATTCAGGCCCGCGGAGAAGTTCAGTAAATTTAGCCGCCTGCCATCCGAGAAATAAGTATTTAATCCGATCGCCTGACTTACATTAAGAAATTTATGTCCCTCAATACCTGCATTCCGAAGGTTATTAATAGTCGTTCACTTTTATCGCCCGTTTCTGTCCATGAGATTTCATGTGGCATGGAAAGGCGTGGCTGGAAGGGAGCGGTTGCAGTGAACAAGTTGCTACATACGTATGTGCGCATAATGACGATGTGACAGAAATCTATGTACGGGAGACCAGGGTAAAGTGACCCTAAAAAAGTTTGCAGTAGAATAAAAATTTTCCCTTCCAATAAAAATATGTGGAAATAAATTTATAATACAATTTGAAGATTACTATTTATACATGATGAATAGCAATACTTAAAATAAACCTAACGTATATTAAAATTCAACTTGAAAAGAAAATGCCAAAACGACCACTTTACCCCATATACGGGGTAAAGTTAGCTACTATCTGGGGTAAAGTGGGCTGACATAAAATACAAGTTTTAATTAAGAATATAGGTAATTATTAACCCCTTGCGCTGGCATATGACGTGTGTTCGCAACTTATGAGCAAGATTTCAGCAATAAATCCGCAATAAATCCGAACTTAGATATTTTCACTCGACAATACGGAACTTTTTCATTACGCATAATAAATTAAATGTCAATGGTAGGGACACTGGCAGTAATTGGCACGTGTAACACTTTTTTTATAAATATATTTTGTTCCTGCATATAGTTTATGAGTTTGTTTAAACTCTATAGTCTTAATTGAATAATTGTATTAATTATTTATATCACATATGTCGACAAATAGAATACAGTCTTACACTGTACTTGCAACAGTAAGCTGCGCGCCTGGAAAGCTAACTCCGGGCCTGAGGTTTTTCCCCACGCCTGGTCACCGTGTGATCGGTTTGGCGAGCCACCCTTGAATCGCCGAATACGCGGCTGAAGATGACGCGACCGTTTTGTGATAGGGTAGATAGAAGTGAGGACTATAAGGTTTAAGCAAAACTGTTAAATTGCATACAGCAATAAAAGATATTTGTAAAGAACTCTGATCTGTGAAATGTAAATCCACAAACACTAAAAACTAGAAAATAAAAAAAATATGTAAAGAAAATTTATCTTAAACGATTGTATTTAAAATGCGTTAAAAACTAAAAAACCATTATTCTTTTGTACAACGCAGGATATTTCATAACAGAATATGAATCAACTTAATACAACATCAAGTGCCGAAATGAATTTGTTGTGAGATATCCGCTCCACAATTAGAGAGATGTAATGGGGTTTGTCAAAACAAATCTTCGTTTTTGAATAATTTTTGTTTAAAGTGTTGCACGGTAGAAATATAAGTTCGAATACGGAAGCAATTTTCCTAATCAAGGATTATAGCTGCAGCGGTAAAGTGTTCATCTACGGTGCTACAGGTCGCGCGGGTTCGAATTCTCTCTGGGGTAAAAGTATTTTATCTATTTATAAAAGATACACGGATGTTATGCTACTACGATTCTGCACAGATTCATGTCATCGGGTCCCTCACAGACACATCCGGAATATATGTACATAAAATACCGTTATTTTTTTTTGCCCTACTGCCCGAAACCTTGCGGAACCATTGCTGTAAAATCTCAGAAATGTTGCCTGACCATTGCTGTAAAATTTCAGAAATGTTGCGCGACCATTACTGCAAAACCTCAGAAATGTTGCGCAACCATTGCTGCAAAATCTCAGAAATGTTGCCAGACCATTGCTGTAAAATCTCAGAAATGTTGCCTGACCATTGCTGTAAAATTCCGAAACAATGTGGCAGAAATATATCCTGCAATGTTGCAAAGGGGCGGGCATAGCAATTTGCTTGTAATCTTTCGGCAATATTCCGTGCAATGTTTGAAATATTAAACCGCAATGTAACTGAGACATTTCGGCGTCAAATGTGCTGTAGGGGCTATTACGGGTCACTCCACGCGAAATCGGACACTCTTCGGAGTAACATTTCGGATGTTGCTGAAATTTGAATATGTTGTAGTCTTTAGTGATATTTAAACGTACCTCAAAGGATTTTTCAAAATTTTGAAAAATGTCGATTTTACAGCTGTTTGAAGATAAGTGCTAACTTTTTTTCAATACATTATGGCTATGAAAGTAGTAAACGGGTGGATATAAGCTTTGCGGTGCTTATAGAGAAGACATTGAAGTTTTATGAAAAAATTATTTCAGTTTAAAAAAGAAAAAATTTGAACCATTTTCGTGCAATTATTCTAAACCAGCGAAGCCCCGATGGGCGGTCCGAGAGCACGAGCATTCATCGTGTTTTCCAAAGCTCGCGTGGAAGGGAGCACTCGAAACCAATGACGTTGCGGACATGTAACGGATGGGGAAAACTCTAGTAGTGTGCGTGTAGGCTCGTACCCTGAAGTCAGCATGTAACCGTTACATGTAACCGTTACATGCTGATTTCATTGCGATTAAATTGATTTGATTTGTGGTTATAGCCTGATTTCAAGTCGTTTGGATTTGTGGTTATCGCATGGACCTAAGAATTAAAAGGACGGAGCACTAAGCTGCGGGGCCTAAGCTCGTGTAAGTAAGGGGGTGCATGATACTGCGCATGTGGTGGTGGACGATCGGTGATTGGTTGATGAAAGTGACATATCATCGGTAAGAGGCATTGCCTCTTTTATATTTTTGTATGGTTAAGTTTGACGTTTGAAACGTTAATACGTAATTGCAACATAATATTTTGGTCTCATAAGACTTGGTAAAACTTATGCCACTTGTCAATTGAGGGGCTCATATGTAAGTACATATATATAAATAATATATAAGTATATATGTATGGCATATGTAGGGGAAGCCCGGGCAAAGCGGTTATGTTAAGGTTTAGTGAGAAAAATAACACAGTTACAATTAAGATGAGAAATATTTTTTATATTAATAATCATTTAAATTTACTCAGCTTTCTGATACAATAACAAAAAAATTTATAACTAAAACATTTAAAGCATTTTAAAATGAAAAACGTAAACAAGTCAATCAATCCGCTTTGCCCTACCCCCCTGGGCAAAGCGGATGAGGGGGTCGGGCAAAGCGGATGTTATTAAATAACGCAAAGTTAATCTTGACATTCGTCACAAAAGTAACTGCCTGATCCTGCATATGCAGTGCAGCATTCATGGGCCCATCTAGTACACTGGCTGCATTGGATCCAGTCTTCGGATGGGGGGTCGGAGTATGGCTCCAAACATACCAAGCATAAATATCCGATATTTTCCTTGTCTTTTTTTGTCTTCTTTTTTGTTCGACGGCTACAGGTAGGGCCAGCGACTATTTCCGTTTTTTTATTATGAACTTTGTGAAACTTAGAAGCTTGCTGAATTGTAATGGAACTGGATGTCAACACTTCTGCCCTTTGTTTTTTATTTTTACGAGCTGTTTTTGGTGCAGCCATAATGGGTATTGGTCTGACTTGAAATGGTGATAAGCTGTTAATAGTCGTGTCATGATTTTCTGTCTCTACAATGTTGCATTGTAGTGCAGTATTGTCGTGTGACGGTGGTATAATGTCGCGAAGTGGTGTGATATTGTCACGAGGTAATGGAATACTGTCGTGTAGTGGTGATATATTTTCTGAAGCATTTTCTTCCAATGGACGGTCTGTTATGGATGATGGAGCATAGTCTTCGTCGCCAAATACATGTGGATTGTAGGGCCAAAGTCCTGGTTTTTTAAATCCTTGAATCGCATTTTGTACAGAGGCACCTTTGCTGTAGGCTCCTCCGAAAAGTTTTGCGATATCATACTGGTTGATAATTCTCCCTGGGTGACTTTTTTGAAAAGTGTTTAGCTCTTGTTCAAAGTACTTTTTTATTGGTCCATAAACAGCAACATCTAACGGCTGCACTTTGTTTGTAGTATGTGGAGCAAATGATACGAAAATAACGTGATTTTTCCGTGCAAATTCTAAGGCTGGATAATACTTGTGAGATTCGTGGTTGTCAAGTAGCAACAAAACATTTCGGTTTTCATTTGGACGAACCATTTCAACAAAATACTGAAGCCACAACAAGAAAACTTGTTCATTTATCCAACCATTATCACTCACGGAGGCTCGGGAACTTGGAGGGGCACCATCTAAAAGCCGATCTTGCATCCGTTTTCGCGCAAAAATGAAAAATGGCGGAACATATGTGCCAGCAGCATTGCAACAGCATATGACAGTTGTAAGTTGACCTCTTTCAGCACTGCTAATAACTCCAACTTGTTTTTTTCCTTTCGAACTCAAAATCTTTGGTGGCTTAGAAGTCGTCGTTCTCACGCCAGTCTCATCCATCTTGTAAATCGTAGTTGCATCAAAATTAAATTTCTCAATCTGGTCCCACAAAAGTAAATAAAACCGCTCCACCTGTGGTCTGTTAAAGCCTCTTGCTCTAGCGATGGAAGTGGGTTCAGGTGATCGCAGGACAATATCAGGGTGTCTTCGCTTAAAACCGGCAAACCAATCTTCACCAGCTTTACCGTTCTTGAAAGTGTTCTCAATATTATTTTTTGTTGCAAAATCATAAACTAGTTGCAGGAAATCAGCACGAGTTAGGCCGAAAAATAGATTATCTAACTCTTTCAAGTAATTACATAACTCATTTTCTTGTTCTTCGGTAAAAACAGTAGTAAACCTTCCCAATTTTTTTTTACAACTTCCTGACTTCAAATGCCGTTGTAATGTTGTATACGCAACTATACGGAATCTAGTATTTTTTGGCTGCAGACATAATAGACTCTTTTTTCGCATTGACTGCATCCATGGCGCATTTCAGATTGCTCTCCGTCCATTTCGCTTGATCTGTTTTACGTTTGTACTGGGAAACCATGCTAGAATAAAATAAAACGGCAATAATAATATGACCGAGATTAGCAGGGCAAAGAGGATTGACTATCCGCTTTACCCCCATCCGCTTTGCCCAAAGAACCCACTTGGTGGAAACTTGTAATGTTTCATAAAAATATGAACAACAAATTAAAAATGTTTACCTCTAATAGAATCTTAAGAACACGGAGTTCTTATAAAAAATATTTACTGTGGTAAATACCGATAACTATTAATAATTAAGCCACGTACCTACCTGAGCGAAATATGTAAGAAAGCGCACAATTTTCGTTTTTTCTTCACAAACGACGCACCACAGCAATTACACGCTTTATTGCATTGTCATGGCGTCTACAACCGGCCGCTTTCTAGATCAGGAAAAACTCGTGGGGCCATCTTTGATAGCAAAGCAAAAAAAAAGACTATCCGCTTTGCCTAGGGCATTCGCTTTGCCCGGGCTTCCCCTACAGTTTTATATATATAAGCATATTTTAATACACCCTATACAGGGTGTCCCACGGTAGAGTGGACAGAGCTATATCTCCTAAAGTATTGTTATTAAAAATCTGAAAAAAATAGGGAATGCATGGTACGAGGGGACCATCTTTTTCGCCCGAACGAATTTTTTTTTCGATTATTATTTTAAAAGATACGATGGTCAAGTTCGGATTTTCAAATGGCACTAACTTTTTGGAAGTCCTGAGTTGATAGTGCGTTAAAAGACAAAATCAATAAGCTATAATGTATACACTTTATTTCCACTGGTTTTTAAGATATTTCGCTTGCAAATTTCCTGATTTTCAGTGGAAAAACCGTTCTTGGACTGGCAAGGACCGGGGTCAGTTTTACTGTCGTCACGGGTAGCACTGCCTTTTGAAATAGATACCTACCTGCCAAAGGTCTACCCCGGCCCACGGGCTGGACAATTCTTTTCCGTCAGAAATGCCACTTAGGAAGGTACATCTGCAGTATCGAGAAGCGCACCGTTACTTTTATTTCGCACTTGCTTCTACGCTCGGATGACCGGTTCTTTTGGGAGGGATGCACGTTCGATTGATTAGGTTAGAAGGTGTGAAAGTTGCTAGACAAAATATCAACCATCGGAATATCAGAACCAATCGGATTTGCATCCCTCACAAACGGCTGCTCTCTTGAAGAGGCCTTCTTCACAGAAACACCTCCTCCCCAATGCCCGCCTTCTCTCGCACGGAATACGTCAACGCATGCTTCTGTTTTAATATCGGAGCTCGTGTTTATACTCCAGAGGACCACGCGTGGACAGCGGGTTACCCCTTTTCTTCCTGTGTCTCTCCACGAGGAGTATTGACGGTGGATTGTAGGAGCGTAGATGTCTCGATGCCAGTTATTGAATTCAGGAGAGGATAGAAACATTTTATTACAAAACACACATGTACTATAATTAAAGTAAATCGTATTCCTCTCGGGCAGGAGTCGCCCGACGCTCGTCGAAGAGATGCGGCCTCTGGTACCCCGTGGCGAGGGCTACCCTTCGCAGTGCCTCACCCGATTTTTATGGCTTTTTCCGGAAAAAGGTACGAATCCTGGGCCCAGCGTAGCGAATTGGGGTCGAACCCCGGCAGTCAAGGGTATAATATCCATTACAGGGTATTAAAAAATTATTTTCTTCATCGTATCGAAAGGAAAGTGTCGCCGATGGATTCCTTAGGTTTTTCTGATTAAAATCATACCAAATATCAGGCAAATCGGACTACTTTGACACAACTTACTTGTATTCCCTATGTAAAAGTTGTCCGATTTGCACGACATTTGGCATGATTTTCATCGGAAAACCCCAAGGAATCCATCGGCGACACTTCCATATCCATACGATAAAGAATAGAGAATTATTTTATTTTATAAAAAGATACAGGGTAATTCTCTCGCTACGCCTGTCACCCCGTGGCAAGGACAACACCCCGCAGTGCCCATCGAATTTTATGGCTTTCGGTCCTCGGAGGGTTTGGAATATCATTAACACGTGAGATTTTTATGACTTTTTCCGGAAAAAGGTACGAATCCTGGGTCGAGCGTAGCGAATTAGGGTCGAACCCTGGCAGTCAAGGGTGTCACATCCATTACAGCATATTAAAAAATTATTTTCTTCGTCGTATCAAAAGGACAGTGCCGCCGATGGATTCCTTATGTTTTTCTGATGAAAATCATACCAAATATCTTGTAAATCGGACGACTTTTACACAGAGAATACAAATAGGTTGTGTCAAAGTAGTCCGATCTGCATCATATTTGGTATGATTTTCATCGGAAAAACATAAGGAATCCATCAGCGTCATTTCCCTTTCGATACGATGAAGAAAAAAATTTCTTAATACGTTGTAATGGATATTAGACCCTCGACTGCCGGGGTTCGACCCTAATTCGCTACGCTCGACCCAGGATTCGTACCTTTTTCCGGAAAAAGCCATAAAAATCGAGTGGGGCCCTGCGAAGGACTGTCCCGGCCACGGGGTACCAGGGGCCGCATCTCCTTGACGGACGCTGCTCCAGAATTACCCTGTATCTGTTTAAGAAATAAAATAATTCCTTGTACTTTATCGTATGGATATGGAAGTGTCGCCGATGGATTCCTTGGGGTTTTCCGATGAAAATCATACCAAATGTCGTGCAAATCGGACAACTTTTACATCAGGTGTACAAATAGCCTCTGTCAAAGTAGCCCGATTTGCATGATATTTGGTATGATTTTCATCGGAAAAACATAAGGAATCCATCGGCGTCATTTCCCTTTCGATACGATGAAGAAAAAAATTTCTTAATACGTTGTAATGGATATTAGACCCTCGACTGCCGGGGTTCGACCCTAATTCGCTACGCTCGACCCAGGATTCGTACCTTTTTCCGGAAAAAGCCATAAAAATCGAGTGAGGCCCTGCGAAGGACTGTCCCCGCCACGGGGTACCAGAGGCCGCATCTCTTCGACGAGCGTCGGGCGACTCCTGCCCGAGAGGAATACGATTTACTTTAATTATAGTACATGTGTGTTTTGTAATAAAATGTTTCTATCCTCTCCTGAATTCAATAACTGGCATCGAGACATCTACGCTCCTACAATCCACCGTCAATACTCCTCGTGGAGAGACACAGGAAGAAAAGGGGTAACCCGCTGTCCACGCGTGGTCCTCTGGAGTATAAACACGAGCTCCGATATTAAAACAGAAGCATGCGTTGACGTATTCCGTGCGAGAGAAGGCGGGCATTGGGGAGGAGGTGTTTCTGTGAAGAAGGCCTCTTCAAGAGAGCAGCCGTTTGTGAGGGATGCAAATCCGATTGGTTCTGATATTCCGATGGTTGATATTTTGTCTAGCAACTTTCACACCTTCTAACCTAATCAATCGAACGTGCATCCCTCCCAAAAGAACCGGTCATCCGAGCGTAGAAGCAAGTGCGAAATAAAAGTAACGGTGCGCTTCTCGATACTGCAGATGTACCTTCCTAAGTGGCATTTCTGACGGAAAAGAATTGTCCAGCCCGTGGGCCGGGGTAGACCTTTGGCAGGTAGGTATCTATTTCAAAAGGCAGTGCTACCCGTGACGACAGTAAAACTGACCCCGGTCCTTGCCAGTCCAAGAACGGTTTTTCCACTGAAAATCAGGAAATTTGCAAGCGAAATATCTTAAAAACCAGTGGAAATAAAGTGTATACATTATAGCTTATTGATTTTGTCTTTTAACGCACTATCAACTCAGGACTTCCAAAAAGTTAGTGCCATTTGAAAATCCGAACTTGACCATCGTATCTTTTAAAATAATAATCGAAAAAAAAATTCGTTCGGGCGAAAAAGATGGTCCCCTCGTACCATGCATTCCCTATTTTTTTCAGATTTTTAATAACAATACTTTAGGAGATATAGCTCTGTCCACTCTACCGTGGGACACCCTGTATAAGCATACCGTTTCAAATAAAACGCGACGAATGCGTACTATTTCGCCAATCACAAGCCGTCCACCACGACTTCTCTCCTCCCGATCAACTGGCTCGACCCCCTCGTCTATGTTGAGATTTTGTGCTCCGTCCATTTAATTCTTAGGTCCCTGGGTTATCGGTTAAATTTATCGATAACTACATCATTTTTAAACCGCTGGGGCGGTTTCTTTTTCTTCATAATTTTGTATTGTCATCCAAACTACGTATGCCTGCAAAGTTTCAAGTCTATTGGATAGTTGGAAGTGGGTTAACGTTGAGTTTGTAGATTTGAACTAAACAAACATACATACTGTGACGTTCCACGATTTTTCGCGCGTTTCTTATTCCATAAACCTCAAAATCACACCACCAAAGTCTATCGAACTCAACTCCTACACCATCTCCTCAATAGCCGATCACCTTGATGTTGCACCTTAGCGGTCAACAACACAAGATGATCAACACAAACCTCCACCTCGCTGATGTACCTTAGCGGTCCCCATCACGAGATGATCGTTTCAAAACCCTCTTCGCCTATTCGTCCTGCAAGGCACGAATCACTCCCTCTAAAAACGAATTCAAACAAGTCCCTCATTACAAATCCCTCTTAAATCGAGACCACGTCTCAATCCCCTCCCTACGTCACAACAGAGTCCAAACACTCTAACCCCTTTCCTATCAAACACCCAAAAACCAAATCGAAGAGTTGAGTATCTCTACTACAGTTACAAAAACCCCACAAACCTAATTACGACGCATTTGGCGTACGTGACAAAATATGGCTATTAATAGCCATACCGTTTACAAAAACCCCGGATATCATACTGCGTCTTATTCCGAAATGTGTCAAGGTCTTTACCGCGCGTACCCCCGCAATACTCCTGTGAAATTGCATAAATACGAGGTCCTGCGAGGCCTCGTCCTCTTTCATCGCTACTCTTTTGACAAATATGTTCAAAGTATATTTTAACAAGTGTTAAACTTTAAAATCAGTGCTCTACGACAACGATTGTAAGCATTTATAATTATCTTATATTACTCTGCATATCATCTTCATACTATTTGTTACTATTATTTCATTTATTGCTTAATGCAATCGTATTATTATTTCATTTATTGCTTAATGCAATCGTATTATTATTTCATTTATTGCTTAATGCAATCATATTATTATTCACATTACTTTCATATTATACTGTTCTTTCATTAACGCTTATTTTATATCTATATCTTTGTCTAATAACCGCTTACTGCGATCTTATTCCTTTATATTATTAACGATCATTATTAAAGGTATTTCGTTCTATAACTTATATATTGTACCTCATGTCCATACATATACATGTCATAATACATATTATAAATGTTATGTGTCAGTGCTAAAAGCCCCGCATAATTATAATAACCGCTTCAACAAAGTTAATAAACCGCTTTGTTTTCTATCACGTTTCGAATTATTGTGTGTATCCTCAAGTCATAAAGATTCTTAACGAAACCAAGCTGCCGCAACAGCTGATTCGCGAGAGCGCGCCCCAGTGTTTACAAACATTACTGCATGAGTCGTGCAATATACAGAAGAACTAAACGTGGTTTCTTTTACACAAATGCAACGGTAAATCCTATTTCACAAACCAAAACAAATACGAAGTGCCGTAACGGGTGTTCTCTAAATATACATTTACCTTCCCTGGTCGATTAGAGTGACGGATTAAATATTCGCGCCTAAGTTCCTCTCAAACCTCAGCGTGACGGATTCAATATTCGCGCCTAAGTTCCTCTCAAACCTCAGCGTGACGGATTCAATATTCGCGCCTAAGTTCCTCTCAAACCTCAGAGTGACGGATTTAAGATTCGCGCCTGAGTCTCTCAAACCCCTCAGTGTGAAGGATTTAAGATTCGCGCCTGAGTCCCTCAAACCCCTCAGTGTGAAGGATTTAAGATTCGCGCCTGAGTCCCTCAAACCCCTCAGTGTGAAGGATTTAAGATTCGCGCCTGAGTCCCTCAAACCCCTCAGTGTGAAGGATTTAAGATTCGCGCCTGATCTAAACCTTCCCCGT
Organism: Andrena bicolor; assembly: GCA_960531205.1. NCBI lineage: Eukaryota > Metazoa > Arthropoda > Insecta > Hymenoptera > Andrenidae > Andrena > Andrena bicolor. Next base: position 25,452,418 of record OY482664.1, on the reverse strand, counting down.
AGTCATCGTTCCCAAAAGACCTCACCCGGGACGTGACAATACAAACAAACTACACGCACACTACTAGAGTTTTCCCCATCCGTTACATGTCCGCAACGTCATTGGTTTCGAGTGCCCCCTTCCACGCGAACTATGGAAAACGCGATGAATGCTCGTGCTCTCGGACCGCCCATCGGGGCATCGCTGTTCTAAACAAATGTAGATTTTTAACATCGGGTGCGATTTTAAAAATCTGAAAAAAGGGGAATATAGTTCTATCCTTTCCCTTGATGGAGAAATTTTCAAAAATATGGACATTTTAAAATTGGCCCTGTAGAAATTGTCGAAAGTTGACGCTGCGTCAAATCACATCGGCTCGACCGGTTGAACCGTGCGGTACTGGCAGCGGCCAAGCGGCTATATCTGCTATTCTTATACAGTGTTTATGTTGTGGTGCAACTTTCGGCGTAGATGAGTTGGTGTGATCATTTTTAGTTAGATAACGTACAATCAATCCTCCGACGTGATTTAGAGTGCCGTGTATAAGATTTGTAAAATAACCACCTTGATTGTTATTTATGTGATATTATATTTATATTTTTCTTTTCATTCAAATCTGTATAGGTAAGTTAATTTACTGATATCTTATAAAGCAGGGATTTAAAAAGTTCGGGAACTCTTATTTTTTAAAAAAAATTCTGTTAGAACTTATACTTATGTTTTGTTTAAGAAATTATCTGTTCCTATGCAATTTTTATTGAAAGAAATGTTAGCCTTAGGAACTTCTTTAGAAAGTGTTCTCATGGAACAGATATTTCAGATCTTCAGAACACATTTTCATTTTTTGCCTTTTTAACTAATTCTTATTCAGCGACACCTTGACCTTGCCTGGCCACGCCAAGTATTTGACTTCCAGGCCGCGGACATCTTTTTTTTGTCTTTTATTGTGTTACACAGTGTCGCCTTTGCACGCTGCGGGAAAGCACCATTATGTACTTGCAGCTCATTCTGATTTCACATCTTTTTTTACTTTGTATTTATTAGTATTATTTTCTTTATTTTGTGATTTACTTGATTTCATGTACTTGGCGTAATTTTTTTACTTTTTTAAAGTTTTTTGGGGGGATCTCACTTCTTTTTACAAAGATAATTTGCATAGGAATTGACTTCAGATAATTTTTAATTTGATCCGATTTATATTAATTTGTTTTTATGGGGTTTTACAATTACAGCATAATAATTATCAACTGTTGAAATTTACAATTCCATGAATCTGAAAGCACGTACAATTCCATGAAACTGAAAGCACGCACAATTTCATGGATTGTTTTATCAAATCGAGAAATGTTTTTCGTCGTTAGAAAATTAAAATTTCCATTCATAACGTCATTTTCTGAGTATATTTCATGGAATAGTATTTTTTAAATTAATTTGTTTACGTTTACCAAATTCATGCGTTTTATTGGACTCTAATTGATTTTAGTATCAATTTTCATTTTCATGTTTACAGATTTCTGTGCTTAAAGGGGTTATCGCTAGATTTAGCACGAATTTTCGTGTTTTCAGATTCATGGAATTGTACGTGTTTCCAGATTCATGGAATTGTATGTGAGACTGCATTTTGATTGCAATTCAATGGTACAACGATATATATTTGTAAAAACACGTGGCATCTCAAATTTTGTATATAACCTGACTGTAAGCTGTCAAAATTTGCAGTAGATTGCATAGTGAAGATAGGAATTGATGAACGAAATTGCATAATGAAGATAGGAATTGATGAACGAAACATGTATTAGTTCGTTTTGGCTGAAGGTGTGCGTATAATAACGCGTATATGTATTATGTCGAAAAAAATTTGAGATTGAAGAAGAATCAGAAGAAAAATCTACCGTTTTCGACAGATCCCTGAGACGATATTACGATATCTCTGTCATGCGTGGACCGATTTTATTGAAATTGGTCGTATTCGAAAGCCGATATGCGGTTTACATAAGAAAAATGCCTTTAAATTTACAAAATATTGCAGGCGTGATGAGATATTAATGTATAAATGTCAGAATTAGGTTAAAGTCGCTCCGCCACGAGTAAAGATACACGGTAGCGACATCGACATATACAGGGTGTTTTCCATGTACTTGGCGTCGAGACGCTACCGCGTCTCTAGATTGTTAGCTCTGAACTATTTGAATAAACTATTGTATTGTGTTACGTAAAATCTGTTATATCATTATAACGCGAATAAATAAACATAGCTAACGAGGAGACTCCTACCCGCTGCAACAATATTATAAACATACATACCTACAGTAGATATATTATAACCATTAGAAACTATCTAATTCAAAGCGCTATTATAACTTAATAACTATCATTATTAGCAAAAGGTTGTTTCTGCTTGTTTATGAGAATACAAGTTTTTTCAGTCACGTGCCAGTTACATGTCGAAATAAAAGAAACTGTGATGTCTTATTACAAGACGATATCTTTGATATAACTTGGTAAAATCTTTTTAGATCAATAGAAGTTGAGTCAGATCATCCCAGAAGATCTTACTTGTAGTCTGACTTTGCTTGGCAGCCGGTGATTATCCGCGAAGTAGGAAGGGGTTGATAGATGGGGGTGCTTCCCGTCGATATTCTCCACCACACGCTACTACTTTATCATCCCCCCGCACTCGATCGTCCATCATTCGCAATCACTTTCTTGCGCATTTACTCTCGGCGAGGAGCTGCGATCAATCCAAATTTCGTTCCAATGCACATCTTCCACCCTGCATCCACTTTCAATTTTTTGAAAGCTCTTCTGTAAGTACTGTAGCGTTACGTAACTAAAGTGTTATAAAATCAGAGTATAAATTGATAAAATGATAATGTGCTACAAATTTTTTCACAACATGTAAACAAAATTTATGTAGTTTATAAAAATGTAAATTACTTAAATTTTTAGACAAAAGTCTAGAGTTTTAAAAATACTGTTTATGTACGTAAATTACACAATAAAATTTTGTAAATTGTAATTTTTGCAATATTGACTTTTGTACACCAATTTTTAGAATTTGAATAGCAAGAATCATATTTTTTCCTTTTAAAAATAATTAACGGTGTTGTCACGTTATGGAAACGAGTCCTCTGTCCCTTTAAGGGAAGAGGACACTGAAATTTTGAAATCCGAAAATATTTGAGTCATGCAGAATTCCTCTTAAGGGAAGGAAGTAAGTTTGAAGTAAATCCCTTATGCCGGTCTGGACTCAGTTTTAATCATTGCTTTTCATAGAATTTATATTACGTTACAAAAGTCAAGCATAAGTTCAAAAATGTTCTTGCGCAAAGTGTGTGATGCCACAGCTTCTAGGTTTTGCAGCGAAGAAGGGTCCATAGTAAAGTAAAAAATGGTGTATCGAGAAGTTTCTACGTCTCATACTTTTTAAGCTAAAAATGATTGAATTTATTAAATGTAAAAAATGCAAAGTTTCATCAAAATTTTGAGGAAAAGCAAGCACAGCGCAAAGAGTTTTGCAGATTTCTTCATGCCGATACACAATTTTGTTGGTCGCATGTTACTCTTGAAGCATGCCAAGCCGCAAGAGAATCAAACCAACAGTTTTGCGCAAGGAACATTAAATATATTAAAAAAGTAAGTTTTGAGATAAATGCATTTTAAATCTAAAGAGTAAATTCCAGAGCATTTTTCCTTTTTGTATAGTCTAAAATTCACCTGGTGGTATATGCATTCACTTCTGTGGTCTCTGTCTATAGTGATACTTATAGCGGTTTCAGATACAACTTCCTCAGCTGTTTGTTTCCTCAATGTCATTGAGCGTACACAACCCATATTAATTGTGCAACCCGACAAGAAAATATCAAATTGATAAAATATATGTTTTCTGCAATCACTTTATAACCTATAATAATAGCACGCTTCACTCTACTCTTACTCTTGCGATATTTTCGGCTAATGAGGTCCATTTCACTCGTTTTATACAAGCTAAGTTCACTGCACTGTAAAATCTCACTCTATATTCTCACGTAAACCGGAGTTTTGAAAGATTTAAAAAAATATGGTGCCTAGCGCCCGGAAAGACTGACCTCTGTCGGCAGCCACTGACTCTTTTGGGCCCGCTTAAGGCTGCCGTTCCAATGAGCGGCTGGCGACTGCGGCTGGTGACGCTTCCACTACAGGGTCATCGTTTAATCCTGCCATTGAGCTCTATACTAACTGGAGTGTGAACAGCAGTTGGAAGAAGTAGAGGCGACAGCGATCAGAGAGAGAGGGGAAAATAGTGTGTCCATGCATCCTTCTTCTTCCTACTATCCCTCTCTATATCTCTACTATCCTGTAGTAAATTTGCGTGTGGTGGGGGTATAGACTGTATAGACCGGTAAAGACGCCGCGCGGGACAGAGGCAGCTCTACCCACTAATTTGTGTACCTTGTCTGATCGGCCGCCATTGCTCTGTTCTCTCTCCAGTTAGTATAGAGCTCAATGAATCCTGCAACCCGCACGCGCGCGAACTTGTAAAATGGCAACACCGCCTCACGGACGCATTCCACTACAACCATGCACCGGCCCAGCAGAGGGCTGCCAGCGACCGCTGGATAAGAGTGATGCCCGAGCTTCGAAAATTTTAGCGTCGCAAAGAGCTAGGTATTGGGAATATCCCGGCCCAGGTAACCGAGCCGCGCGCTCCGCTTTTATGATCGGTTTACCACTTGCACCCCAGATTACTGTAATGAGGTTTGAAAATAATGTCAACTGATCTTGTACCCGTCTCAATTTCAAAAATTTTAGGTACGACAGGGTTGACCGTGGCGCTATACCCTTGTACGGAAAGATTTTTCGCCACCCTTCAAACAATAGATTCTGAGGTCTGCAGAACTAACACATAATTGAATAAAAATTTAATTTCTCAATTTATGAAAGTAATGATACAGAAACAACTAGCCTATTGTTTATCAACACCACAAATTTTAAACACAGTGTTAAATACATTATCAAATAAACAGTTTGCAAAAGCTTTTTAAACAATTATGGTTGAAAAATTGATAAAAGAAAAATTAAGTAAACGTAAAATATGTTAAATTATCCATCATTAAGTGGGAATAATTTTTCCTCATTTTTCTGCGCAAATTGTATTCCGATATCTCTTATAGTTGAAAAGTTATACGAAAAAGGCCCCGAATTTTTCATCCTGAGCCGGAAAATTCTGAATAGTTCATTGCAACGTTAATTTGAAAGAGACCAGCCCAAAATTCTCGAAGCTCGGGCATCACTACTGTCCAGCGGTCGCTAGCAGCACTCCGAACATCGGGACGGTGCATGGTTGTAGTGGAATGCGTCCGTGAGGCGGTGTTGCCATTTTACAAGTTCGCGCGCGCGCGGGTTGCAGGATTAAACGATGACCCTGTAGTGCAAGGGAGAAGTATGTATCTGTTTCTCCCTTGCACTAGTGGGAGCGTCGCCAGCCGCAGTCGCCAGCCGCTCATTGGAACGGCAGCCTTTAGAGAGTTATCTAACCGAAAAACGAAGGTTTTGGTTTTCGGCTCTTTCGCAACGTTTTGGAAGAATAGGTTCTTCTGGTAGACAGACAACACTAAATGTCAAACCATGTTGTGTACAGTTGAACAAGGGTTCAGACTTGCCAAAAATGCAAAAAAAAAAATTCTTAGAAATGGTCGAAAATCGCGATTTTTTCAGTGTCCTCTTCCGTTAAGACAGATCTTGTGGCAAGGCGTTGTCTTCTTGGGAAGTTGCAAAATCTCTAACGGCACAATATCAGTCTCGTTGTGGTGTTTTAAAAGCGCAAGAGTTCACTGGATAATTTTGATTGATATGTGTAAGATTGTAATGTAAACCATCGAAAGCGGCAGCATGTAACGAGTAACACTTATTATATATTTAACTATAAGTAACAAACGAATTACTGATTTTACATAAAAAAGAATTACATATACCGTGTTCCAGAAAAATATACGTGAGTCTTTCTGTGCGATAGTAAACAGTTCTATGTATTTGGATCTGATCTGAGACAGCTCTTCGTGGTTTTACGAAATCTACGGAAACCTTGCAGGGGTGTGACTTGCAAAAATAGGCGGTAGAAACTATTCCCTATTGGTGAAAACGTGATGTGGAAATGGATGATGAGAAAAGTCAGTCAAAGGGAAAATGTGGTGGAAACACAAACTGATTGGCGTGAGGGCATTTACTTATTGTCCTTGCCATCCAGGGAATCACGGTCCTGACTGGGTCTAAAAGCCTATATTTCATAGCTTTGAAAGTGAATTATCGAGATCCAGAACTTTAGGCAAGGGCCGGCAAACCAGAATTGGGAAAATTTTATTTCGAATATCGGATAAATCTCGAAGACTTATGTATTCGTGAATAATGAATAACGATTTTTTTTACGAAACATTCATCGTTATTCACGAATAAATCTGTAGCACTATTTGAACCAGATTTGTTTGAATAAGATTTTACTTATTCGTTATTCGAGAGAGCTCAGCGACGAATAAATGTGACCAACGCTTCTCCAGATAGCGGCTGATCATTGATGACAGAATGTTTATGTCTGGTATTCGACAACCAGGACGACAATACCAATAATTTTTGTAATTAATGTATTAGTATTTAAAATATTAAAATCATTGAAATGCTTTATCAATAGATATCTATCATAACATTAAATGTTATTGTATACAGGGTGTTCGGCTACACGTGGGAATAAATTTATGTAAGGGCGATTCTAAACACCAGAATAAGACGGAAATCAAGAATAATGATATTGCAGTTGAACCGTCGTTTGTTCGTTATAAGCTTCTAAAGATACGCCTAAAAGCAGGCAATCCTCGTGCAGCGGTGCACATGGAACAAGTCAGGCGAGGGGTCAGGCAGTGGTGATCCTAGCCACTGTTTCACGGAGTCACCATGGTGAGGAGCGATTAATTGCAGTGAATGGAGGGGGAAAACCTACAGGAGTGGTGGCAATGTGTGTGTGAACTGACGCCAGCGCTAAGCCAGCCAAGTGGCCCCAACGCGAAGCCAACCACGGCCAACCAGCATCGGCAATCTATTTCCCGGCGTCGCTGATTGGCCGTGGTTAGCTTCGCGTTGGGGCCACTTGGCTGGCTTAGCGCTGGCGTCAGTTCACACACAAATTGCTACCACTCCTGTAGGTTTTCCCCCTCCATTCACTGCAATTAATCGCTCCTAACCGTGGTCAGGAGTAACTTACCTCGGAGTAGCTACGACGAAATTTACGACAATCGACATGGCTACGCGATCCTGCGACATTTAATACAATATTAACCCCTCAACGACCGACCCCTGAAACGAAAAACGTCACTTTGCTACCTGAGCCCCCGCCCTGAAACATCACTGTACAGACAGCTTCTACAGTACCTGGCACTGACGCGGGAGCCGCTTGAAAGGCAGGGTCCGTACGAGATACGGAGGTGGGCGACCAGTGGAAAACTCAGGGTCCGTACCAGATACTGAGGTGGTCGTTGAGGGGTTAAAGGTAATCGGTGAATTATACCAGACCTGCCTACATGGTAAATTTCATTATTTCCATTGTATGTACCGTAGTCAACTATGTTATCAGGGTTGCTATATGTACTGGATAAGTGGCGCCGTTCTGGCCCATATGACGTCATAAGGTGTAGGAGAAGGGGAACACCTACAACAGTAACGGTAGATTTGTGCTGGTGACGCCGTGACTAGAGTTTTTAATGAAAACCGGTTTACCGGTATTTTTTAAGGTGTTGAAAATATAAGAGTAAGTGTTACAAAACAACTTTCATTTTTAACTATAATCGAGCATTATAAAAAATATATGCAAATAAAACTATTCTGAACATAAAATATAAAATAGATAAATACTTATTAATATGGATCTTCACCACGAAAGTAATGAAATGAAACTTAATTTACATACATAATTAAATATTTTTTATTTAACAATTCTATAGGTAATTTGTCTATACCTTAGTTTCCCGATCACAACCTAATTTTTGTACAAAATAATTCAGCCACGGATAAAGCGCTCATTCACGTATAGGTAATGGAGTTTCTCGATTTGGAATATATATTTTTAAAATACTCATAGTAACTGAGAAATCCTGAAAATTATATCTGCAATGGACCTATTTTACTGATGTTATCAATAACATTAAATGTAGCCTTAAAGCGTATGCGAAAAACACATAATTGGTTAAAACCTGGCATCTGTATGTGTTTTGTGGTGCTGAATCCGAATGTGACGTGATTGATTGTGTAAAATAAATTCTTAAGCTAATTCTGTTATAAAAATTGTTTTTTTTAGATAACTCACAAAAGGAAAGGCTGAAAAAATTTTAAATATTTTTTTCGGATTCCTCACACGAATTTACTTCAAAATCCATGTTAAACTCATATTGACTGCTCTACCGTGTTCGAATAAAATTGTAAGTGTTTTCGTCGTGTTTTCCCATGTTAATTTTGAAGTCATCTATTTAAAAAATTCTCCGGCCTTTCCTCTTTGATAAATAATTTTGGATTATGTGACGCAGAATCGTGTGGCCATTCCGACCGTCGTACATTTCATCGTACCTTCTTTAAGGTAAGTGCACTCCTGCAACAGTGTCTTTGACCACCACTGCTCGACCCCTCGCCTGACATGTCCCGCGGGCAGCGGTACACACGAATTGCCTACTTTTAGGTATATCTTTAAACGCCTATAACTTACAAACGAAGCCTAAACCGCAATATCGATATTCTTCATCTTTTTCTTAGTATGGTGTCTAGAATCACCCCTTAAATTGATTCCCACGTGTAGCCGAGCACCCTGTATAATTTGGATTTCTGTGAATGGCTAGATAAGTATATGTAGACTGGTGTGGGTACTCCAAGCCCCGATATACTAATTGGCTTATAGGGAATATCATAATTGCTGTTATTTTATTGCACATTGAAACATTTGTATTTTAACCCTCGCTCAACGATTACCGGGTCATCGTGACCCGACTGTAGCTACGGTCGCTGCTACGCATCGACTCAGTCATAGCGGGGATAGAGTACGTTACGGGTCCAAACGACCCGGTAACCGTTCGCCGCGCCTCGTCACTGCGAGCGTCCGTAGTCCGAAGGTTAAGGAGCTACATTTAGTTTACTTGAAGGTATTAAAAACGGTTTATCACTCAGAAAATGATTAAAATTTTACTTCTGTTAGTCCATGAATGCCCAGATCGTTGCCTGGCAATGCGATAGGGAACATAATTATAATTAACACATTCACTACTGTGATAGTCACAGTAACACAGTGCACTATCAATTAGTTTACTTGAACAGCTTGCCTGGCACATCCCTGGAACTATTTACGATATTAGCTGGTTCGATATTTTAAACAAATATTAACAACTGGTAAAAGAATTACCAGTCGCAAGAAAGTGTAAAGTTATAGCTAATCTTTCTTGAGGCGTGACAGTTTTGCGAAAAGTGCACAGTTATAGCTAATCTTTCTTGAGGTGTGACAGTTTTGCGAAAAGTATCTTTGATAGTATTTAAAAGAAAAGTGAAATCTTCTACTGTCATTCTAACAAAATTTCTGATTTTGCCGTTTTCTTTTTCAATCAACATGCCAGTCATTAAAAAGGTGTTTGTTTAACTCGGAACGGGAGCGCTTCCGGCTTCGTTGGTTGGAGTCGCCGGTAGGTATTAAAGTCGAACCTCGGAGTCGCCTTTGATATAGGGTGAGTCCGGGATTGTTTGATTACTTTTTGGAAAAGAAATCGTAGTATTGTTGTTTTGAGCAAATTAAAGTAATGCCCAAGTAATTTAGAGTATAAATAAATTGTAATGTGAGATAAATAAAAAATTTTGTTTTCATTTCCAAACAAAAACATTGGCGGATTAGATCGTCCACCCACAATGGGTGAGACCGACCTTGAAAAATAACAAGTATAGCTTATTAAATGTATAATAAATGAGGAAATTACTTGCTACGTTTTATTGCTATGTTTAACCCGGGAGTAGGCGCACGTTGGTCTTTTCGACCGATGATTTCGTATGTTATGCATCATGATCCGTAGCGTTCGACTGTTTACTTTTTCCGTGAAGCTATTCTCATTTGAAGCTCGTCTCGAATTGTTTATGTTGCGGAGCGACACTTACAATTAGTGGATTCGTGTATACTCCAAATCATGTTAGAATAGACCTGCCGACCGACGAGTTTAGATCGATTCTGCGCATGTTGGCGCAGTCAATTGGTTACTATTGGCTATACATGAAACAAATGCTCCCTTGGAACCAATGAGCTCATTCTACATGCGCGAAAAGGTCTATTCTAACATGACTTAGAGTATAGGTTTTAAAACATACATTGTTACGCGTCGGTCTTTTCGACCATGGCGCGCCTGATAACGTTAGTCTCATTTCGTCTGTCGCATACAACGCGTACTGTGTGGCAATCATGTCTAATACTAATTTCCGAGATTTCTTAATGAATGAAAACAGTGAAGAGAAGGTCATGATTCCGCAAAACATTTCGATTATGTTATACCATCCGATCACGATACAGATTCGGTAATTGATTGTGCGGATATAGAGATATCAGATGTAGAGGAGGAACGTACTCTCAGTGAAGAAAACGTAAGTATTTATTCTTCAGTTTCAAGGAAAATATAAAAATGTAATACGTTTATAAAATCATAAATTTATAAGTATATTTTTGTAAAAAAATTTGAAAAAGAAATATAAACATAAAATATATTACATAATTGCTATTATGAAAAATTAAAAATCAAGTGATAAATTCAAATTATTAAATAGAAAATAAAATTTTATATTCTGCATTCGCACAAATTTTTATATAAAAAATAGAAAAACGGGAAAACAATGTACCAAATGTAACGCATTCATTTGTAATGAACATACACTATACTTTTGTAACGAATGTTATAATGATGCGAGCCACTCTAGTTTATCAAGCGAGGAATAATTAGTGATGTATTTCATTGATAGTTAATTATTATATATTTATTTACTTTATATTTTGTATTGTATTTTTTCATTTATTATTATTTATTTCGTTAACAGATCAATATTTATTTTATCATATGAATGAAAATTATTCACATATAACTATTCTGAAATAAGTAAAATACAATGTTATGCATTATTTATAATATTTTAGTCATTGTATTAAGTTATTTCTCATTACATTATCATCGGTCGAAATGACCGACGCGCGCCTACTAACGTAAGTTATTTGGCGCGCCTACTCCCGGGTTAATGCCATTCGTTTTCGTCCCACACTTTTAACGATATATTACTTTCTTGTAAAACTGGACTTTCGCTCCTTGAATCAGAAGATTATTCTAACTGTTTTTTATGTGTCTTCACATTTTTCATTTCTCAGAATTGAAAAGTTCATTTGTTCTTTGTATTTCCTTTGGCTCTCTGTACCTTAATGTGTTCTGAACTACTCATCACGGTGAATTAATATGGTCGAACTATACCAGAATCACGGGAGTGACAGACTACCTTTCCAACATAAAGTAAACACGAATACATCCGTATTATCGAAGTTATACTGTATTTTTATGCATATTATAACCTTCAATGTTGGAATGACAAGAAAAACAAATTATTCAGTAAAATAGTGCTTTAAAGTCTATCATATGTTAATTGCATTATTATTATTCCAAATGTAATTTTTAAATCTTTGATTATCTGTTTATGGCAATACTAGCAATGGATTAAATTTATTTAGTCTATGTCTTCAATAATTTAAATCATTAAAATTAATTTCTGTAGGCGTTTCGTAAAAATTACCGAAAGCAGGGAATTTTGAAGATTTGTATTGTTGTGCTGGGGCGCCTGCGGTCGAGATTCTGGGTACGAATCTCGGGGTGCTCCTGGACGTCCTTGGCGATCGTCGTCCACGGTCTCCGAGGGTTCGGGTGAATATGCCGGGACGGAAGGATTCGGCTTGAAACCGAAGGTAGGGGATCGTTGCGGGTTAAAGAATTGGAACTCACCGTAAGGTTAACAAGTTTATTCTGTCCCGATCTGGGTGACAACTACACTGTGCCTACTTGGACATGAGTCTCGTATAAAGTCGGGTATCAATCCCGATCCAAATCTTTATCAAGTCTGAGCTCGCATTGCTCGTACATCGTTCTTATAATGTAATCGGGGCGAAGCGGGGACCATGGGGGTCTCCGCCTTTGGCCTGCTTTTTAGTGTGTCGCCATATGCTGACGGTCTTTAGGCGCTTCCGAAATCCCTTACGCGGTTGTGCCGGATTTCGACTGCTCGATTGTGGCAATCGCTATGTGCGTGGTATCGACACACTTAGATGTCGGTCCGGGCACAACAGTATTTTTTAAACAATTTCGAATCTACAAAAATGAGGTTTTAACCCTCCCAAATTTCATATAGACTACCATATATGTGTTTCAATATGCCTCTATCTTCCACGCTGAACGCAATGCACTCCAAAGTCCCTTTGATGTGTGGAAGAAAACCGACAAGGGTCGGCTCAGGCCATGTGCCTTCGCCGGCATTAGCGAATCGGGTCGCATGCGCCGAGTCACCACGAATGACCCGTCCACACTAGCATATGTGTTCACGCTCACCCTTTCTAGCCGGGTCCAGACCTGAATGAGTATACGCTGAGCAGGCTGAGCGCGCACGAATATTCTGCTTGGGACGGGTGAAACGGTAGCCAGGGCCGCATGCTTCTACGTCAGTAAGGGTGAGCGTGTACGCATATGCTAGTGTGGACGGGTCATTCGTGGTGACTCGGCGTAAATACATATATGGTAGTCCATATGAAAGCTATCTTCAACGCAACATTCGAAGTATTTCGTGAAATCGGAGAACGTACGCGACTTGCTCTAGACGCAGAAACGACCGACGAACGTAGCGCTCCGACCGTATTACCAATTACGTCGAGTCACGCCGGACACCTAACCGCCAGGAGACTATATCCGTACGACGAGTTAGATTATAGTTTAATCCCGAGCGAAGAACTAGCGACTAATGCCGCCCACTCCTACGATATCCGCGAGCGGAGACGCAGAACAGACTTCCGTAGAACTCGGAGGCCGACTAGCCAACATAGAACAAATAGTTGCAGGGCTAGCCACCTCTGTAGCTAACATAACCGATGGAATGTTAGTCATGAACGATAGGTTGGGAACACTTGAGTCAAGGGAAGGTCCACTCCAGGACTCGGTAGACCGGGAAATAGATAGACTAAGGGAAACAATGAATTCCACGCACGCAACCCCCGGCCCCTCAGGCAGGACCACTGTCCATTTTGACACTTTTCGTGAACCAGAGGAGGAATCGAGGCGCAGCAGTCGATTCGTTCCCCCGGTCCTCGAGTTAAACGACCTACCCGGCGCACCGACCTTAACAAGTACCCAAGACGTACTCAACGCCATAAAAACCTTACCCCCGTTTAACGGAAAGGATCCCACGGAATTGCCCAGTTTCCTGATCGCTTGCAAATCCGTGTATAACGGAGACCGAACGGCGGAGGCGAAAGCCAAAATTCTAAGGGGAATAATCTCGATGCGGGTCAGAGGCGAAGCCCTAGACGAAGTACAGACACGCCAGGTACTCTCCATACAAGACTTAGAGGATGTACTAACGTCAGTGTATCGACCCCCCCCGTACAGCCTCAACGGTACAAAGAGAACTGTTATATAATAGGCAGGGCCCCAAAGAAAGCGCGCATCACTATGAAACCGCGTAGCAAAATTATTAAGGGAACTGATAGCGACCGGAATCCACAACGAGGATAGTCTACTAGAGAAAAAAGCAAACGTGAAAATATACAAAAGACAGACACTAAGTTGACCGATCAGACGGCGTGTGGATCGGCGATTCACGCGCAAAGATCGCCGAACAACGCGCCGTCTGATCCCACCTTAATACTTTTGAGGCTTAGAAAAACACAGCCTAATCGGCACAAGGTACTCGACCGAAAGAGCGAGCTCTCCCCCTACATCCGCAACGTTCTGCTCGCGTGTCCAATAAGAGCCTCAGAAGGGCACGTGACTTGGCGCCCAAAATTCAAGCTACTTCAACAATTTCTAATAACAATTGAAATATGTACAACCCTTAACTTGTCACAGATTGCCTCAGCTTCCCTCTTGCAGGACGCACAGGACGAACAAACCTTGACTTAACTCATTCACGTACGTCAGCGGTGGCCACATCGGGCCACTTGGGAGTAAGGTCTCCATTATGTTTACCGTAGCCACGCGGAAGAGGAGCTCGAAAGCCAATGGTAACGTGGGCGCGCCACGGATAGGGAAAACTGTAAGAGTGTGCGGTGCAACCTCATGCCCGTACGATAGGCTTGAATGACTGGGAATCTTGGGGGCCCCAGTGATCGCTGGCACTTGGGCTCCTAAGAGGGCCAGTTATTTCAGCCTAGGAATACGAGCCTGCACCGCACGTTACTACTTACACTCTTACAGTTTTCCCTATCTGTGGCGTGCCCGCGTTACCATTGGCTTCCAGCTCCCCTTCCACGCGGCTACGGTAAACATAATGGGGACCTTACTCCCAAATGGCCCGATGTGGCCACCGCTGACGTACGTGCTCAAGTCTGTCGGCCGTATTGGTAGGGCCTAATCAGAGATGGGCATTATTTAAATAAAAAATTATTTAAATAACTTTTTAAATAAAAGAGACTTTATCTGTATGTGTCATAAATAAAAATCACCCAGAATTATTTATTATTTGAAGCACATAAATAAAATTTTAAATCGACGGGAATTCATCCGTAGCTTCGGCCAATTTTCTCACTTTTGTAGCATGCAGAAAAGGAGGATTGAGAAACGCTGAACATCGAGACGTTTCGCGGACACGCTTGTAGGCCGCCCGAGAGGAGACGCGTGCGGGCGCGGGACCGCGTCTCGCGAGACTCGCGCTTGACGACGCGTTTGTTGATTTCTGCGGCCGCAGATAGCAACGATTGGGTATAAATTAGAGGCCCGCAAAGGCATTTTCCTTCTTCGCTGTTCCGAGAGAGAGGACGAGGTAAGACCAACGGCCGCTCTCGGACAGCTTAGGGACTCCGGCAGGAGAGTTCGGCGATAATACCTGGACGCCTGCTGGAGGAACCAGAGTCTGTTCCTGGACGCTCGACCGATGTGGAGAGTACGGCGATAATACCTGGACGCCTATCGGTCGAGAGAGTACAGAGCATGACATTAGAAAAGAGAGGAGAATACGGGAGAATATGCCTGGACGCCCGTTCGATATGGAGAGTTCGGCGACAATACCTGGACGCCAATCGAACGGGAGAGTACAGATGGAACTCCTGGACGCCTCGTTAGAATAGAGAGGAGAGTACGGGAGAATATTCCTGGACGCCTGTTCGGTATGGAGAGTACAGCGATAATACCTGGACGCCAACCGAACGGGAGAGTACAGAGTAACACCTGGACGCCTCAGTAGAGTAAAATCGTTAGAGTACAAAGTCCCTTCCTTAAATACCCGATCGTTGAGAGGGGAGAGTACGGGAGGATATTCCTGAACGCCTGTTCGATATGGAGAGTTCGGCGACAATACCTGGACGCCAATCGAACGGGAGAGTACAGAGTAACTCCTGGACGCCTCATTAGATTAAAGTCAAGTGCTGTCTGCACTTTGTACCATAGAATTGTATAAACTCAGCAAGACGTAATGTCTGATTTTATGAAATTTGTAGCCCCTTTCCTTCAACCACATCATGTATTCTCACCTAATCCGAATAAACCTTGTCTGTCCAGAAATTATCCATATTCCGTTATCCTGCGAACCCAAGAGGCTACACTTTCATTTATATTTGTAGCGGAGAAGCTTAAATAACTCTGGGCGTGTTATTTAACGAAACGGGCTTTCAATCCTGCCAATTAATTTTATGCGTAATATCGTGCCAGGTCTTAACATGGTCCGGTATGAGTGTCTAAACTTTCTATTGCAATATTGCCAATACCGTCGGTTCTACTAACTCAATTTCGAAAACAATGTGGTTTAGTCCGTTGTTTGCTCTCACTGACTCAATTAACGATATTACGCATAAAATTAATTTGCAGGATTGAAAACCCGTTTCGTTAGAACTAGCCAGATTTAAATATTTTTTTATCAATTTAATCGGGAGAATGCAAGGAATCCATTGGTGTCACTTTCATATTGATACGATGAAAAATAAACGAATTCCGTTGGTGTATAATCGATGACACGTCGCCGAGCAACTCCGCGCTGCAGATTAGACGGGTGAACGATACAATGTCACTCGCCTCGAGGACTCGGCGGCTCCGAACAAAGGCGCTTGAGGCCCGAGGGCCTCCAAGCCACGCCCAGAGTTATTTAAGCTTCTCCGCTACAAATATAAATGAAAGTGAGAAAATTGGCCGAAGCGACGGATGGATTCCCGTCGATTTAAAATTTTATTTATGCGCTTCCGATGAATTTCCGTCGATTGAAAATTTTATTTATGGACCTTCCGATAAATTCTCATCGATTGAAAATTTTATTTATGGCGCTTCAAATAATAAATAATTCTGGGAATTTTTCTTTGCTGAGTTTCAAATAAATTTTCTGCCTTTTATTCGAACACAATTTTTTATTTAAAATAATTTTCTGCCCATCTCTGGGTCTAATAAGGTCATAGTACCTAAAATGTAATGGAAAATCCATGCTCGTTTGTAACATGATCAATTATCGCTGTCGTAACCTATGAATATATCAGTTGTTCTCACGAAGAAATATGTTAATTCTAATTATCACAAGGTTTGTGATTTTGCCATATTTTTTTTTTATTTCTGATTTTGCATGTATTATGGATTATGTTTTAACACACACTTTTAGATAGATTGTTCTACATATATTTTAAGTATTCGTGTGAATAATTAATAGTTATTTGGTATTTTTAAAAATTGATCTTACGCAGTGCATATCTTCAAAACGAAATCATACGTCCCTTCTATATCTTTAAACATATTAATTCTAGTTTCAAAGTTCTATAATACTTTCGTTTCTTCATTAATATTCAATACTGAAAATCATTCGGCTGCCGACCGTCGTACGTATCCGGTATCACACGTGTTAAGGCGGCCACACACGATCCGGCCGGCCTGTCAGTTTGGCCTGCGCAGGCCTGCCGGAACGTGTGGATGCACTCGGCGTCCGGGATAGGGATAATTAGTAACATTCGTGTTGTATAACTTTTAAACTATAAGAGATATCGAATGGCGTCAAAGAACATTAAATGAAAAAAATGATTCCTTTCTAATAATTTATAATTGAATATATTGTACGTTCATTTAATGCTTTTTTCAATTTTTTCAACTTAATTGTTATAAAAAAATGTGTAAACTATTTATTTAGTAGTTTATTCAATGCTCTTTAAGCTATTTAAATCGCTTGTTGGGGAAACTTTTATTTTCCAATTATAAGGAAAAATCAAATAGTACTATTAGAAATTATGACAAAATGTACAGTTTAGTTAAACATTATTATTCATTTATTATTAATTTATTTCAGAGTATTAAGAAATTCTTTATTATTTATTGTATCGATATGGATGTGCTACCGATGGATTCCTTATGTTTTTCCGATGAAAATCATACAAAATTTCATGTAAATCGGACTATTTTTAACAAATTAATCTTGAAATTCTATAATTCGATTTTTCATGGAATTTCCTTCATTATGGTCCGAATTATATCATTATTGGTGTTAGTTTTGAGGTGGGAGACGTGAGGGTTAATAATTAATCACGCGTCTTATTAAAACACAACAAAATAACTATTTAATGCAAATCGGACTACTTTTACACAAGCAATTTGTAATCCTTATGTAAAAGTAGTCCGATTTACATGAAATTTGTGATGATTTTAATCGGGAGAACGCCAGGAATCCATTGGTGCCACTTTCATATCGAGACGATAAAAAATGATGAATTTTCTACTACGCTGAAATGGAGAATAGGGAGTCTCAACTGGCGTTCGGTTGGGATCTGGCCGCGGTCTCAGGCCGACCGACTCGTTTTTCGATTTTGCTCCGGCCGGTCTGCATAGTCAGGATTGTGCAGGAAAAATAAACTTTCTCCTACCGAAATCTACTGAATATATACTACAGGGTGATTCTCCAGCGACGCCTGTCAAAGAGATGACGCCTGGTACTCCATGGCGAGGACAGGGTCCTCCATTCCCTTACCGAATTTGATGATTTTCATCAGAAAAACATAAGGAATCCATTGGTGCCACTTTCATATCGATACGATAAAGAATGAAGAATTTTTTACTACGCTGAAATGAATATTTCACACTTTCATCCTCGACTGCGAGGGTCGAACTCAATTCGCTACGTTCACCCGAGGATTCATACCTGTTTTAGAAAAAAAGAATTATTTATTCTTTATATTATCGATATGGAAATGATGCCGATGGATTCCTTATGTTTTTTCAATGAAAATCATACAAAACTCCATGTAAATCGGACTATTATTAACGAAATTAGCTTGAGGTTATAGGAATTAATTTTTCATAGAATTTCCTTCATTATTTCCGCGAGAACGCTCATGGCACGCCGACTCGCGAGCCCAGGCTAGCCAAGCCGACTCGGCGATCCACGTGCCGTCTGATTTAACATTAAGACCCAATTAATGTGATGGTACGTGTGCTGCCCGATGCTTTATCATATTAAGCAATAGAGTGATCGCTAGCCAATTCTAATTGGTTGCACTCTTGAATTCGTCGATGGAACAGGTACCCTCACCGTCCTGACGACGTGTAGGAAAAGCTGGTCGCAAAAAATAGCCGCGATGATCGGGCAGAGCGTCACGCCATTCTTTGCACCACACACTTCGATCTTTTTTCCGTTTGCAACAATTTTTTGTAGCTAATAATAAGCCTACTACAGCTAACACGTCGTCTGTCGATGTCATGGTGGGCTGACAAAACTGTGAATACTGTAGGCCGTAGGGCGGTTCCAGTGAAAAAGCGAGCCGAGCCTGATTCGGCTCGAAGAACTGAACCGAGCCGAGCGAGCCAAGCAGAGTACCCATAAAAACCGATCGGATCGAAAGAATTTTTCCGATCGGGCCGAATGTACTTTGGAGCAGACCGATTGTGTCGAGTAGGTTGAAGCTTGGACGTTTCGGGCACTCAAAATGTTTCGAATATTTTAAGAAACGTGTATCTATTGGAATGTGAATAATTATAAAGTAATAATTATAAACAAAATTAAAGGAACACTATAATTTCCTGAAAAATTTGGTCATTTTTAAATGGTTGTATTATCTCCGCGAAAAATAGTCGCAAAACATATTTTAAAAAAGCATTTTAATGCTTCAAGTTTCTAGTTTTTGATTCAAGGACTCAAATTCTTTTTTCATCCATTATAATACTGTTTTATCAATGGAAACAAAATTTAAAAAATTTAAAATACTGTCAGGCCGGCCGGAGCGTGTAGATGCACCATCCGGTCAACCTGATAGGCCGGCCGGAGCGTGTGGGGGCACTACGGGCATCCGGCCGAACTGCACAGGCCGGCCTGCGCAGGCCAAACTGACAGGCCGACCGGACCGTGTGTGGCCGCCTTTACGCGAGTGCCACGAGTGTTTACATTGAATCCTGGTGATTCATAGCGTGTGTGTGTGTGTGTGTGTATATGTGTGCTCTACACTGTTTACCTCTGTAACGTTCCCAACTAATTCCAACTTATTGACTACTGATAGTGTAATTCTAGTTACAACACACTGAAAATATCTGCACACGATTGTGCTGTATATTATTTATAAAACCAAACGAAATCATGGAGAACGGAACAGCGAATGCTACCTCTCCAACAGCCCCAAACAGTTATGCGAAAGCAGCACAGAATGTTACATTCCCTAAAAAAGACCAAGCCATCGTATCAGACGCAAAAGATGGAATCTCAATTGAAGACTATGTAGAAGCCATAGGCAAAATCGTGAATCCCGCAAACATCCGCTTCATCTCCAGAATTTCTAATAATAGAATATGCACATTCCTATCATCTAAACCACTTATCGATGAAATAACAGAAAAACACCCTACAATCAAGATTAATAACATTGAGCTTGAAATTAAACCTTTAATTAGCAGAATGAAAAGGATAATTTTATCTAACGTCTCTCCGATCATCCCTCACACTGTTATATCTGATGCACTACATAAACTAGAGCTAAAATCATTCTCAGCCATATCGTTTTTAAGAGCCGGTTTAAGCAAGCAAGGTCTGTCACATATCATGAGCTTCCGAAGGCAAGTTTTTATACAACCCGATGATACTGATAAACTTTCTGAGGCTCTACAAATTCAATTTGATGACTCAAACTATTGGATTTTCATTTCTTCCGGGAACCTTACATGCTTCCTCAGCAAACAAGAAGGCCACACTGCGAAACATTGTACTTTAACAACTCTAAAAACAAATAATACAGCTCCAAAAAGTTGTCTCACACTGAGATAAGTAACACACCTACAGATAAAATAAACTGCCAAACGGACAGGATCTCCCCCTTCACTCCTCCTATGACACCTATATCTACCAAAATAGGAACCAAAAGAGCACTAACCTCCACTTCTGGCTCATCTGATATTCCCGATCAACCAACTACTAAACCAATAATTAGAGCCAAAGACGATGATAAAGATTCACCAACCAATCAAGTATTGTCTAAACCCTCCACAAAGAAACTCAGAAGTAATTCCCCTGCTTTACACTCAAAACCAAGTATGGAAGAACTACTCAGCCCAATCATGCCAATGATGTTAAACAAGCCAGAGGACTTCCCAATTAATTTTGTCCAATTATGCAGTTTCTTAGAAAAAACGCATGGCTCCCACAATGTACCTGAAATAGCGAGAGAATATATAGATGATACAAAATCGATGACCGATCTGCTTCACCAAATCTACCCATATCTCAGACAGAGCTCTATCAAAAACAGAATAACTAGAATTATCAAAAAACTCCAGCAACTAAACAACATCAGTAACATGGAATCTGATTCCGACGCCACATTTGAAACAGACGAAGAAACAAAATGAATAATATCATCCATTGGAATGTCAATGGATTTTGGCCACGGCTTGAATCCATTAAACTCTTAATTAACGAATATAACCCTTCCGTGTTATGCGTCCAAGAAACCAATTTTAAGAAAGACTATACGAATAGCCTAACCAATTTTAAGCACTTCTATAGAAATAGAGACCAATGCTCCCATGCTAGTGGGGGAGTAGCGACATATGTAAATAACAAATTCCACAGTGAAGAAATTCCAATTGATACTGTCTTCGAAGCCATATTAATTGAAGCATATATTCCACGGAAAATCCATATAGCCAATATATATTTACCAAGTTCACAAACGTTCACTTACGACGATTTTTTGCACTTCATAAACCAAATACCCAAACCATTTGTCACATGTGGAGACTTTAATAGCCATAATCCCCTATGGGGATCTAACACACTTGACAGCAGAGGAAAAATGATTGAAAAGACCCTACTACTCAACGACTTAACTCTACTCAACACAAAGGCATCTACTCATTACAACCTTTCATCCAATTCTTACTCTGCAATAGATCTCAGTCTATGCAGCCCGGACATTACCCACCTTCTTGACTGGCATGCTTTCGATAATACCTGGGACAGCGACCACTTCCCATGTAAAATCCATATTGAAAATCCTAACTCTCCACAAAGAACCAACTCCAATGATTCCACACATTCCAAATGGAATCTTAAAAAATTAGACTGGCAATTATTCAGAGAGGAAATTAATAATAAAGTAACAAATATTAACCAACAAGATGAAGATATGGATATTAATACGCATCTAAACACCATAGTCAAATTATATATCAATCCGCCGACATAGCTGCCCCTAAAATATCGAGCAATCCTGGACACAGGAAAGTTCCCTGGTGGAATGAAGATTGCAACTCAGCCAAGAAAAATTTTCATCATTCACTCAACATACTCAAAAAACGCCCCACCACTGAAAACAAAATAAATTTCAAGAAGCTCCGAGCAATCTACCGCAGAACAATGAAATTAAACAGAAGAGATTATTGGATTGAGTATCTCTCTACTATAGACTACAAAACCGACCCTAAATTGGCCTAGGCTAAAATTCGAAGAATTAATGGGTGCAGAAAACGCTCGGAAATCACTTCATTAATCACACCTGATACGAGGTTAGTGACCGATCCACTTGATATAGCCAACTGTCTAGTTTCTAAATTTGCAACCAACTCCAGCGATAGCAACTACACTCCAGAATTCAGGAAACTAAAGAGTAGCAGTAAAGAACTATCACTATCCGACATCCCTCCTCCTGTGAATAGCCCTATGGAAGAACCATTTGAATTACAAGAACTCACCACAACCCTTAAATCTGTGAAAAATTCGAGTCCTGGACCGGATGGAATATCGAATCTACTTATTAAAAACCTCCTGTTATCAGGCACCACTGCTATTCTCAACTTGTTTAAGCGAATTTGGATTCAATGATCCTTCCCTACAGCATGGAGAATGGCCATCGTAGTACCTATTTTAAAACCAAACAAAAATAAACTAGATTGTACATCTTATAGACCGATTGCCTTAACCAACAATCTCTGTAAAATTCTAGAAAGAATGGTAAACAGTAGACTAGTGTGGAATATAGAATCAAGAAATCTTATCTCTAATATCCAATACGGATTCAGAAAACTGCGATCAACAATAGATCACCTCACAATCCTACAATCATTAATCTGCAAAGCTTTTAATAACAACGAACATCTTACAGTCATTAGTCTTGATATAGAAAAGGCTTACGAAATGATATGTAGAACAAGAATTTTCAGCACCCTCCGTAAGTGGGAAGTGGGAAACAACACCATTGCTTTTATTCTCAACCTAGTCACTGATAGATATATACAAGTTAGAGTTCAACAAACATTATCTAATCCAGAAATATTACAAAACGGCCTACCACAAGGTTCGGTCATCAGTGTTACTCTATTCCTCATGGCTATTAACGATATCTCGGCTAATCTAGTTTCCCCAGTCATAGGATGTCTATTTGCAGACGATTTTACTATTCTATGTTCAGGCAAAAACACTGATTCCACCCAAAAATTACTACAACAATCTCTCAACAAACTAAATACCTGGGCGTCCTGAACTGGGTTCATCTTCTCAAAGACTAAATCTCAACACATTACATTTTGGAGAGGCAGAAAGATATTACCCCCTTTAAACCTTACGTTGGATTCATCATCAATCAATGAAGTGGAACATCTAAAAATACTTGGACTCACATTCGACAAAAGATTAACCTGGCCCCAACATCTTAAAAATCTCAAAACCAATTGCTCAACTACAATAAACATTCTTAAAAGCATAGCCTGCAAAGGTTGGGGAGCAGAAACAAATGTCCTTCTCACCACATATAAAGCTCTAGTCCGCTCAAAAATTGATTACGGATGTGTGATATATGATTCAGCTTCTCCAAAACTACTAAATATATTAAACCCCATCCAGAATTCTGTGCCAGAATAATTCTAAATGCCTTCTGTACTACTCCTGTATCTAGCATTCTTAGCGAAATAAACGAACCTCCTTTGAACATTAGACGTAAACAATCATGCCTACTATATGCTCTGGCTATTGCAACTACTCCTCAAAATCCCGCAGCTAACTACATGAAGATAGATAACACCCCCACAATCCCCAACAATAGGAAAAAGAAAACTCCAAAACCTCTTGCCACTGGAATAAAAAATTACCTCCAAGAACTCAACATACCACTCCCTAATGTAGAAGAACGTTATCCTTTCCTTTATCCCCCATGGGCTGCTTTTGAATTCCCATTGGAATCAATTTGTGATAATTACAAGAAAATAGAAACCAACTGCCAAGTATTTATAAACGCATTCCAGGATTTCATCAATCGCACAAACTCCAACTTCATCTTCACTAGTGGATCTAAATCTCATGAATCAGCTGGTTGTGCTTTCGTCGCAGAAGATTTCACATCAACATGCAGGCTACCTTAACACTTCTCATCGCTCTCTTGTGAAATAAAAGCTATCAAACAAGCGTTAATACATGCAAAAAACTCAATCCCCAATAACTTCACTATTTTTACGGACCCCAAAAGTGCACTTCAATCCATAAGCAACAGATCGCAATTATCCTCCATCCAAACCATACAAAAAATTATTACGGATCTCAAGAACATAGGGAAAAACATCAAAATAGCATGGATCCCCAGGCACATAGGACTCATCGGCAACGAAATAGCGGATAAAGCCGCTCAAGAGGCATTGAAACTACCTATCATTGCGGATCTCAAAACAAACCTCCCAGATTCAAAAACCGTTATTAAAGAAGCCATTAATAATCTCTGGAACTATGAATGGCTCAACAACTCCCAAACGAAGCTGCATAAAGTTAGCTCAGATGTTTAAGAGATCAAGAGACACAGAGTGTATCTATTACGGCACGACTCGCTATCAG
Organism: Andrena bicolor; assembly: GCA_960531205.1. NCBI lineage: Eukaryota > Metazoa > Arthropoda > Insecta > Hymenoptera > Andrenidae > Andrena > Andrena bicolor. The sequence continues at coordinate 25,427,908 of OY482664.1, read as the reverse complement.
GTACCCTGAGATTATCGAATCTCAATAACGGCTGATCCGATTAGACTTTGAATGGTCTTAATGGATAGCTTGGCATTGATTTACATAAGAAAAGTGTCTTCGCTTTGGTCCTACGTGCCTTAGGAGCTGAGATATTTCAATGCAAAGTTCCAATTTGACGAATTTTACGTTCTGAAGAATTAAGAATCGTCATCGTCAAGTGTGGGCAAGAGGGGAACATGAAAGGGAGAGGAAATGTCCAATATCCACGTCGCTGATTCGATGAAGGTTTCGGCACTTTCGGCCAATCGCGTAACAAATCGTTGTCACGTGACAGCTAGCAGAGAGCAGAACTGTCGAGGTAAACGTAACCTAGCTAGTGTCAAACAGTTATAACCTGTCAAGTGTGAAATAAGGAAACTAGTTAAAAATTTTTAAGTGACAGGAGTTTTTACACCATAGAGGACACTGAATTATTGTCTCAATTAACAAGGTAAGTCACAAAAATTTTTTAATAGGCTATTTATGCAGAGCTTATAGAAATGGAGAGGACGCAAAGACTTGGAAGTTGTCCTGAGAAGGTTTGACGGAGAAGCATCTTCTTTTCCACAAGTTTCTACAAAATAATATATTGTTTTTATACAACGAAACTATTTTTACATTTAGTTAGATAGACAGAGAAGCATCTTGTTTCGCACAAGTTTCTGGAAATTTGTCAAATAAGGTAAATTGACAAAATTTTTCCTATTAGCGTAGCATTAAGAATTAAGAAAATTATGGCGTAGTGCTTGCAGTGTAAAGTAAGTTACATTAGTGAAAAAAGTACGCTGAAAATGCATCTCCCTCGATACTTCCTAATCTTTTATGAAAGATATTCGTAATACTTTATTAAAATCTACAGTAGTTCCCACGCTAATCATTAATTTTATTAGTTTCACATTACCAATATTTAAATTCACTAATGAACATATTAAATTAATTTTATTCCAACACCAATAAATTGTGCATTAAATATATTGGAGCTCTTCGTTCATTTTTGATAAATTACCATTAGCATTTAAATTTCTTTCAACAAGAGTTTCTGCCATACGCTCTCACCTCCTTCGGACACATTATGTAGTCTCTACACTTACTATAGGAAAAGTCCACCCTTCTTCTGAAACTTCTAAGTTAAATTGTAACTAAAATGTAGATTTTATATATTTACAGATAACTGAAGCACAAGATGATGCAGTGTGATCTACGTTAGAAAAAAAATTTATTGTAATATAGTATAATATTAATTAAACTTTTATTCAGCTTCGATCCTCTGTGTGCTTCTTGTATGTTTGCTTCATATTTGAAAACTCAAATTTAAACCAATTCCACCAATCCAATTGTCTTGTAGCTTTGCAGGTGTGTGTAGTTTGGATGACAATATAATATATTGTTAATTAAAAAAAATAACCCCGACGGGGTGAAAAAATTATCCAGTCATCAATAAACACTACAAAATGTGTGAAATCCTCACAAAATTACCTTTTTTAAAAAAAGGTACAAAAAAGAGCGCCAAGTATATAATCCCATCAAAAAGGATCCCATTTAAAAACATTGTCGTAAATTAATAGCTTTACAAAACTAATGATATACACCAATTGCGCCAATTATCGCAATGACTATTTATACAAACAAAAAAATGTATCACATAATAGTAAACAGATATATTTTTAAACAAATAAATATTTTATTCAAAATACTTGGCGCTGCTCTTGGAATTGGTGTTGCCAAACTGAATAAATATGTCTGAATCAATAAGTCTGGCCTTGTTTTATTTATTAACGTAGACAATTAACATTTTTTTCAGAGAGCAGCGCCAAGTATTTTGAATAAAATATTTATTTGTTTAAAAATATATCTGTTTACTATTATGTGATACATTTTTTTGTTTGTATAAATAGTCATTGCGATAATTGGCGCAATTGGTGTATATCATTAGTTTTGTAAAGCTATTAATTTACGACAATGTTTTTAAATGGGATCCTTTTTGATGGGATTATATACTTGGCGCTCTTTTTTGTACCTTTTTTTAAAAAAGGTAATTTTGTGAGGATACCAAATACATCAGAGCTATCCAGGAAAAATCAAGTCGCTCTTACCCGCATTCGTACCGGCCATTCGCGACTAATCCATGAGTATTTAATAACTAAGCAGCCCCTTCCCGAATGTGAGTCTTGTAAAACACTTTTAAGCATAGAGCATATTTTGCTGGTGTGCCCCAGGTTCTCCCAGGAAAGGAATCGATTGAATGTTGAGACAAACTTGAAGTCAAACTTGAACAAACCTGAAAGCATTCAGAATGTAATACACTTATTCGAAGCGATTAATTTACTTGACCTCTTGTAACTGAGCATTACGTAATTCTATAACCAAATTCCAAGTATGTAATCATTGTACGTAGGTGGGTGGTCGCTAAGGACTTCAATTGTTGATGCAACCACCTTAAAATAAAACCCTACACTTAAAAAAAAAAAAAATACTGAAAATATGCCTTCATTTCAGCGTTCATTATGTACCTCGTTCGATACTAAATTGCTTTTTAACAAAAATCTGCAATATAATCTTCATGACTGTCGTTTTTGTAAATGTTATTGATGATTCTTTAATATCCTCCTCGAATATGAAAGATATACTAAAATTAAACTGCTGTTTTTGAGGACTAGATTAAGTACCTACACGAGATTTAATTAAACTCATTATACTTTTAAAGTAATCGTCCAATTAAACCGTGCAATGTTTACTAAATCGACTAATAGGCCACTGAGTTTACATAGAGCGTTTATTCCACAGATTTTATATTTCTAAATCATAAATAATTATAGAATTTAACGTTTCAGGTAAAAACATTTATTTCAATAATAGCACTTTCTTACCTACAAAACTAGATTCCATTAATTATTTCTTTAACTATCATGTAAAAGTAAATTATATTCTATTCTGAAAAGAATTATGTTTTTCCGAAGAAGCAAGGTGGTCTTTAAAAAATGTGTAGCTATTTTACTAGGTGAATAAAATTTATTTCTTTAAAAACTGCGGGGCAGTTTGATTTTTATAAAGATTTAACAGGAGTAGAACAGGAAACATATTTTACACAAAATAGACTAAAACTGCCGCTGTTAGAAAGCGATTGGATAGTAATTTCCGATTTTGCAGTAAACCTGGTTCGGCAGTGTTTTGTAAAATGTGCTACCCTACTGCAAACCGAGCACCATTTATCTCACAGTTTCTTGTCTTCTTTCTGCTCCATTTACCGTTACGTCCGGAACATTAATTTCCCCTTATAGCCGCGAAGAGTCGTGTTTATCATTAGTTCCCCGTCACTTAGCCTTGGAAAGTACATATTATTATGTATATGCATTATATATTATATATATAAGGCTGCCCATGACGGTAGGTTATGCCTACGCCATACGGGTAAAGCCTGCATGGTACATAATAATTTTCAGTCTGAAAACCAAATGATCGAAAAAAGCGCGCAGCTGCTCACCATAACTTCTTTGAATAAGTATCTTCAAACGTTGCAATAACTGTCAAAAGGGGGGACGATGGAAAGCTTGACATAGGAGGCACGGCTGCTTCGATTTGTTCTCAAAAACTCGTGTTCTTAAAAATAACTCTATATAAATAGCTACCGATTAGGTTTGGCTCTTTCAAATTTTACTATACTCCCATATTAATTAAGTACACGCATTTGTAATGCTAATTCTTTTAATGTAATTTACTCGTATTATTATTCGAAGAGCAGGCATAATATTATTTTTCAAATTTAATAATTAACGTTATGTGTACATGAACTTCTCATGAAACATAGTTTATTGTTAAAATATTCGATTCCAAGTAGGTCATTACTTATAATTTGAGTTACTAAACTTTAGGCTTAAAATATCTTGTAAAATAAATTGGTTCATTGGTTATTCGTAAGTTTTTCAACTCATCATTGAAATTTTATTTATTTACAATATGAATAGAGGTATAGAAACAGACTACTTAGGTATATTACAGAATGAAGTTCAGATTACATACTTACAAATAATCATTCACTTATAAGGAATGGTGTTTCCCGATTTGGAATATATATTTTTAAAGTACTCATAGTAACTAAGAAATCCTGAAAATTATATCTGCAATCGACCAATTTTACTCATGTTATCAATAACATTCAATATAGCCGCAAGGCGTATGCGAAAAACGGCAAAATCCTCTTATTTAAGAATAATTGGTTAAAACCTGGCATCTGTATGTTTTTTCTGGTGCTAAATCCGAATATGACGTTATTGTTTGTGTGAAAAAAAATTCTTCACAATTTTGAACGTACAATTCAACTTTTTAACAACATGAAATTTTTCTGTAAATGAATTTAGGTAGAAGGGTTTGGCATTAGACACGCAGATATTATTATTAAGTTATTATTAAGCGTCTTGATTGCAAAACACAAGTATATAAGCAAGAAAAGAATGAAAGAAAACAGAGAAACGCAAAGACGCGGTTCAGTCACAGACTGTTTTTCAACCTAAACTAAACTGGTTATGAATTGGTATCTTGCCCTATGGGCCCAGATGTAGCTCCTGGGAATTAAAAACAGCTTAAAATGGATTTTGAACTAAAATGGTATGAGTAATCCGAAAAAATGTTTAAAAAATTCTTCATCCTTTCCTTTTTAAGTTATCCCCAAAAAACTGATTTTTTATCAAGAGAACTACCTTAGGATTTTTTTCACACAAACAATAACGTCATATTCGGATTCAGCACCACAAAAAATATACAGATGCCAGGTTTTAGCCAATTATTCTTAAATAAGAGGATTTTGACCTTTTCCGCATTAGGCCTTGAGGTAATATTGAATGTTATTGATAACATGAATAAAATAGGTCCATTGCAGATATAATTTTCAGGATTTCTTAGTTACTATGAGTACTTTAAAAATATATATTCCAAATCGGGAAACTCCATTAATTCTTATAAGTGAATGTTTACTTGTTAGATATTCTCGTTTCCATTACTATTTGAATATGACTATTTGTACATACATGTATTATACTGTATACTTCTCTCTAATATATTTCCTGTCGGAGTTTCTTTCTAGTTTCGCCTTCGCTGATACGTGACCCTGTGACGTATTCGCGGTACTAAATAAATTCCGCAATATAAAGCACGGCAACTTAAAGTTAATAACGCAGAGAATTTACGACGAAATACGTCGTTAGCTTAATTTTATTCGCTGTACGTAACGATGCGTGACTAGTTGATGGTTATAGTTAGAATCCAGTTGACATCGTGGCATCTAAGTAATAAAATTCATTTGCGTTATTCCTTGCTTACCCTGTGTCCTATGTTAATGCTAAAGTACAATTATACACACACAATATAAGTACTCGTATATCTGTTATTCTTACGATACTGTTACATCCTGAAGGGACTTTTGGCGAATCGCCCTGAGCGGCTAGGGTGACTCGCGGGGTTCTTGCTCTTTCAAGGTGCTAAAGCACGCCTTGACTAAACTTACCGTGGGAGGGTAAGGAGAAAAGGGGATTAAATCAATGGTGACACGGAATTGAAGGGGAAATAACATAGTAAAATATATTCTGAATAAAAGGTCAAAGTAATTATAAAGACATACCCTAGGGACGGCGCTCCGTCCCTGCTATCGCAGTGAGCTCGGGTTTCGGCACGCTTGCCGATTATCGCTTCGTACTGTTACGTAGCCCCTTCAGGTCCATCCCGTGCTCGCTGTCCTCGCGTCACTTTCTTCCGTAAAGACGATTCAGCGGAATCGCCTCGCGCGTGTCAATCGCGTTGCGCTTAGCCCGTGGCAACGACCGTAGGGACAACGACCGCGCTCGGCCCGGGCCACGGATATTTCGCAAATATCAAAGAATTAATGAAGCAATTGACAGCTGCCGACAGGGCAGTTTCCCCCATTCTTGGGGACTGTCCGAGGTTCGGCCCGCGATCGCAAACCGCGTAAGGATCATTCTTATTCGGGAACTCGATTTAGGAAGTCAGGACGGACCAGGGAGCCGTCAAGAAGCCGCGACCACGTACAGCGTCTAGTCCGCGAAATACGAACGGCCGTCAATAAACCGCGCAAGGGTAACTCCATCCGACATACCGCGAACGGCCTAGCCGGGAGAGCCCTTGTGCGTCACTCGTGTCCGGCGTAGGAACGCGTAGAGTAATAGACGATTAGAGACAGTGCGATTCGACGGTCTTCAGGTGACCGACTTCCGAGTGCTATCCGAGAGCACGGCGAGCGACCACGACCTACGTCAGGTTGACCGACTGACAGAGCGTGCAAAGCGATAAACGGCAAGCGTGCCGAAATCCGAGCCCACTACGATAACAGGGACGGAGCGACGTCCCTAGGGTATGTTCTCATATTATTTTGTCTTTCTTCTGAATATACTTTACTATGTTATTTCCTCAAACTCCGAGTCACCATTGATTTAATCCCCTTTTCTCCTTATCCTCCCACGGTAAGTTTAGTCAAGGCGTGCTTTAGCACCTTAAAAGAGTAAGAACCCCGCGGGTCACCCTAGCCGCTCAGGGCGATTCGCCAAAAGTCCCTTCAGGACGTAACAGTACGCTCTGTGGTCGCTCAACCTAGCGCAGGTCGTGGTCGCTCGCTGTGCTCTCGGGTAGCACACGGAAGTCGGCACAATCGGAGTCCGTCGATGATCTCGCTATCTCGTTCCATCGCACGTCTTCGCGGAGTCAACGGCGGTTCGTATCGCGCTCAAGGGCTCTCCCGGCTAGGCCGTTCGCGGTATATCGGAAGGAGTCACCCAGGGCTGATCTCGACCGTCCGGACGGGTGTCGCGGTATCTACGTGGAGGCGAGGTCGCGGTTTCTAGACGGCCCGCTGGCTCGTCGCAACTTCCTAGCACGAGCTCTCGAAAACGAATCCCTGTTCCGCGGTTCTTCGTCGCGGGCCGAACCTCGGACAGTCCCCAGGAATGGGGAAAACTGCCCTGTCGGCAGCTGTCGATTGCTTCACTAATTCTTTGATGCTTGCAAAATATCCGTGGCCCGGGCCGAGCGCGGTCGTTGCCACGGGCTAAGCGCAACGCGATTGACACGCGCGAAGCGATTCCGCTGAATCGTCGTAGGAAAAGTACGCGAGGACAGTGAGCACGGGATGGACCTGAAGGGCCCATGTAACAATACTATGGAAATTCTCGATTGTGATGTATCGATCAAACGTAATAAGCGTGTATCACAATTTCGATTTTAGTTGCGCATTACACTGAGTGTCTGGTAATCGGAAGTACAAGCGAAAGGGTAGTGATTCTACATGAAAAATGTTCAAAATATAGAATAAAATTCTGTCATAACTCGCTTAGTTTCCTAAAAAATTGACTTTGAATTTCGGCTAGGTGCGCATGTACCTACATAAGTCCAGTTTTAGGCGCCCGAGGAGCACGCTGAGGTGCCTACCCAAAGTCCCTTGGGCCAGATGGGATTTTAATACTGATTAATTTTGTTCAAAAGGGCAAGATCTCGAACTTTGAGACCACCTGATTTTGAAGTTAAAAATGGTATCAATAGACTCGTATTGAGTAGATCTTTCTAATCGCGTATAGCAATCGCTGCACGCTCATAGGTCAGTAATCCCCTCTGAGACTTAACATTGTCCTTTGGACGGGATGAGGCAGATTTCGATACTCCGTTGTGAAGAAAATCTCGTCCGATCCCGCCTGAATTTTTCAAGCCCATTCCGAAGCTCAGCCCGAAACGATCCGCATACTCCTATTCAAGTAAATTCAAGGGCTTATCAAAACGTTGAAGAAGTTCTTGTTTCGAATAAGATTCGCACCAATTCAAAACTTACGTCATAGATTCTAAGCGATCTTCTGAGCTTTATTGAGAGCCTGTATACTTGACACCGGGCCTAAACAATGCATCTATATGTCGGTAACTGATGGAAATAGGACCATCTGTATACATATGACCTTTTTGGATCAGAATGACGCGTTAAGGTCTGAACACACATAACTATCTGTTCCGTGCCGTCAGTATCAGTGGTCCAAAATGTCGTTTGCTTGTTTTAGAATGGAAGAGTTGATACTTGTTCGTGTCAATGGCGTCTGTTTCGTTCAGTATCGAATGCTGCGTACCCTGAAGTTAAAATTCGTTAGCCACGATATCCTTTTTTTTTACTAACGCTGTTTTGAAATCGCTGCAATGAGACCTTGTTTATGACCGTACAGGGTTCTCAAGTGGGCGCTAATCTCTAGCTCTAGACACTCTGGACCAGGCATGCATGACTGGATGCCCTACAGGCGCCCGTTATGTGCTCGTGTGCATAGAGCTGTGGGCAAATGGCGACATGACGCGAATAAGATGAGAAGTGGGGAACAGCTCAAGTAGTGACAGCGCAGAGCCGAGTAATTATACATCAGGCCTGCTCAATTGGGAGCGGTAGACTTCCTTTGATTCTGGGACTCGGGCAACAACCGGGCGCCGAACTATTACGTTGCTACCCACAGCGCTTGGATCTGAACCGGGTCCCAGCACCCAATCAGTTTTTCCGCTCCCGATTGAGCAGGCCTGCTATACATATAATACATTGAAGGAGAATGCAGTGCTGTGTGCATGACTGCTCGCCGCTGTGCTTGCGAGGCCTCCGACTGCAGGTAAATGAATTAATTTAAATTGTTATCTTATTATTATCCTATTTATGATAAATAATATACTATGTATAAATAAATCAAATCTTAAGGTGTAAATAAATTAAGTCTTGTTTTTGTCATTTTCGTTCGCTTTTGAAGCAGTCGGGTTTTTAAAATTTTTTAATTTTTTTTTATCTCAAATCTGGGCCCACCTAGCCCTACCAACTACCGATCACAGATTTTTGCGAATATCTCGGTAACTAAAGCCGACTATAGGGAAATACGTGTATAGGGAAAAGTTGTTCAGAATGTTGACATTGACAACATATATCAAGGTTAACGTTATTGGGGCTGGGACCCGTTTTTTCAATATTGACTATGTTTGTAATGGCCCAGAGCTGGTCGGATGTAGAGTGTGGACACCTTTGAATAGGCGTATTCATGTCAGTAACACGGAACAGACACAGGACTACACATGCGGCAGATGTTTATGGGTTTCCTTTTGGGATATACAGTATGTTGATATACATATAAGTCCTACATATGTATATATATAATAATGTTATAACGATGTTTCCCTGCGGTTGTTCACCCACGATGTTTATTTGTAGAGTTTATTGTGAACTTTGAAGACATTGAAAATGTTCAACAACTGAAGATAAGGACTATTTTATCGTTCGAAGAAATTAGGAGCATACATATATATATCACATACTGTACTAGAAAATGGGTATAATGACTTAATATCTGAGATATGGCTCTAATAATGTCTGCATCAATGAAGTGAATTTTGAAATTAAATTTTTTATTTTGTATTCCAAACCCACCTTAAAATAATGAAAAGTGATTGTAGTAGATGCTGATTTGTGGAGAATTATCATTATGAGTGACACTGATAATACTTAGAAACATAAGCGAATAGGATGTGACCTTTAACCTGACTGAATACTTTATAGAACTTTAATTTCGTATGCAAAAGCTTCATTTTGCAATTTAAATTTATTTTTGATACAGTGTAGCATGGATGTGAACGGTTAGTTTCATTGAAGAAGGAACATAAGTTTTAAAACACAATTCGTAATCATAAAACTTGAATCTCCTTAACGTATCTTCTGCAATGCACAAGTTTTATACTTTACATGCAACAGTATATACATATTTTTCATGTACAAAATATTTTGATGAATGTAGAATATATATTTTCATAATATTACACGCATTACTTCATATTTTGGAACATTGGTGAAGACGTAGGGTAAACCGGGGCGTGACAGGGTGGCGAATGTAATACGTTAAATACCTCAAAACATACAATAAATATTAACACAAATTTTGGATATATGATGAAAAAGGACATACATCCATGTTCTAGCAGTATATGCAGATACACAATAGACATGCATAATTGCATAGGGAACAAAATAATTTTTCAATACCTTAAAGCAGCGAAGCCCATTCGAGCCATTTGGGAGCCCGGGCTCTATGTATCAGTCCACTATGTTTACCTTAGCTGGGCGGAAGGGGAGCTCGAAAAGCAATGATAACGGGGGCGAGCCATATATCGACGCGCGTTACGAAAAGTAGCACGTTTCATTTTTTCTACATGCAGTTGTCCATAAGAAAAAAATGAAACGTGCTACTCTTCGTAACGCGCGTCGATATAAGGAAAACTGTAATAGTGTGCGATGCAGCCTCATACTCGTACGATAGGCTTGAATGACTGAGATTCTAGGGGGCCCCAGTGATCGCTGCCATTGGGACTCCTAAAGGGGGAGACCACTGTAACGGTCCGAAATGTAAGGGTGTTATCTAGTAGATTGAATTTCATCTTTCATTCCTAACCATGTGTAGGCTTGAAGGTAATAGTATACCATATGGTTGAATTTGTCTTGACAGTCGCTTTCATATTGGATAATCAAATATATAGCATTCCATTTAAAAAACTGTGTGTCATCTTCGTTTCAAGGAAAATATTGCGAACACCAAAAATGGAGTTACCGTACTATGTTGTGTATAAAAAACAGTAAAAGTGTTCCTTCTTCAGTTTTTTACGAATACTTACCGTATTCGAGCAAACTGTATAAGAATAGCACTTGGCCGCTGCGTGTACCGCACGGCTAAGCCAGTCGAGCCGGTGTGATTTGACGCAGCGTCAACTTTCGGCAATTTTTACAAGGCCAATTTTAAAATGTCCATACATTTGAAACTTAGTCCATTAAGGGGAAGGATAGAACGATATTCTCCTTTTTTTGAGATTTTTAAAATCGCGCCCGATGTTAAAAAACTGCATTTGTTTAAAATAATTGCACAAAAATGGTTCTAATTTTTATTTTTTTAAACTAAAATAATTTTTTCTTAAAACTTCAATGTCTTCTCTATAAGCACCGTAAGCTCATCTCCATCCGTTTACTACTTCCATAGCTATAATTTACTGAAAAAAGTTAGCACTTACCTTCAAACAGCTGTAAAATCGATATTTTTCAAAATTTTGAAAAATCCTTTGAGATGCGTTTAAATATCACTAAAGACTACAATATATTCAAATTTCAGCAACATCTGAAATGTTACTCCAAAAAATGTCCGATTTCGCGTGGAATGTCCCTAGAGTTGTTACTACCCGACCTGTCGGGTACCTGGGTACCCAATGAGACTCACAGGTACCCGTGAAATATTCGGGTAGACAAAAATTACCCGCCTACCCGAGTAGATAGAAGTTCCCCGAGTAAATGAAGTTTGTTAATTCGGAGTGTCAGCTGATCCTCTTTCAACTATTAATCATTTACGGCTAACATCACTAATGAACGGAATAAACTTCAAGCAAGGAAATGTGGTATTGTCAGCACACAATACCACATTCAATTGCTTGAAGTTTATTCCGTTCATTACTGATGTTAGCCGAAAATGATCGAAAGTCGAAAGACGATCGGCTGTTAAATCGAAATTCTCAACTATCTCATCACATCTCATTTACTCGAGTATCTCATGGATACCGTGTAGCCGGGTAATTTTTTCCTACCCGGGATCGCACCGGGTACCCGAGTACCCGGGCCAAAAGAATAGTTCTACTACTTACACTCTTACAGTTTTTCCTATCCGCGGCGCGCTCAAGTTATCATTGACTTTCGAGTTCCCCTTCCGCGCATCTGTGGTAAACATCATGGAGCCGGAGCTCCCAAATGGCTCGAACTGGTCTTCGCTCCCCTAAAGTAACTTTTTCTTACTGACCTAAAATTGTAATATAAGTACTCCCTTTACAAGGAGTGCTTTTTCTTTTTTTTAATGTTTAATATGAACTATGTTGAAGTAGGGGAAGCCGGGGTAAAATGAGTTCCTTAATTTATTCTTTAATAATAAAATATATTTACAAATTTTGGTGACTTAATAAATGTATGTAATATAACAATGATAACTATGCACATTCAGATATCGGAAAATGGAAATTCATTTAAAAATTAAACTGAAGTTTTAGAGACTTCCGATTGGTTTCCTTTTCACTTTAACTTTTTGGATAAATGTGTCATAAATGTGTTATTTTAACTCAATTTTTTTATGTTTTAAACAACCGTATATGATACATGTACACGCGATTAAGAAAACATTAATCCCAACATTATTGAATAATTAATTTTCCACAGAGTACACATTCGGGGCAAAGTGATCGGGGTAAACTGAGCTGCAAAGAAAAGATGCGCGAGTTATGAGCGCAATAACCTAACCTGTCAGCTAGCTAGGGAACCATGCGACGTGATGGAACAGAATCTAACCTCAAAAGAATGACAAATCTGCCACAGTTTTTGACAAACAGGGTGCAAAAAAAAAACAGAAGCTGACGTGCTACACACGTCATATACCAGCGCAAGGGGTTAATAATTACCTATATTCTTAATTAAAACTCGTATTTTATGTCAGCCCACTTTACCCCAGATAATAGCTCACTTTACCCCGTATATGGTGTAAAGTGGTCGTTTTAGCATTTTCTTCTCAAGTTGAATTTTAATATACGTTAGGTTTATTTTAAGTATTGCTATTCGTCATTTATAAATAGTAATGTTCAAATAATATTATAAATCTATTTCCACACATTTTTTTTTGAAAGGGAAAAATTTTATTCGGCTCAAACTTTTTTCGTCTCACTTTGCTCCGGTATCCTCTACAGTGTTACAACCGACCCGTGGTCTGAGACACTTGTAACACTTTCTCTGCTTCTAATTTTATATTAATAACTTGGATATTACTTGACATAAAGCAAAAGAGTTGTGACTCAATAACGTCAGATAAGTAAGTAACATTTTCATATAAGAACTTTTGTTATAAATGTAATAGTTCTTGCGTAATCGTATTCCAAAGTCAAAGTGTCAATATCGCCTCGGTCTACCCTACTGTGGATTATCTAGTATTTAAATAAAACTAACAATATTCCAATAAATGCAGAATGGAATATAAAAATAATTTTCCATTTATGCCGTTACTCGCGTTTAACCCAATAGTAATAAAACTATTGATCGCTTATTGACATTCTCGTTGTACAATGTGTTTTGCTGCGTCTGAAATAATTTGACCTAGCGTTATTGCAGAGCACATCTTTCTATAACCATAAATATTTTTGCATTTGCAACGGTATAATTATTTGACAAGCAACATAACTGTAGTGCCATTTCGAAATGTTCGAACGGGGCATATAATTGGCGTGCACAAAGAGCAAACAACTTGTAATTTCTTGGAATAAACATAAGTAGTAGCCGGTACCTGGATATCCCGCAGCACTTTACGTCCGCGTGGAGGGTATTTTCGTGGCGTTCTAACGATGTGTCAGGAGATCTACGAGGCTGTTTGTCGGTGAGCACAAAAATAGACCTCACTCTGCACTCACTTCATCACTCAAACGGCCCGCGATAGCAACAGTACGCCTTCCCTTCTTCTTGTCGTTAGACACGACGAATGCTCGACGACTGTTTGGCTGAAAATGTTGGCGACGTCGTGCGTGCCATTAGCTCGAGCGTCGCGACGTTACCGCCGAATTAACCTCGGCAGGGAGGTTACATATGTGAACGTCGCCATTTCATTGAAGCTATGCATTTGCAGAATTTTATGGCAACTCACTATCGTTAGAAGCTGACTACTCGACCGCTGGAATGTTTCACGCGAATGGATTCGTCTTCGTTCTTTATTTGGCTTAGAATTTAGATTCGTGCCTTAGGGTATCCCTTATAATGACTCTTTTTTTAAATTTAAGAATTCGGGCCAAGACACCCCCTGGTTTATTTTCTCTTTAGTGTAATAAATATGTGTGCAAAATTTCGGCCTCATCAAACAACTCTAAACCCTGCCTCAAGAGACTCAAAGTTTCGAACAAAGCTGCGCTCTTGCAAACAGCTGTGTTTTTAATATGCAATCGTGTATGTCAGCAAATATGTGATGGAACTAGAGTCGGAACAATCGATTATCGATATCTTATCCATAAATTATTGATACTTAACGCTATATCGATAATATCGTTAAGATATCGTTAAGTAGTAGAAGAACTAGAGTTGGTATAAGTTTTCCATTTGTGCAGTCTTTGGACGATAGCGGTAAAATATTTATGTATTCCAGCAACCTCTGTTCCAAGTGAACGATTATTTTCTAAAGGTGGGCAAAAAAATAAATAAAAAAGTTTAGAGTATATCGTAACTGTAAGCTTCTTGAGGCAAGGTTCACAATAATCTGATGGTGCCAAACTTTTGCATACTTACTTAGCACACCAAAAGGAAAAAAATTAAAGGGCGTTCCAACCTTTTTCCGCTCTATCAGTTCTAAGGGACACCCTATCGTATGTTGATTAACGCGAGTTCCCTTGACCCGTAAAGAAATTGTGATAAATGGCATACAATAGATACAATGCTACACACTGATATACTTTATAGCAGGGCCGCGGAATTGCTCTCCTGCGAAAGCTGCACGCAGGGACTTAATACCGGTATGATTTGGATACCGGTATTACACTATACCGAAACCAGGGATCGGCGGACTCGGGCTGTCCCTAGACACCTACAGGAGCGGTGGTATGTGTGCGTGAATTGACGCCAGCGCGAACCAGCCAAGTGGCGACAACGCGAGGCGAATGTGACGTCTCGAATGTACCGATGCCAGCGCCAAGCCAAGCCTCTGACCAATAGCTGCGGACGCTGCGATGGACTCCGGCTACGCGTAGCTCGAGTCTGCCGAAGCTACGCTAGCAGCGAGTCCACGCTGATTCACGCACACATTACCAGCGCTCCTGTAGGTGTCTAGGGACAGCCCGAGTCCGCCGATCCCTGACCGAAACCGATATATTACCGAAAACCGAAATAAATACCGGTATTATTTCGGTTTTCCTCTTATAGAAATGGTAGGTTAAGATTAAGACAGGTTTATCTTTTTCAATAAAACAATAAAATATTAAAAACAATCAGACAAATTGTAACGTAATGGTGACAGGACATATTTTAATGAAGAAAATAATCTTTCGACAGTAGTTAGGCTATGCCGATTCTGGACCAAGTGGAGGCGAGGGGGTGAGGCGGGGCGGGGGGAAGGTACCGCGCTCTTCCGCGAGATGGGCGAGGGGGTGAGGCGGGGAGGGGGTACCGAGTTCGTAGGTGAGGGGGATGACGTCAGAGGGGAGGGGGATCCCAAGATGGCGTCGACCGAGTTCGTAGGTGAGGGGGATGACGTCACAGGGGAGGGGGATTTTCAAAATTTTCAAAATGGCGTCGCGCGCGCAGGTCGAGTTCGTGGGCGAGGGGGTTGACGTCACGGGGGAGGGGGAGGATTTTTAAATTTTCAAAATGGCGTCGCGCGCATTTCGTGTTGGCGCCACCTACTGGACGTTTAAGGTACTTTGGGCCCGCGTCGGTATTTGGGCCCGTCTTGGTAAATTTTCCAGGTTTTCCATACATTTCGGGTTGGCGCCACCTACTGGACGTTTAAGGTACTTTGGGCCCGCGTCGGTATTTGGGCCCGTCTTGGTAAATTTTCCAGGTTTTTCATACATTTCGGGTTGGCGCCACCTATTGTACGTTTAAGGTACTTTGGGTCCGCCATGGTAAATTTTCCAAGGTTTTCATACGTTTCGTGCTGACGTCACCTGTTGCATGTCTAAGGTATACTTGGGTCGCCGCCGCGCAATCTCCGTACGTGTGCGGGGGTCGGTGCGCAGGCGCGACCGCGACCGATTCGTGGAAATTCAAATCGCGTTTTCGATTTCTGAGAAAGAGGGTGGACCATGATTTCTGAGAAAAGATAAGGAAATATTTGAATCGTGGGACCGATACAGCACACGTGCAATGATATAAACATAGAGCGATAATTATTATAAATCAATCATCGCGATAACCCATGGAATAAACATTGCACCGTGCTATGCCGTGTGTTTATATCTGAACAGGATCGAACGCGTTTTTGGCGCCTACGTGCACGCGCTTCGTGCCGTGTGTTTATGTTTGAATCGTGGGACCGATGCAGCGCACGTGCAATGATGTAAACATAGAGCGATAATTATTGTAAATCAATCATCGCGATAGCCCATGGAATAAACACGACATTGCATTCCATGATGATTTCTGAGAAAGAGGGTGGTACATGATTTCTGAGAAGTCATACAGCGCACCGCGACATGCAGTGTGTTTACATCTGAACAGGATCGAACACGTTTCGGGCGCCTACGTGCACACTCTTCGTCCCGTGTGTTTATGTTTCAATCGTGGGACCGATGCAGCCCACGTGCAATGGTGTATACATATAGCGATAATTATTGTAAATCAATCGGTGCGATAACCCTTGGAATAAACACGATATTGCATTCCATGATAATTTCGGAGAAAGAGGGTGCGTTTATATACATATATATCTGAGCATTGACTTTTCCCAAGACTAGGACCTCTAAGAAGTACCCTCGAGAAAACGCAATGTCCCCGAAACAATAAATTAGGCATTCCTTTCACGCGAGCAGCTAAGCGATAATTATTCGGGGTAGAGTTCCAAGTATTTTCACGATCGAGAACACGGCGACGTCTCAAGCACCCTTCTCGAGGGTCTACAAGTCAAGCGTCGTGGGAGCGTGTAAGGGCGAAAAGAATTTGTACATAGACCCGCAGACATCTGGTTTACAGTAAATCAGTGTCATGGTCAAGCGTCGTGGGAGTGTGTAAGGGCGAAAAGAATTCGTACATAGATTTTCATGATTTTAGTAATTTATTTAACTTAGTTATCCCACTGGTCAACATCATCGTTGAATATAGCATCATCAATATCGTTCGTAAAGAATGCATTGTCGGTGATTTCAGTAAATAAATCAACATCAGTAAAAAATACATCAACTTGCGATGGCGTACTCGTATTAAAATCAGACTCGTTAACCTGAACTGCATTGTCACGAACTTCAATCCCCGATATTGTATTGGCATTAATTGCGAAGTCGTCGATTTGTTCCGCATTGGTACATTTCCGCCATACAACAGATTGTGGGGCCTTCTCCCAGCTCGACGGAGCCACATCATCCGGATCATCTTCACCAATGATGAATGAAGTTCGCCTATGCACATCTAGCCAAAAATACATACTCCCGTATTCACTACGCGGTAAATAGTTGTTTTCGCAGTCACCATTATAGAACACCTTCAAATAAACATCCTCATCATCATCATCATCCTCATCCTCATCGTAAAGATCTTCTGCCTTGTGAAATTCACCACCTCGAATTTCTTCGCATTGCACAGCGACATCCAGGCACGTTACATATATTTTGGGATGGGATGCGCGACTGGGGATCGCAGCAGCAACTTCCCGATACAAATCCACGGGTATAGACATAATCTGAAACCGAATATTTCCTTACAACTCTCAAAAGTTGCGAACACTCTCAAAAGTTGCGAACTCTCCCAACACAACGATTCACTAAAAATATGGCGGTGGAAACTTACGGTATCAATCGATGAATTTTGTGTGCGTTGGATGGCGAATGATACAACAACAACAACAACAATAAATTTTTAAAACGTTTCTTTTAGTAACGTATGACCCGACTGATGCAGTAGCAACTGATTTTAACGCGGGCATTCTCTGATCATACATACCAAAACATACAGCAATAATTATTGGGGTTAGAGTTCCGAGTATTTTCATGACCGAGGTGGCTGTAAGTTAATCGTCGCGATAGCCCATGGAGTAAACACAACATTGGACCGCGCCATGCAGTGTGTTTATAGTAGGTAAGTGGAAGCGGGACCGGGACCGTGTAAGGGTGAAAAGAGTTCGATATAGGCCCGTAGGCATCTGATTAACGCGAGCCCTTCATCCGCGATGCCGCAGTTGGACCGCCAAACGCTTATGATCGAGAAGCATAAAATCCGGGACGTGTTAAGCCCACAGTCATTATTCGAGACATCGTGGAACATTATCGTTCAAAACGGATTTATGCAATTGTCGCATCACCACCGTCAATTGCTACGCCATATCGCGCGATACAGTACTGCGAGCAAATGTACATTGTATTGCATTGTTGGTGATAAAGATGTGCATCGCAAGCATGTGAAGTACTTTACCGCGATCGTGTGTACACCGTTAACACTTCTGCAAGACATTGAGAACGGCGCGGACTCGTTTTTGTGTCGTGAATTATCAAGATTTTTGGATGAGCACCCGACACCGATTATGCGACTACACTCGAAGCGTCTCATTTTGCCGTTGGGTTTCCGATATCCGATCACCGACCGCATCACCTGGAAGAGTCGTATCACCCATTCGACACTATTCGTGCGTGTCTGGTAGACAAAAAAAAACTTTGTGAATAAGCAAACATGGAGGGGTTCATGGACACGTACAGGGTTTTGTCCCAGATGTCTAAGCTTTTACGCTCTATTGCGGAATTCCGAGATTGGGTGGATCATTGCGATACGTGCCTGCAGCTCATCGTCCAGTACCAGAGCAGCGGAGGAATGTCAGTGGCCGCGAAACAACGCCTAGTGTCGCTGATCACGCGAATCAAGACATTGCGCGCGATCGTGCGGGAAAAGTTTTCGCGAGTCGGTTGCGGTGTTTCGGGCCGATCGACTGCACCCAAAGTCGTATGGGAAGACGTGGAATCGGCGTTTATAGGCCGTATTTCAACCGGTGCGGTTATCAACGTGGGACACGTCGATCCGCGACGATTTTTAGAGGATGCTCGACGAATTGTGATCTCGCGCGTCACGAACGCTATCACGGCACATAAGAGCGTGTCTGTGAATACGAACTTTAACGCGGAGTTTATGTTGGGTGAGAATACGGAGATGAAAAGTTTCGGTACGCGAAATCGAGTACTATTCATGACTTCGAACGTTCGCGAGTGGTACTCGAAGCACGTGATCGCTCCCACGCTAGTGATGCTCGAGGAGTTTCAAGATCGCGACAGTGGATGGACCTTAAGGACAGTGCTAAATATTCTAGTGAATATTAATAAGCATAATCCACTTCGAGGCGGTTGCAACGTACCGCTTCCGCGCGCCGTCGTCCTGAAGAAAGCGGTGGTGAACATAAGGAATAGAGACAATGCATGTTTCTTGTGGGCTGTCGTCGCTAGTTTGTACCCTGCTACTACGCATGCGGATAGAGTCGCATCGTACCATCACTACTTGGATGTGTTTCGTACGGGCGATATGACTCTACCCGTAACGTTGGACCAGCTGACAAAGTTCGAGAGGATGAACGACGTGTCGGTGAACGTGTACGCGTGGTCCGACGGAAGCTGCGCACCTCTGCGTTTGACCGAGGACAAGCGAGAGAGGCACGCGAACCTCCTACTGGTGCAGGACCCCAACGAGCCTCAACGTTATCATTTCGCATGCATTCGCAGCATGTCGAGACTGATTTCAAAGCAGCTCGGTAATCACGGACATCAAGTATTCGTTTGCGAAAGGTGAGTAAAATATGGTATATTTCGATCGATGTATTATTGATTATTATGTTGTATTATTAATACTATTATCGTTGCAGATGTCTCAGCTTCTTTCATTCGAACGTGCAATTGACGAAGCACAACGTGGACTGCCAACGTCTGAACGAGTGCGCCGTCGAATTGCCGTCCCTGAAGGATAAATGGTTGCAGTTCAAGAACTTTAAAAACAAGGAACGAGCGCCATTCGTCATTTACGCGGACTTCGAATGTATGCTGGAGGACGTCGAGCCTGCGGAGCAGAGTCGGACGTATACATACCAGCAGCATAGAGCGTACAGCGTGGGATATTACATCCATTGTTCCACCGACGCGTCTCTGTGCCGTTATCGCGCGTATCGTCACGAATCCGAGTGCGTGAAGTGGTTCGTACAAGAACTTCGAGACTTTGCGGACATTGCGTATTCATGGTTGCGGAACGCAAAACCGATGAACTCGATAACGAAACATCAGTGGCGTAGTTTTAACGAAGCGATCGAGTGTCACGTGTGCGGACAACCTTTCGTCGAGGGGGATAAAAAAGTGCGCGACCATTGTCACTCGACGGGCGAGTACCGAGGCGCGGCCCACGTGTCGTGCAACTTACAGTTTCAACGATCGTACACGATACCGGTAGTGTTTCATAATTTATCAGGCTACGACGCGCATTTCGTGATTAAGGAGTTGGCGTCCGCGTTCGAAGGACAGATCGACCTGCTACCGGTAACGAAAGAGCGGTATATATCTTTCACGAAACACGTCAAGGGAATCGACGCCGAGAACACCGATTGGAAGAGGGGATTGAAATTTCGATTCATAGATTCGTTGAAGTTTTTGGCCGCTAGTCTGGAGAAACTCGCTTCGGACCTCGGCAAAGAACGACTCGCGATTCTACGACGCGAGTTTCAATCCCTGTCGGATGATCAGTTCAATCTCCTTACCAGGAAGGGCGTCTTCCCGTACGACTACGTGACGTCATACATCAAACTTGATGATACGCGTTTACCGTCCCGCGAAGCGTTCTATAATCGGTTGAACGATAGCGCCGCGTCGGAGCCTGATTACGCGCACGCCGCGAACGTGTGGAATACTTTTCGCGTACAGACATTGGGCGAGTACAGTGATTTGTACTTGAAAACAGATGTACTGTTACTCGCCGACGTATTCGAGAGTTTCCGCACCGACTGTATCGCGAGTTACGATTTAGATCCCGCGCATTATTTTACGCTACCGAGTTTCACGTGGGACGCGATGCTCAAGTACACCGGCGTACGATTAGAACTTTTAACGGACGTGGACATGCTACTGTTCGTAGAGCGTGGCATACGCGGCGGTCTGAGTCAGTGCTCGCACAGGTACGCGCGTGCCAACAACAAGTACCTGCCTGCAGGGATGTACGACGAATCGAAGGCATCGACGTATCTGATGTACTTCGACGTCAACAACTTGTACGGATGGGCGATGTCGCAGGCTATGCCGAAAGGTGGGTTTCGATGGCTGGACGATGCGACGGCTGCCGCGCTCGATGTATCATCACTACCCGACGGCGAGGATACCGAGGACGGCGAGGACACCGAGGACGCCAAGGAATCCGAGGGATACCTGTTGGAGGTCGACATCGAATATCCCCAGGAGATCCACGACGCCCACGCTGACCTTCCATTCTGCCCGGTGCGCGAGCACGCTCCAGAAGGAAAACAGACAAAGCTACTTGCCACGCTCGACGATAAGGAGCGATACGTCATACATTATCGCTACCTGAAACAGTGCGTGCGACACGGTTTACGCGTAACGCGAATTCATCGGGTGTTGCGATTCGATCAGTCGCACTGGTTGCGCGACTACATTCGTTTGAACACTGATTTGCGGACGCGGGCAACCAGCGAATTTCAGAAGACTCTGTATAAATTAATGAATAACGCAGTGTATGGAAAGACGATGGAGAATGTGCGGAATCGCGTAGATGTGCGACTGGTGACGCGGTGGGACGGTCGTTACGGTGCGGAAGCGCTGATCGCGAAGCCGAACTTTCATAGTCGCACGATCTTCTCCGAACAGTTGGTGGCCATCGAGATGCGTAAATTAAAAGTTAAGTTTGATAAACCCATATACGTGGGAATGAGTGTACTGGACGTATCGAAAGAATGCCTGTACGAGTTCCATTACGCGTATATGCGCGCGAAGTTCGGTGATAAGTGTAAGGTTCTGTACACCGACACCGATAGTTTAATGTATAGCGTGGAATGCGAGGATGCGTATGAAACGATGAAGTGTGACGTCGCCCGATTCGACACGAGTGATTACGCGGTGGACAATCCGTACGGTATGCCCCGCGAAAACAAAAAGGTGCCGGGACTCATGAAAGATGAGAACAACGGCGCCTTGATGACCGAGTTCGTCGGATTGAGGTCTAAGATGTACGCAACTAGAACGTTTAACGCGACAGTGGGGTCTACGAGTGAGACTAAAAAAGTGAAGGGTGTGCGGAGGCACGTGGTCGCGAATCATGTACAATTCGACGATTACATTCGTTGTCTCCGCGATCTCACCGAGAAATCGATTCGGCAGAACAATATACGCTCCAAAGAGCATCATGTGTATACCGTGAGTCAGGAGAAGAACGCTCTCAGTCCGTTCGACGATAAGCGGTGTATTTTAGCCGATCGAGTCGACACCCTTCCGTGGGGTCATTATCGAATCCCCGAGCTCAAGACACACGAACGTCTCCAGCTTGACCCCGACGAGTCCCTCGACAATTCCATTGTTTAGTATGTTTGCATGTTCAGTATGTTTGCATGTTCAGTATGTTTGCATGTTTAGTATGTTTGCATGTTTAGTATGTTGTATGTTTGCATGCACATATGTATATACGTTTCTTTGGGTATTTATTTATGGATATATGTATAGCGTAGAATAGTCAAAATTGTATATAGCGCGGAATAACTAAAATTGTATTTTATACGCGTCGGTATATATGTATATTTTTTTTTCATACTTTTAAGATTAATTGTACGCATATACGAGAAGGTGAAGGAGCATGTGGAAAATTGAATAAACGGACACTGTTTATGTATTTATATGTATGTATTTATTTTTCATTCATTTATTTTAGTAACATCGAGTGCGTTCGTGATCGGGAATCATAGAATATCCTTGTTGCTTATCCACGAGTTCCGCGACGAATCGAATCCGAGCCACTTAACGTACACCTGGTTTCCTTTACGACGAATAATCTTCTCGACCAGATAGACGTCCGGATTCGCGACCGAATGTAGTTCGTACTCGTAGAATCCACCCGAGATCGGTTCTCCTGCGGAATCGCGCAGAATGTACGTCACCGGACACGTTGGTTGTACGGTTATGATTTCGAACACCTCGGTTGACCAGTTCGGAGTGTACCCCTTCTCGAAGAGAGTCTTGAACTTGCTCACGCGTACCTTGTCACCAACTTTGAATTTCGCGCGTCGTCTAACTCCTTCCGATGCTGAGGGTGAAAGGGATTCATTCGCGGCGAACGACAAACGCGTCGCGGGGGTTACGTCAACGGGTCGGGCGTTGATCGTTCGGTGCTTGCGATGATTGTAGGTGTGTACGAGCGCAGGTAACAGGTCGACCCAACGATAGGACGCGTTCAAGGAGAATTTTTTCCACATGAGGTTTTTCAGCGTACGATTGAAACGTTCAACGATCGACGCTTTCATCACGCTGTACGTGGAGTAGTGGTTGATTCCGCGAGTCTTCACACATCGTTGAAACTCCGCGTTGTAAAACTCCTTACCCATGTCGGTTTGTAAATTTCGCGGACATCTATCGCTCTGCTGCAACACGATCGTGAACGCCGCGGTCACGTCGCGTCCACTTTTTGTTTTCACGGGTACGGCCCACGCGTACTTGCTGAACGCATCGATGATCGTTAGTATATAGTGATATCCACGATTTTGCTTCGCGTACGGACGCATCTCCACCAAATCGGCCTGCCACAAATCATCGTAACCGCGAATCACGACGCTACGCCGTGGGAAATTTCGTCTCGCGGGGGCGTGTAATTCGTTCACTAATTGTACTCGCTCCTTGCTCATGTTTTCGCGGGTGGGTCGGTGATGGTTGCGATGTTCCAAAGACGTTTTCGCGGACCCTCGTTCGCTTTTCGCAGTTCCTTTCGTTTGTACAGATCCGTGGTTGTTTTCGCTGTCGGCGACGTCGTTGTCGTGAACGTTTCGAGTATGTTTTTCAAGTGATCGAAGCGTCGTTCCATCGCGGTATTTAACTCATCCTCTAGCTGGGATAATTGCGCGTTAACGATATCCGTCATCGTTCGTTGTACTCGCGTCTCGAGTTGTGATCGTTGATACTCGGCGTCCAGTCGAGCGCTCGCGATAGCTGTTTCGATTTTTTGGGTAAAGCGTTCGTCCACCGAGGACAATAATCTCGTCATTGCCATTCGCGCTTCGTCATTGTTGTTGTTGTTGTTGTTGTTGTTGTTATTGCGTAACGAGGTACCAAACTTATTCACCGACATAACGATGCGTATGCGCGAACACCACTGACGCAATGATCACCGAATCATTCAATTTATGATATGTTTAGCCTCGCGAAGTTCCTCCACGATGGATGCGATTTCGTTATCGTGACCCGTGTGACCTGCCGCGCGAGATGCTACGAGCAATCTCAGTCTATCGATCAATTCGTTCGGATCGTCCCAGTACACATAATCGATCGCGTTATCGGTAACCGTCATCGATTCGTCGATTGGCAATCCCTGTCCTCGTCGCGTGACCGCGTCGCCCGCGCCCCCATTCATACCCATGCCCCTAACGCGTCTGACACCCGACGTCCGCACCCCACCGATTATCGCGGATATGATTTTCTTATACTTGTACCCCCTGTTACCCAGCGTGCGCTTACTCGGTGAATGGTTTCGCTTATGCGCGTTCGTTGATAGTAAGATGCGTCGGTACGAGTGCATATCCGCGTCCGTGTACATGCTAACGTTGGGGATTCGCATGAACAGTAGTTCGTACAAACCCCTAGTCCCCGCGTATCGCGTTCCGTTGACACGAATGTCGTCCCCGTCCTCGTCGATGGTGAGTACGGAATCACCGATCATTAGGTCGTCGTCGGATCCAGAGTATACGCCGTACACGTTATCGATTCGTTTCTTGGTATCGGTGAACAACAGTCGCAGGTATTCTCGAGACAAGGGTCCTTTGGCGTTCCGTAAATACACTTCAATATCATCGACGGGGTTACGCAGCGAATCCAAATCATAAACCTTTGCCGACGACTCATTATCCTGAATTTTTTCATCATCTTCGTCGCCGACATCATCAACAATATCATCAACAACATCATCGTCAACATTATCTTCATCGTCAACATCATTGTTGTCGTTATCGGTATTGTTGTTGTTGTTGTTGTTGTCATTGTTGTCGGCGTCGTTGTCGTTGTTGTCGGTGTCGTTGTCATCATCGTCGTCGTCGTCGTCGTCGTCGTCATAGTCGCTAGAATCTGGAGGGTTATTCGGACGTTCGTTGGTTATCGATGGAGTAACGAGACGAAGTCTCTTCGATGATTGTTGATCGTATTCGTGTTTCCTCTTCACTGGTCGGGATCTAGGTATTGAACGCATTTTCAACGCCGACGAGTTCTCGATCAATCGTTTCAGCGGTTCGACGATGGGACGCGTGCTCGCATCCACAGCCGCTTCCGTAGCCATTTTACCAATTTTCAAGGCCAAGCTCTTTTTGCGTATAACGTCACTGACTTTGGCGATTTCCGCCTTTGTATCCGCACACCGACGTTTCGCCCCCTTTTGATGTTTCAGCCCTTTTTGATGTTTCGTTCCTTTTTGTCGATTACGACGTCGGCTATGTTTTTGCGAATGCTTCGCGTCGACGTTGCTCGAGGTTATCGTAGTCGCGGACGATTCGTTAGACATTTCGTGCTGCTCGATGAATGACTCGCGGTTTACTGATGTCAGTGAGCTACGACAAACTCGTTAAATCCTCTTCGATATCGACCTTCGTACATGGAACTATCCTTATCGATCACCACGAAATCGTATCGCCGACGCCAACATTTCGCGCACAAGTCGTTGAACGATTCGAACGTCATGTCTGTGTTCACGTGATCGTTGTACACGCGGCGCAAGTTCGTGCCATCTTGTTTGAACAGCATGAGAAAATTCGCGTTGTCCCTGATCAAATGTTTAGGTATTCTAGCGTACGACTGACACAAATAAAAGCAATCCACGTTCGCGTGACGGCCCATGGAGAAGTATTCGCGTATCGCATTCTGTTCGTCGCACGCCACATCGTCGAACACGAAGATCGAATCGGGCCGAGCGTCTCTCGGTGGAACGATCTCAGCGTTGTCCGAGTATGGAAAGTATTCGATTCCGTCGACGAGCGACAACACCTGTTCGAGATATCGATACTTTGGCTGATGCAATGATTTCGAGTATACGTACACGTTCTCGAAACGCAAACCGTTCGGACTCTCTAGCATACTTAGAAGTACGTTCGTTTTTCCGCACCCAGACGGACCGCAAATCACGCCTCGTACGCTGTGCGGTAATAATGGGCCGTGTCTGTTCGATCGACTCGGATCCCTATCATCCTCGAGCATTCTGTTCGCGGTCACGCGAATAACGTCCGACTGTTTCGCGAATCGCATATTATATAATCAACTATTTATATTCGTGGCACGCGTCGCGCAGGTCACTATCACAGTGATCGGTGACGCGTGCGTATGCGTTTATTATTGTAGTAGCTATCGTGACTATTCTAACGTATATGATTGTATCAACGACCGCAACGTCTCACGGACTAGGGAAGAATCAGAGAAGGAAGAAGACTGGATCAGGTCTCGTAAACGGTATCATAAACCGTCTGCCGTTCGAACTACACGTTCCAGGTTATCAGTTCTGCGGACCGGGAACGCGTTTGCTAAAGCGATTGGCTCGTGGCGACAAAGGTGTGAATCCTCTGGACGCAGCGTGCCGCGATCACGATATCGCGTACTCTAGTCGCAAGGATTTAGAGGGGCGACACGAGGCGGATCGTGCGTTAGCCGAACGAGCGCGAGAACGAGTATTCGCGAACGACGCGACCTTTGGTGAAAAAGCAGCCGCGACTGGAGTGTGGGCAACGATGAAGGCTAAGACTAAACTCGGCATGGGTATGAGAAGGACGAAACGTAAACAGCGAAAGTCTGGAAGGAAACATCCGCAACGGCGACGACGACATCGCAATCTACGAGTGGCGAAACGCGGGGGCTTTCTTCCATTTCTTCCGTTCGTGCTACCTGCTTTATCAGCTATCGGGGCATTGGCCGGTGGAGCGGCTGGTATAACCAAAGCGGTCAACGATTCGAAGGCCTCTCGAAAACAGCTGGAAGAGACTTTGCGTCATAATAGGGCGATGGAGGGGCGAGGGATGCATCTGACACCGTACAAGCGAGGCGCGGGCTTGAACCCGAGACGCCAACGACTGCGAACAAAGAAAAAAAAAAACGCCGATCGCATAGGCGCGTGGCGACGGTGGCAGCGATAACGCAACAACCTATGACGAACCTGCAATTAGAACGTGAATGCGCCAGCATCCCGTTCTTTCGAGGCGTGTTTATGCGCGACACGCTTCCTACGCGCGTACGAAGCAACGAATGCGGTATCGCGAATCTGGATGAGAATCGAGGCACCGGTACGCACTGGGTCGCGTACGTCAAACGCGGACCGCGAGTACAGTACTTTGATAGTTTTGGGAATCTGCGACCTCCCGCGGAATTGATCTACTATTTCGGACGCGGTACAACGATCACCTACAATCACAATCGTTTTCAACGTTTCGACGAGATGAATTGCGGTCGCTTGTGCATGCAATTTTTACAGCAAAAGTCTATGGAATTATGGCCTACATACTAATATTACTATCGGTGTGTGTGTGTGTGTGTACTAAGATTATGTTACAATGTATCCATGCGTAATGGCGATTCACACCTTCTATAATAAAGACTCATAATATCGATAAATTGCCGAGTATTCGTACGCGCGCGTCACTTCCCCTCTCTCCGTCTCGCGAGTGTAATCTATGATATGTCGTTCACGCTCACGTTAACGGGTCGCAGCAGCGCGCTCACGGTAAACTATTTTCCGCCGATAGATTTGAGTGATGGTCAATACGAATTAGGACTCGCAGACTTGGAGACGTTTCACACGATACCAAACATCGACTCGAGCAACGATAAATTCTATTTCGTCGTAAACTATAACACCGAAAACAGCACCAACGCTGACGCCGCTCACGAATACATTACGATTCCCCACGGCTCCTACGAATTAGACGCTATCGCCGAGTACCTGAAGCAACGATTACTCGATCGATATCCTCGAAGACGCGGTAACAACGAGAACGATGATGACGACAAGTACCCTCTAATGCTACGAGCTAACAACAACACCATGAAAAGTGAACTGTACTGTTCGTTCTTTGTGGACTTTACGAAACCGAACAATGTGGGTTCGTTGCTAGGATTTTCTCCGAATCGCGTCTTATTACCGAGAATCTGGCACGAATCCGACGGACCCGTAAATATTATAAACGTTAACGTGATCAGAGTAACGTGTAACGTCACTACCGGCGCGTACAGTAACGATAAACAGGTACACACGATCCATGAATTTTCGCCTCGCGTACCTCCAGGATATAAGATATCGGAAACTCCGCGACATGTCATTTACCTGCCGATCGTCGCACGAGCAATACACGATCTAACGTTGTGCATCGTTGATCAACACGATCGCCCTATAGACTTCCGTGGAGAAGAAATAACGATTCGTTTACACGTTCAACGACGTCCGCGCGATAGGTAGCGTGACCGTACGTGTATGCGCGCGTGTGTAGTATGTTAGTGTTAGATCATACGTATGAATCATCAATCGTCGCTGATACTCCTACCGTCTCTACATCGCGTCATCTACGTAACCCTTTATCTACAGACGAAAGTGTAAGAAGAATAAAGACCGGAGGAGCGATAAGAAGAGGACCGGTAAGAAGCATAAGAAAGCCGTTGACTCGTCGAAACGTACGTTACCTACGATCGTTAGGCTTCATCGTTGCATATTAGACGCGCAATCACGATGTCGATTATTTTGGACGTGGCGAATACGCCAACCTTCGACAATCGTATCACGAAGATCGAGTTACATACGTATAATCCGTACGCCAACACAACGTTCGACAATAGCGACGAGATAAGAATCCCCATACAGCAGCAAGATCTGTACACGCTTCCGTGCGAAAGTTTTCTCTACATCGAAGGTCGTGGCACGTTGACAGCGCAAGACGCGAAAGGCCCGCCAACGTCCGCGACCGCTGTTCTCGACAATAATTGCGTCGCGTTCATGTTCGATGAGATTCGATACGAATTGAACGGTGTCGAGATCGATCGTTGTCGAAATCCAGGAATCACTACCACGTTGAAAAATTTCGTTTCGTTGTCAGCCGAGAGAAGCAAAGCGCTTGCGAATGCCGGTTGGAATTATGACATCGATTACGAAGAGGATACTTTTCATTCGGGCGCTTTTAATTTCTGCGTACCTCTGAACGTGTTATTAGGATTCTGCGAGGATTACAAACACATCGTGATGAACGCGCGACACGAGCTAATTCTTATACGAGCGCGAGATGATTCGAACGCGATGCATTGCACCTCCGCCACTGCGATCCCGAAACTTGAGATACGCAAGGTGCAGTGGCGTATGCCCCACGTCGTTTTGGAGGAAGTGAATAAACTATCGATGCTTCGTATATTGGAAAGCGGACGACCGATCGCGATGAGTTTCCGATCTTGGAGCGTGCACGAGTATCCATTACTGCAAGCGACAACGAAACATACGTGGACCGTGAAAACTACGTCGCAAATCGAGAAACCACGATACGTGTTATTCGGCATGCAAACGGATCGAAAGAATCGTCCAAATAAACCCGCGTGGATATTCGACCCGAATAATCTCACAAACTTTCGACTCTACCTAAATTCCGAGACGTATCCGTACGATGACATGCAAATAGATTTTCCCAAGTATAAATTTGCGATCATGTACAATATGTACGCGAATTTCATCCGATCGTACTACGGTCACGGAGAACCGTTGCTGAGCGCGAACGAATTCCTTAAATACGCGCCTATCGTGGTCATAGATTGTTCTAGGCAAAATGAATCGTTGAAGAGCGCTACGGTGGACGTGCGAATAGATTTCGAATGTAAAGAAAATATTCCCGCTAATACTTCAGCCGTCTGTTTGTTCATACACGATCGTATAGTCGAATACAGCCCTTTAACCAACATGGTACGCAAACTAATATAGCGTGCGTACGAGTTCGATTACTACTACTACTACTACTACTAATACTAATACTACTACTACGAATACTGCTACTGTTTTAAATCGTCCAAGTCGAAGACCTCAGTTGCTGTTCCGACATCGTCGCCCGCGGTGCTATCTAAAACGTATAATAATGTTCGCCATTGTCGATCTACAAGGATTCAATATCGAACGCGAGTTCGTCGTCAAAGAGATCGCGATTCGTGCAAACATCAACAACGATAAAACACCGACGATCAGTCATTGGATCTTCGAACCGCCATACTTCTGGGAACATCTGAATTCGCGGGATCGCGATCAAGCATCCTGGCTCGCGAAGCATCATTACGGGCTTCGCTGGTCTGACGGCTATGTTCCATACTCCAAACTTCCGGGGTTCCTCGCCAGCGTACTCGCGAACATTGACTTCGTAATCGTGAAAGGTGTGGAAAAGAAAACGTGGATGCTGCAACTACTACCTGACATAATCGTTGAGGATGTATGTAATTTGTACGAACTGACGGGACGAAAGATCAACAACAATAACAACAACAACAACAACAACAACAACAACACTCGAACTGTCGAAGACGACGGCGGCTACGACGTTGGCGATGATTATTGCGGGATCATGCCTGACATCGTGGACCCTGACGTTTCTAACCTGAGGTCTATGTCTTCATCGAATGCTCTTCGATGTGCATTTCACAAGAATTGCGGTGTTTGCGCGCTGGAGAATGTCGGGAAAATATGGAATTATATACGCAGCGTTACCTAATGTAAGTCCTACACACACGCATTGCATCTACTTTACGCGTCATATGCAGAGAAACGAATATGTATGAATTATTTTTTTTGTTTTCTATAGCGATGAACACAACGACGGCGGTGATGCGTGCAATGACAGCGACAACTGCTTCCTTTACCCGCGAGCAAGAATATCCCTCCCATACGAACGTTATTTCCCACAAATACAGATTTTATAGTTTAAGTACGCATGGATGGATATATATGAATAAACACACACTGCTTTTGAAAAATATATACATTTATTGAAAAATTGTTGTCCATTTATTATTAAAACATATATATACATGTACTATAGTGGTACCTGGTTTACATCACGCAGCATGGATTGTAATCCTAACGCTAACAATTCACAATCAATCAAAGAATGCTGCTCAAAGGTCTCGCTTTCGGAAATTAATTTCACATAATTCGTTGGTACGGAAGCAGTACGTAGAACTTCCACGAAGGCAGCATATTTACTGCTTACAGAGTATATATTTTCAGTCAACCAGGTGAACATATGATTGATGCAATGTTCATACGCGAACAGTTTACACATCGTAACTTCCGTCATGTATAAGGTAACGCGATTATCGGTGATTTTAATAAGTTGATCATCATGCATACGCGTGAATTCGAGTCGCAAATGATCAATTACGATGGGGGTTTGGGACGATGTCGCGTTGCTGCGTAATCGTTGGAGTATGTCCACCTCGTTTTGCAGTAGGAGCTTCCACGTAGACATTGAAAAGCATATCTCGACACCTTTGTTGTCGGCTATGGCGATCTCAACGCGGCACGAATCCATACCAATGCGTATTCCAATAGTTAGACGTTTATAAGCTGTTGAGGTTAATGGATAATTACGCCCCAGGATTCGTACGATCAATGGTTTTGGCGTTTTCAACGTTTTTGGCGTTGTTGTTCCAGAACTGAAAGAAACATGTACACGAAATTAATGCATGGTTCGTTGACGTTTACAGTGAAAGAAGTAAGTGAATGAAGTATATGTAAAGTGTATAGTAACGTATACATACCTCATATTGGATTGCTGATGATATTGTTGTCGTTGATATTTATTTGGAACGCCACCAGCGTTGTCGGATGCGAAGGATGAATCGTTTAAGCTTCGTTTGTGCATTTTGATATGCAATACGTATGATTCTCATCGACGAGAAAAAATGATTCGGACGATACTTGTTAGCACTCGAGCGTACGTGGTGAACTGATGCCTACAAGACTGACCGACGTCACTTTATACTGATTCACGCACACGTACACATCAATGTGTGAAAGTATATCACATTAGTGATGGTGATGGTCAATGCGTCTATGTATACCACACAAGGGATAGAGAATACGCGGTAAATTCAAATCAAATACGATTGACTTACAGTCTCCTCCTCGATCATTAAAATACTCGGAACTCTTCCCCGAATAATTATCGCTATATGCACGTGCGCTGTATCGGTCCCACGATTGAAACATAAACACACGGGACGAAGAGTGTGCACGTAGGCGCCCGAAACGTGTTCGATCCTGTTCAGATGTAAACACACTGCATGTCGCGGTGCGCTGTATGACTTCTCAGAAATCATGTACCACCCTCTTTCTCAGAAATCATCATGGAATGCAATGTCGTGTTTATTCCATGGGCTATCGCGATGATTGATTTACAATAATTATCGCTCTATGTTTACATCATTGCACGTGCGCTGCATCGGTCCCACGATTCAAACATAAACACACGGCACGAAGCGCGTGCACGTAGGCGCCAAAAACGCGTTCGATCCTGTTCAGATATAAACACACGGCATAGCACGGTGCAATGTTTATTCCATGGGTTATCGCGATGATTGATTTATAATAATTATCGCTCTATGTTTATATCATTGCACGTGTGCTGTATCGGTCCCACGATTCAAATATTTCCTTATCTTTTCTCAGAAATCATGGTCCACCCTCTTTCTCAGAAATCGAAAACGCGATTTGAATTTCCACGAATCGGTCGCGGTCGCGCCTGCGCACCGACCCCCGCACACGTACGGAGATTGCGCGGCGGCGACCCAAGTATACCTTAGACATGCAACAGGTGACGTCAGCACGAAACGTATGAAAACCTTGGAAAATTTACCATGGCGGACCCAAAGTACCTTAAACGTACAATAGGTGGCGCCAACCCGAAATGTATGAAAAACCTGGAAAATTTACCAAGACGGGCCCAAATACCGACGCGGGCCCAAAGTACCTTAAACGTCCAGTAGGTGGCGCCAACCCGAAATGTATGGAAAACCTGGAAAATTTACCAAGACGGGCCCAAATACCGACGCGGGCCCAAAGTACCTTAAACGTCCAGTAGGTGGCGCCAACACGAAATGCGCGCGACGCCATTTTGAAAATTTAAAAATCCTCCCCCTCCCCCGTGACGTCAACCCCCTCGCCCACGAACTCGACCTGCGCGCGCGACGCCATTTTGAAAATTTTGAAAATCCCCCTCCCCTGTGACGTCATCCCCCTCACCTACGAACTCGGTCGACGCCATCTTGGGATCCCCCTCCCCTCTGACGTCATCCCCCTCACCTACGAACTCGGTACCCCCTCCCCGCCTCAACCCCTCGCCCATCTCGCGGAAGAGCGCGGTACCTTCCCCCCGCCCCGCCTCACCCCCTCGCCTACACTTGG
The DNA here is from genome assembly GCA_960531205.1 of Andrena bicolor. Lineage (NCBI taxonomy): Eukaryota > Metazoa > Arthropoda > Insecta > Hymenoptera > Andrenidae > Andrena > Andrena bicolor. The sequence continues at coordinate 25,394,523 of OY482664.1, read as the reverse complement.
TCCAGAATCGGCATAGCCTAACTACTTTCGACACTAACTTGGGTTGGCGGCACTGCTAACGCTCTACGTTCTCGTCATCGATCTGGAGAACAAATCTTCATTTGTTTATATTCCGCCTCCACTTCATTGCTGAGCCTCTCTGTTATCCCTTTCTCACATGAGGGACGTAAGGGAGACGATATTTAAGACGGCATCAAACGACGTCGCTATACTTGGCGTCTGAAATCGACGTTCCGACGAATGTAACATTGTAACGTCTTATTCTCTTTCACTCACGAACACACTATACATATTACCAGAAAAATGCTGGTAATTCCTATGGTTTCGGTATTACAGCGATTTCGGTACTATATCGGTTTAGATATAATTTTGGTAACATAATAGCAGTAATCAAATAATACCGGTTTTAAATCTCTGCTTACAAATATCTTGAAAATTGTAATAGAATAAGAAAACCGAAAAAATTACCGGTAAATATAGGTAAATATACCGGTATTTTTGTATTTCGGTTTCTATAAGGGTTACGATGGTACAACCGAAAAATGCCGGTATAATACCGGTTAGGTTATGATATACCGGTTAGGTTATGGTATAATACCGGTATTTTACGTACCTACCGGTAGGAGTCCCTGGCTGCACGATACCCACTCTCAGTCAACCGGCTCCCCCACTATCAGCAATATTAGCTACTGTGCCCCGATGAAAAGAAGTCAATCGAAATGTCCCAGGGGCAGCAGGGGTTTTTAGCTCAAACTGGCTCCCGCCGTCCGTGTCCCGTTTCCTTACTTCGTATTCGTCAACGTTGTCGCGCCAACCAATAGGGATATACTATTCAGACCCTGATTTGCACCCCAGAGTTTCTCAACCGACTTCTTTTCATCGGAGCACAGTACGTAGAAGCGAGTTTTTCGTGCGACTCGCTAACCGTCAGTATAGACCAGCGATGCCCCGATGGGCGGTCCGAGGACATAAGCATCCCGGAAGGGGGTGCTCGAAGTTAATGAAGCGGTGGGCATGCAACGGATAGGGCAAACTCTACACAGCGTTCCATATAAGGGCATACCGACGCCCCTACCGATTTGCGACCGATCTGCGCAGCTCCCACGGATTTGACACATGCGATTGGTCGCAGCACTTTCCCTGCTGGTTTACTACCAATCAACAGTGTATCCTTGCGCGGAACCAGTATGCTCTAATGTGGAACGCAGTGTAATAGTGTGTGTGTAGGCTCGTAGCATTAAGGGGGTAGAACCGCCACGTGACACGGGTAATGCAGCGCGCTGTAATACCGTCAATCTGGCCCGAAACATGGCTTGGGATTTTTCGTTTTTCGTCCTTATTTGAACAGATTTTGGGCTGGGCGAGGACTCATTCGAAAGAGGAAGGTTCAATGCGGAGCGCTCTGCTCACTGTTTGAGTCACAAAACTCCTTTAGTGACCTAAATATGCTTCGATTCTGCGGGTGTATTTTCTCAACTTTTGCTCTAGTTTGGACACTCATATTATTAAATTTCAATCTCGTTGAATTACAAGCAGAGCGCTCCGTATTGAACGTTCCTCTTTCGAATGAGACCTCGTACAGCCAAAAATCTGCTCATATAAGGACGAAAAACGAAAAATCCCAAGTCATGTTTCGGGCCAGATTGTCGATATTACAGCGCGCTGCATTACCCGTGTCACGTGGCGTGGCTATCCCCTTAAGGTGAAGTTCCACGGCGCGCGGTTCGGTGAGTCGGCTCGGCTCGTCCAGATTCGGCGAGTTGCGCGCCGTGGAACTTCACCTGAAGGGTACGAGCCTACACGCAACACTACTAGAGTTTTCTCGATCCGTTGCATGCCCGCCGCTTCGTTAGCGTGAACCACCCCTTCCTCGCGGCGTGTAGAAACGACTATGGATCGCGTCCTCGGACCGCCCATCGGGGCATCGCTAGTATATGTAGACTATAGAATGTAGGGGCCAAATAGGTATGGAGGGGGTTCTTCTCCTATGACTCAGCGGAACAGACAAAGAGGGGAAAGAGCTGCGTGTTTAGTTATTTACACATTTAATAAAAATATGTGTAAGTAGTAAAGAAGCAGTGTCTATACACTGCGAAATCAAATTTTTATTTTGATTTACTGTATACTGTAAATCACTGAGGTCCAGGTGGGCGGTCCAATGACGCTAGCATCCATAGCGTCTTCTACGTGCTGCGTGGAAGAGGGTGCTCGAAGCCAATGAAGCGGCGGGCATGGCACAGATATTGAAACCTCTAGTAGTGTGCGTGTAGGCTCCTACCCTTAAGGTGAAGTTCCACGGCGCGTGGCTTGTCGACTCGCGCTCGCCAATCCCATGGACCTGAAGGACAGTGCCTAGTTTGGGGGGGGGGGGGGGTGTACTCGAAAGACGCGAGGGGAATCGCCTGTGTCAGTCATCTTGTTATGATATACCTCACGAAATTACCTTTTTCAAAAAAAGGTACAAAAAAGAGCGCCAAGTATATAATCCCATCAAAAAGGATCCCATTTAAAAACATTGTCGTAAATTAATAGCTTTACAAAACTAATGATATACACCAATTGCGCCAAATATCGCAATGACTATTTATACAAACAAAAAAATGTATCAAATAATAGTAAACAGATATATTTTTATACAAATAAATATTTTAATACGAATAAATGTTTTATTCAAAATAGTTGGCGCTGCTCTCTGAAAAAAATGTTAAGTGTCTTGGTTAATAAATAAAACAAGGCCAGACTTATTGATTCAGACATATTTATCTCCCCCCCCCCCCCCCAATAAACATGACTCATGTATGAAAGAAGCTAATTCCTTTTAATTCTCGAAAAAAGTTCACATGCTAAGATTGTGTAATCATCTTTGCTAATTCCAATTGTATTTTCGTTCTCCGTTCGAACACTGATTCCTCCGTCACTTTTTATACTTGACATTCCTTTATTGGTCACAAATCAATTCAGTGCTCAGATTTTCAGCTTCGGTTTTAAGGAATTAGCGGGCGAGGCCAGTAATTGACACAAAAACTTTTATAAGAGCGACATGTTCTGTTAAAAATGACGTATGGAAATCGTATTACGATGGAAAATAATAAAAACTTGGTAGTCATCATCAAGGTTTTTTTCTTATACAACGCCCGCTAATTCCTTAAAACCGAAGCTGAAAATCTGAGCACTGAATTGATTTGTGACCAATAAAGGAATGTCAAGTATAAAAAGTGACAGAGGAATCAGTGTTCGAACGGAGAACGAAAATACAATTGGAATTAGCAAAGATGATTACACAATCTTAGCATGTGAACTTTTTTCGAGAATTAAAAGGAATTAGCTTCTTTCATACATGAGTCATGTTTATTGGGGGGGGGGGGGGGGAGATTTCATCACTTTTTTCATAGTTAGTTATAAATTACTAGGTGCCGTATTTTATAACGGTCTTCATCCTCAAAGCGGTTCATATTGATGCATGATACGTGATGGTACATCAGCATCGAAATGTATTGACAACGACAAAATTAATCGGACGATTATAAAACTATTGTGATGAAAATGGCAACATTTGTTAAAGAAATTAATTGTAAAAATACAGCTGCTCCACAACCGATATCAATATGTAGAGGAGACCGGGGCAAATCGACCACTTTTTTCATTGATAAATTTAACAAAAAAAAAATAATTTTTCAATTACCTATATGAATTATACTATCCGAAAGAGTAATCCCTATAGTACATAAATGCTACAACAAATTTTCGTTACTTCCCGTTTCTAAAGTCATTCCAGAGAATTTGTAATATAGTGTAAAATCGCCGTTTCGAAAAATGCCGGAGTAAATCGGCCACTCCTTCGGGGCAAAACGGCCACCTTTTATTCCGGCTGGATGTTGATTAACGTTGCTGAAAAATGTAAACGATATTCATTTCTCCTCGTAACTATTCAAGCTATAATCGCTTCGATCAATATTTAAACGCACGGATATAACTTCCTTTTTCCAAAGATCGAACTGCACTGCGTAGCGGCGCTTCCGTCCATGCCACGCGACTCCTCACCTCGTCCCGAAACCGTTAACTGTTTTCCATTGTTGAGCGTCGAATCCACCGACAGCTCTGCATCGATGAATATTTTTAGCACAAAAGTTAATAAAACTACTTATTTACTATGGTTCGACATCATCAGTGAGTGACCGATTTGCCCCGGGTGTTACATGGCCGTTTTGCCCCAGACGTAAACTCTAACTTCAATCACTCAAACACAATAGAGATTTTCCAAAATAACTCAAACTATCATCGAAATCGTAATCAGTACCGCTATTTTAATCAATAAATACTCACCTCAAACTTCAGAACATGAATATTACAGAATAAAGATAAATTTTGCATAAGTCACGAAAATTTGTTATCACTGCCGAAAACGTATTTTGCCTTCTACACAGTGCAACGTAATCTCAAATGCTATCAAATTCCGTTGGTACTGTAGACACATAGAAAGACGTTTACAAAAGCAAACACGAGATTTTATTTTAACTTCTACTAGGTAAAACTTCCTGTGGCCGATTTATCCCAGTGGCCGATTTGCCCCGGTCTCCCCTAATAAAAAAATTTAAATTACTTAGTGCCGTATTTCATAATGGTCTTCATCCTGAGAGCGGTTCATATTCTTGTATTCATTTTTTGCAACGTCAAAAATGAAAAGAAATCATACTTTTTAAACGATTTTTTTAGCTTCGATTCTCTGTTTGCTTGTTGTATGTTTGCTTCATTTCTAAAAACTCGAATTTAACCCAAAACATGGCAGGTTATGATTAAGTGACAGCTAGGTGACATTTACTAGAGACCCGAACGCAGCGACTTTTTGCATTTTTCGTCAACTGCGCAACCGCATTTTCAGCAAAACCATTCCGGATAACTTCAGCTTACGAAAGACGACATCTACCTGCGTGAATTGGAGAAGTAAAACGAGAATGGCGACATCTACGGGCGTCAAGTACTAGCGCTACGTGCTATCCGACTGTCTCGTAAAAAAAGTATCATTTTGATAACTATTAATTCAGAATAAATCTTTTATCTTTAAGAAAAACAGCTTGATACATTAAGTAAAACGACAAATGGGTTCAAAAAAAAATAATTAGTCGCTTAATCATGTTAAAACACCGGGACTATGTCATAAAATAAGATAATAAGGCTAAAATAGGTTCGGAGACCTGTCAATTTCGCGATCATTCGTGTATAGATACTTGGTCGCTCAGTGTGCCTATAGGTAGAGGAGGGAAGGGGAATTAGCTTCCAGACGCGACCGCGTCTGTTGATTCAGTTTAGCAACACCAATTCCGAGAGCAGCGCCAACTATTTTGAATAAAATATTTATTCGTATTAAAATATTTATTTGTATAAAAATATATCTGTTTACTATTATTTGATACATTTTTTTGTTTGTATAAATAGTCATTGCGATAATTGGCGCAATTGGTGTATATCATTAGTTTTGTAAAGCTATTAATTTACGACAATGTTTTTAAATGGGATCCTTTTTGATGGGATTATATACTTGGCGCTCTTGTTTGTACCTTTTTTTAAAAAAGGTAATTTTGTGAGGATTTCACACATTTTGTAGTGTTTATTGATGACTGGATAATTTTTTCACCCCGTCGAGGTTATTTTTTTTAATTAACAATATATTATATTGTCGTCCAAACTACGCACACCTGCAAAGCTACAAGACAATTGGATTGGTGGAATTGGTTTAAATTTGAGTTTTCAAATATGAAGCAAACATACAAGAAGCACACAGAGGATCGAAGCTGAATAAAAGTTTAATTAAAGTTTAATTAATATTATTATACTATATTACAATAAATTTTTTTTCTAACGTAGATCACACTGCATCATCTTGTGCTTCAGTTATCTGTAAATAAATATATAAAATCCACATTTAAGTTACAATATAACTTAGAAGTTTTAGAAGAAGGGTGGAATTTTCCTATAGTAAGCGTGGAGACTACATAATGTGTCCGAAGGAGGTGAGAGCGTATGGCAGAAAATCTTGTTGAAGGAAATTTAAATGCTAATGGTAATTTATCAAAAATGAACGAAAAGCTCCAATATATTTAACGCACAATTTATTGGTGTTGGAATAAAATTAATTTAATATGTTCATTAGTGAATTTAAATATTGGTAATGTGAAACTAATAAAATTAATGATTAGCGTGGGAACTACGTTGGATTTTAAAATAAAGTTTTAGAAATATCTTTCACAAGAGATAGAAAAGTATCAAGGGAGATGCGTTTTCATCGCACTTTCTTCAATCAATAATGTAACTTTCTCTACATTGCAAGCAGTAAGCTATAATTTTCTTAATTCTTAATGCTACGCTAATTTGACAAAGTTCGTCGATTTACCTTATTTGACAAATTTCTTTCAAGCTTCTCTGTCTATCTATCCTTCTTCGGACAACCTCCAAAGCTGTACATCCCCTTCATTTCTATCGAAGCTTGTGAGTCCCCTTCATTGTTACCCAAGCCTGTCCATTCCTTTCGTTTCTATATAAGCCCGTGCGTCCCCTTCATTCATTTCTATAAGCTTTATACATAAAAACTCTAATGTAAAAATAGTTTGCTGGTATAAAAACAATATATTATTTTGTCGAAACTTCTGGGAAAGAAGATGCTTTACTGTCAAACCTCCTCCGGACAACTTCCAAGTCTGTGCATTCCCTCCGTTTCTATATGCTCTACGTAAATAGTCTATTGAAAAATTTTGGCGACTTACCTTGTTAATTGAGACAATAATTCAGTGTCCTCTGTGGTGTAAAAACTCCTGTCACTTAAAAATTTTTAACTAGTTTCCTTATTTCACACTTGACAGGTTATAATTGTTTGACACTAGCTACTTATATAGGTTACGTTTACCTCGACAGTTCTGCTCTCTGCTAGCTGTCACGTGACAACGATTTGTTACGCGATTGGCCGAAAGTGCGGAAACCTTCAGCGAATCAGCGACGTGGATATTGGAGTCATTTCCTCTCCCTTTCATGTTCCCCTCTTGCCTAGAAGCGTAGGACGATGACTATGAAAGATCTTAACATGAAATTCGGCAAATTGCAACTTTACATCAAAATATCTCAGCTCCTAAGGCACGTAGGAACAAAACGAAGACACTTTTCTTATGTAAATCAAACCCAAGCTATCCATTAAGACCATTCAAAGTCTAATCGGATCAGCCGTTATTGAGATTCGATAATCTCAGGGTACTTGATAGCGCGGCGTGCCGTAATAGATACACTCTGTGTCTCGCGCTGCGCATATATCTACAGGGTCATCCGTTAAAACTGCAACCTACGCGCGCGCGAACAGTCGAAAATGGCAACACCGCCTCACGGACGCATTCCACTACAACCATGCACCGGCCCAGCGTTCGGAGGGTTACCAGTGACCGCTGGGTAGTAGTGATGCCCGAGCTTCGAAAATTTTAGGATGGTCTCTTGTAAATTAACCGGCCCAGGTAAACGAGCCGCGCGCTCCGCTTTTATGATCGGTTTACCACTCGCACCCCGGATTACTGCAATGAGGTTTGAAAACAATGTCAACTGGTCTCGTACCCGTCTTAATTTCAAAAATTTTGGGTACGACAGGGTTACTTCTTACTGCATATAAAGATAAAATTATAAAAAAGAAATCAGAACAATAGATTCTGGGGTTTGTGCAGAACTAACATATAATTGAATAAAAATTTAATTTCTCAATTTATGAAAGTAATGACACGGAAACAACTAGGCTATTGTTTATCAACATCGTGACTTTTAAAAAGAGCATTAAATACAGTATTAAATAAAAAGTTTGCAAAAGCTTTTCACAACAATTATGGTTAAAAAATTGATAAATGAAAAATTAAGTAAACGTAAAATATTTTAAATTATCCATCATTAAGAGGGAATAATTTTTCCTCATTTTTCAGCGCAAATTGCATTCCGATATCTTTTATAGTTCAAAAGTTATACGAAAATGTCCCCAAATTCTTCAACCCCGGCCGCGAAATTTCAAACACCGCCTTGTGATGTTAATTTGAAAGAGCCCATCCTAAAATTTTCAAACCTCGAGCTTTACCGCTGTCCAGCGGTCGCTGGAAACCCTCCGAACGCTGGGCCGGTGCATGGTTGTAGTGGTATGCGTCCGTGAGGCGTTGTTGCCATTTTCGTCTGTTCGCGCGCGCGTAGGTTGCAGTTTTAACGGATGACCCTGTATATATATACTTGGCGCGAGACACTACCGTATCTCTTGACTAGTAGTGCACTCTATAGCCCAGTTTGAGTATTAGAAGTAGCGTGGCTTGATGATCAAGGCCCATTGGACTTGGTCTTAAGCATGCAGCATCCTCTACTAACCTCATAGACTAGTAAAGGATGCCAAATGCTTAGACGATCTTAAGTCTTAAGCAACGCCTGAGAATACCGCCCTACCGCAAGGACCCAGTTCCTGTTCACTTAAGATGCAAAGGGAGCTGTTTCTGATCACCCAAAACATTTTACTGTGAGCCATCAAATGTTTGCGTGTAAATTTAAAAATACTTCATAATTATTTAGTAATTTTTTGGAATAAAGGACAATGTTAAGTCCTAGAGGGGATTACTGACCCAAGAGCCTACAGCATATGCTATACACCGTTGGAAAGATCTCGCCAAGACGAATCGATTGATACCATTTTTAACTTCGAAATCATATGGGATCACCTCGAAAAATAACCTCAAAGTTCGAGATCTTGCGGTTTTGAACAAAAGAAACCGGTAGTAAAATCCCGTCCGGCCCGACGGACCTCGGGTAGGCACCTGAGGAAAAACCGAGGGATGTAAGCGATACTCCAGCAGGCCGCAGCGGCAAATGTGCCTTATGACCTTCATTACAGGGCCGTGTTGGGCCTACGTTTTCCCACTGGGCCCCTTTCCTAATGCCCAGTACGAAATCGCCAATGGATTAGTGGCCCTTGGGGAAATCGTAGGCCCAACACGTCCTGTAATGAAGGTCATAAGGTACATTCCTCAGGTGCCTACCCGAGGTCCGTCGGGCCGGACGGGATTTTACTACCGGTTTCGTTTGTTCAAAACCGCAAAATCTCGAACTTTGAGGGCATTTTTCGAGGTTATCCCATTTGATTTCGAAGTTAAAAATGGTATCAGTCGATTCGTCTTGGCGAGACCTTTCCGACGGTGTATAGCATATGCTGTAGGCTCTTGGGTCAGTAATCCCCTCTAGGACTTAACATTGTCCTTTGTATCGTGATAAACTTATTATTTGGTATTTATACACTTTTTTATTCACCCTATGTATTACAATTCGTATAAATCTGCCTTATTTATAAAAACAATCAATTTATGAAACCTGTGTAATGGAAGTGTAAAGTTTCAAAGTTTACCACGATATGACATAGATGGCACCACTAGTAAATCATAACAAGATGGCTGATACAGCTCGATTCCCCTTCCGTCTTTCGCTTACCTTCCCGCGTCTATAAGTCTAGCTTATGCACTATCCTTCAGGTCCATGGCCAAGCCGACTCGCCGAGTGACAAGCCGTGGAACTTCCCCTTTAGGGCCCAAGAGCACACTACTAGAGGTTTCCATATCTGTGGCATGCTCGCCGCTTCATTGGCTTCGAGCACCCTCTTCCACGCAGCACGTAAAAGACGCTATGGATGCTATAGTGAATCCATCCTAAGAAAAAACGTGTTCGCGCAGGGATGGTTCCGAGGAGGCGCCAATTGGCAAGGAAACCGCTAGGTAATGCGCTACGACCAATCGCGTGTGTCAGATCCATGGGAGCTGCGCAGATCGGTCGCAAAACGGTATGGGCGTCATTTTTTCTTAGGATGGATACAGTATAGCGTCCTCGGACCGCCCACTTGGACCTCACTGCTGTAAATAAATGGACAAGCAATGGTAAGCATATGATTGTCTCCATCGTTTATTTTTAATTATTCTTATTTTTTCACGTTATTCCTTATGTTGTTATATGACAATCTAAAATGGCAGAGGTAATCCAACGGGCAATAATTTAAAATGACAGGGATTTTAATCGAATTTCATGTGTATTTTGTTTTAGTTCAGTGAATGCATAATTAATCCTTTCTATCAGTTTTTATCGCAAACTGACTCTTTTACACCAGAATATACTATCACAGAAGCGTCCAAGCATTTACTCGTACAACTAGCAACCGCGAGTTGCTCTTTGCTCTTGGTGGCAGTGGTGTCAGATTCGTGGGTTTTCGTCCACGAGCTTACCCTCTCTCCACGACGAACCGCATTCCTCTCCTGACTTCTAACGCACTACTACAAGCATATGCCCCAATCTTCTGTGCTTGTACCTTACGCGCTGCCTGGCCAAAACCCAAGCGCTTGGGTTGCAAACAGGAAATTTGGGGTGCAAATCCCGGTGCGGAGGTTTTACTTTTACTTTTTTTTTTAATTAAACTCCAATTTCACTTTCGGACTTGTCAGTAGAATAACAGCTTGAAAGCTATTAATTTACAAAGCATTTCCAAAGCTTGATTTTGTTGCTTGACCAAGCGGATGGCTTGCCAACCTGAAACGGGGAACATCGATTCTTTAACGTCCATTATGGCCCTCTAAAACATATCCAAAATTCAAAGCAATCGGAGATAAACACCTGATAATCTTATAACTTTGGGGGTTGGATTCACCCCCTAAATATAAAAACGGGCCGCTATAAAAAACACGTATATCTTATTTTTCGGTTCTCTAAAACATATCCAAAATTCAAAGCGATCGGAAGCGGACACCTGAAAACCTCTCCTTGTTAGTACCTCACAATTTGGTTACCTCTTAATTCGAAATTCTAATTCAGTTACATTGTACTTTGCAATTGTACATCTATTGCAGTTACGAATTCCAATGTAATTTAAGTGAATGAGAGATCTGAATTACGAATTACAATGTAATTGAATATGATGTAATTTAATTATTTTGTAATTATAATTGATGGAGTAACTGAATTGTAATTCTGCACAACTTTGTTTCACAGTTCCTCGGAGTATTGTGCCGGGTAGCCATTTAATTGGAATCACATACGTTGGTGATGATGGAACAAAACTTCTAAAAGTTTTTGCAAAGTGTTGTTTAAAAAGTTTAGAAGCGAATATAAAATCCGTAAACGGTACTAATCTTAAGTAGAAAAAGTCAGGTCTAAGCAACGTATCATCATAAATTCGTCGGCCTATTATTATACCTATTGTAATGTTTTAACAACGAACCCACTATTGCCTTTGGGTTTCAAATTTTTTATATATCTTTTTCCTAAATCCTTTACAGACCTATATGTATATAACATTTTTTTTGGATTTCTATTCATCTAGAGACGCGGGAGCGTCTCGACGCCAAGTACATGAAAGACACCCTGTATATGTCGAACTGTGGCTACCGCTATCATTTACTCGTCGCCGGGCTATTCCAACCTAACCTGATACTTATTTCATTAATATCTCATCACGCCTGCTATATTTTCCAAATTTAAAGGCATTTTTCTTGTGTAAACCGTATATAAGCTTTCGAATGCGACCAAATTCAATAAAATCGGTCCACGCATGACAGAGATATCGTAATATCGTCTCATGGATCAGTCGGAAACGGTAAGAAAAAATTTTTCTCCTTGTGATTCTTCTTCTCCAGTCAAAATTTTTGTCGACATAATACGTATACGCGTTACGCGCACACCTTCACTAATAACACATGTATCGTTCGTCGACTCTCGGGATCATTCGGCAGGGATCGTCGTCCGTCTTTGTATACATTATTATAACCTACCAAGTGTTATAACCTACCAAGTATCATCATAAATTATTATATAACCTGGCAAATGTTAAATAAGGTAAGTTGTTAAAATTTGAAATGTCACGAGTTTTTAGACTAAATAGGGGACTGAATTATTGTCGCAATTAATAAAGTGATTCGCCAAAATTTTTTTAAAGACTTTATGTAAAATCACAGACTTGGAAGTTGTTCGAAGAAGGTTCGACAGAAAAGCATCTTTCTCATAAGTTTCTGGAAATTCGTACCATGCATGTACAAAATAATATATATTGTAACAAGTTGCATTGCATTTAAATTGCCAGATATTTATTTCTTTTTATACCAGCAAATTAGAGTTGTTATGTAAAGCTTAAAATAATATGGGATAAAAAGGTAGAAATTGTATGTTTGCATAAGATTGTCTTTTACGAGTTGCTACACATTTCAAAATGTACCGTTTAATAATATTGTTTCAGAACACCCAGAGGAAACGAGATTTTTAATCTTAGAATGGTGATTCCGAAGATGATGGTACAGCGGTCCGTAGGAAAAGGCCACGTTTTGATCTAATATGTGTATTTTACAAAAAAATACGTGTAATATAGTGTTTTTGAAGCCGATTTATACGTTCTTTTCTAATTTCATTAAAAAACAGGCAATAATGTGACGGAATATTAATTTGTGTAACGATTAGATAGATATCTGTGATGAGAATGCTTTCGTGCTTTTAATAAAAAGATTACCAACGAGAATACCATAATATCAAACGATTATTTCATTTTGTTTTCTTTCTACAAACCATTTCTTCTCATCCTACCGCCGCCTTTAACTTGCTGCTATTTGAGAGAACAACGTATGTCCAGAATAATTAATAATACGTGATAATACTTTAAACTTTTACATAAAATAAACGTGAAAATTTAAGTCGATGTTTGCTGAAGACCTATACTTCCGAATGCACAGAAGTGTAAATTATTCTTAAAAAGAGACGCAGTATCGTTCGTTTTATCCTTACATTAATTTCCACAGTCTCATTGGCATTCACAAAAGAATGTATATAAATACGAGTATTTTTCACTTTCGTTGCAGAACTTTTAAAGAATTTTACACTTCCTACGAATACATATTTTAAATATTCTTAGTCTACTTACTTTAATCACAATGCTTCCCATTACTAATATTTTGTTTTCAATCTTATTACAAATAATTTTGAATTTCCTTTTACCTTTATAAAATGATTTAACTTAACAAATTACTATGCTTATTTTAATTTGTAATACAGATTTTCATATGACGAAATTAATTTCTCGTATAGCATACTATATGTGTATAATTCGAGCAAAAGTACAGTAGTCAAGAATCTAGTCTAAAAACTGGTCTAAAAACTGGTACAGATGTAACGAACTAGTTACGGGTGGACGCGAGTCTTCCCCCCACCACGCGCGCCTGGCGCGGCCCGCCGCTACCGAGCGCGGCCGCGAGATGGCCACGCGCCGAGCGACATTCTCGCTGGCGAAGTTGGCGCGGCGGCCCATATAGGCCAGCGCGACGGGCCCGTCAGGCAGACTTTACCACGAGCGTTACAGGCGAACGGTCAGAGCTCTCCCAGTGATCACTTGTAGCACAAGCTGTATTACTGCGTATTTTTGCACTCCTCTACCTCCACGGCCCCTAGAAGAACGCGAGTTCGCCGACTTCTAGACGCAAGTCGATATCCGCTGTCAATCTTAGGGTCAGGCTTTGTCTGTCCCGGAGGACATCCTACAGCCTCCGTCTTTCCCGCGGGTTTTACCCACTGGGCGAGCGGACTCAAGGCTTCCCGGTCAGGGCCATTGGTGGAGACCACAGCCAGGGCACCTGTACGACCACTCACCTTTCCTGCCTCCGCCGAAACGTTGCGAGACCGCGACCGCGACGCGCCGACTGCGAACCATCGCGATAAACGCCGCGTTAGACTAAGCCGCACAGACCCTGTTAGCCAGCACAGACCTGGCCGGGCTAGCTTGTACTTTAGCCTTAAGAATAAAGACCCGTGCAACAGATCACTGCGCCTCATTCACCCGACCGCCCCGAATACCCTTCCGGTAGCTAACCTCGACGAAACGAGGTTACATTGGCGCTGGTGGTCCCGGCTGTCTGAGCGGCGTCGTCTGTTGCGGCGGGGGCCGTGTCCCGGGCCGCTGCTTCCGGGGGGGGGGGGGGCGACTGCGTCCGGGCGACTGCGTCCAGGGCGGCTGGAGTGGAGGCGCTGCCGATCCTGGCTGTGGCCGTGGCGGTGCCTGTTGTGGCGGTGGCGGCTGCGTCCGGGGCGGCTGCGCTGACTGCCTCGCTGAGGTCTGCGGCGGCGGTGCTGGTCCTGGGGGCAGCGGGGTGGCCATTGCTGGCCATGGCGGTGGTGGTGTCGTGAGGAGCGCCTCGAGGAGGGAGGCTCCGGGTCCCCGTGCGTCCATGGGTGGGAGGCGGCGGTCCTCTATTATTTGAGGTTTCGGCCTCCCCACTCCTGGCACTGTCGGTGGTGGAAGCCGGCTCCGCTCCACCTCCTCCAGAATCGTCAGCTTGGTTATTGCTGACGGTCTCGGGGGTGGCCGCAGCTGTCGCGGCGGTCCCCGTGCTGGTGGTGGGGGGCCTCCAAAATCCAGCCTTCTCCTCGCGGCCGGGGGGGCTGGTCTGTCCCCGGTCTCCGCCGGCCTCTTCGTCCGGCACTCCAGCGGACGGGCGGCGTTCTCGCTTCGCAGCGGGACGGCCTCCCGTCTTGTCGCTTCGTGCGCGATTCGGTTCTTCGGGGGCATGTTGCTCGTTTGCGTCCCGAATTGCTTCTGTCTGCTCGGGTCCTTGCGCGGTCTTATCACTCGTCCTGTTTCTATTTTGGCAGCGCGAAACCTGTTTCGCGGTGTTTATCGTCGTGGCCCTCTGTTGGTTGCGATCGGTGGCCGCGGCCGAATTCGCGGTTCCCGTGGCCGTCGCGTTGTCGGTGTCCGCGGTGGGGGGCGTGACGGCGCGAGGTGTCTTTGCGGGGGGTCCCGTGGTGGGGGGATCTTCTTCCCTTCCTTCGCAAGGCTTGAGGTCCTGAAGGTGGGCTCTCTTCGTCTTCCGCCCGCACCGGAGTACGACCAGATTTGGTCCTATGTACTCGCGTACTTGGTGCGGGCCGGAGAACTTGGGGGCTAGATTGGCCGCGAAGTTTTTCTCCGCGGAGGACAGGGGATGTTCCCGGAGCATGACTGATTCCCCGATTCGGGGCCTCCAGTCTCTTCGCCTAAGGTTGTAGGCCTTCTTCTGTGCCTCTGTCGCTTGGGCTTGCGCGTGGCGGGCGAGACGTATGGCCTCGTGTAGGCGGTCCAGGTCCTCGGATCGCGCGGCATACTGGGCCTCGTCCTCTTCCTCCGGGATGTCCTCGGTCGACTGGTGGAGTGCCCCGGGGGTGGCCGGCTCTCTCCCATAGTTCAGGTAGGCCGGGGAGTACCCCGTGGAGTCGTGTCGCGCGGAGTTGTAGGCGAAGCCAACCTCGGGTAGCCACTTGTCCCACTCTCGGTGGTTCCCGTCGGTCAACTGGGCGATCATGGTCTTGATCACTCGGTTGACCCGCTCCACGGGGTTACACTGGGGGGTGTACGGGGGGGTCAGGCGGTGCTCGATCCCGTAACCCCGGAGCATCTCGGTGAACTCTCGGCTGACGAACTGCTTCCCGTTGTCCGAGATGACGCGTCTGGGGCACCCGAAGCGAAGCACCACCCTCTCCCTGAAGGCCCTTGTTACGGCCGGGGCGGTGGCCTGACGTAGGGGCTGGAGTTCAACCCACTTGGTGAACTTGTTCTGCATCACGGCCAACATTGTAAAGCCCTTTGCTGACCGTGGCAGGGGTCCCACCAGGTCGACGGCCACCACGTCCCAGGGGTTTGCTGCTGGAGTGGTCTGCATCCCGCCTGCGGGGCCTTGTTGGAACGCTTTGTGTTCTAGGCACTTCTGGCAGCGTTGTATGTGTCGGCGGGCGTCACGGATCATGCCGCGCCAGAAGTATTTTCTGGTTAGTCGGGCTGCGGTCTTGCTGATACCTAGGTGTCCTGCGGTGGGGGCGTCGTGGGTTTCCCGGAGTATCGTCCCCCGAAGCGGTTGGGGGACACACATTCTCCACTCTGAGTCGGTTCGGGGCCCATGAGTGTCTGAAATGTGTCGGTACAGTCGTCCCTGGATGACTCGATACTCCGGGTAACGGTGTGGCTCTTTCTCGGCGGCGGCTCTCATCCTCTCATACCAGGCGCACCCAGAGGGCGAGTCTAGGCTATCTACCTCCTCTGCTGGTGGGGGGGGGGGGGTTCGTTCTCTGGCTGCCTGGAGAGGGCGTCCGCGACGACGTTGGACTCCCCCCGGCGGTACTGGATGACGAAGTCGTATTGTTGGAGCTCTAGGCCCCACCGGGCCAGGCGACCGGAAGGGTTGTCCATGGATTGTAGCCACTTGAGGGACTGGTGGTCGGTGAGTACGGTGAATCGGTATCCCTCTAAATATGGCCGCATTTTGCGAATGCCCCATACTACCGCGAGGCACTCTTTTTCGGTCACGGAGTAATTTCGTTCCGCGGGGTTGAGCGTACGGCTCGCGTAGGCGATGACTTTCTCCTCCCCGTTCACATCCTGCGTGAGGACAGCCCCGAGGCCCTCGTTGCTGGCGTCCGTCTGGAGGGTGAATGGCTGGCTGAAGTCCGGGCATGTCAAGATAGGCGCGGCCGCCAGTTGCTGCCGGAGTGCGTCGAACGCCGCCGTTTCCTCTGGGCCCCAGGTCCACTTCTGCTTCTTCTGGAGCAGTCGTGTCAGTGGTGCGGCTAGATCCGCGAATCTGGGAATGTACCGTCGGTACCAGGATACCATTCCTAGGAACCGTTGAAGCTCCTTGATAGTTGTCGGTGGGGGTATCTTGGCGATAGCCCGTACTTTTTCGGGGTCGGTGGCCACGCCTTCGTTTGTGATTGTATGCCCGAGGTATTGCAGCTCGGTGCGGCAGAACTGGCACTTGTCCTTATTGAGCTTTAACCCCGCCGCCCGTAGTCGCTGGAGGACCTCTCGTAGGTTCTCGAGGTGCTCCTCGAAGGTTGCTCCGAGTACGATGATGTCGTCCAGATATGCGAACGCTCGGGGTTCTAGTTGGGGTCCTATGACCTTGTCTAACAGGCGTTGAAAGGTGGCTGGGGCGGAGTGTAGTCCGAAAGGCATGACCTTGAACTGAAATAGGCCTCTCCCTGGTACCGTGAAGGCGGTGATCGGGCGGCTGTCGGGGTCCAGGGGTACCTGCCAGTATCCGTTGGCCAGGTCCAATGTGGAGATGTACCGGGCGCCACGCATTTTTCTAGCGTGGCTTGGACCTGGGGCAGCGGGTATGCGTCCTTTTCCGTGACCTCGTTCACTCGACGGAAGTCAATACAAAACCTCTTTTTCCCGTTCTTCTTGGTGACGATTACGATTGGGGAACTCCATGGGCTGGAAGACGGTTCGATAATTCCTTCCGCGAGCATCCGGGTCACCTCTTCGTCTATAATGGCTTGCATGGCGGGGTTGCGGGGCGTGTACCGATGTTTCACCGGTTCGGCCCCGGCTTTCAACCTGAGGCGATGTTTCGCCATGTGCGTCAGCCCCGGTAATTGGTCGAAGTGTTGCAACTCGCTGACGAGGAATGTTTCGAGGTGCTGGGATTGTTCCGCAGTGCATCCCTGGAGGCCGGGGTTTGATTCCGTGACTGCTGCGGCGTCCGTAGGTCTCCATCGCATGCCCCGGACTTGTACCGTTAGTCCGAGGGCGTGGAGGGCGTCGATCCCAAGGATCACGTCTTGTGTGAGGCTGGGGAGGACCCCACACGTAATCGCCAGGACGCAATCCCCGACGACCATCTTCACTGCCATTTCCCCATCCAGTGCTGCGGTAGCGCCGTTGGCGACTTGCACCCACCGGTCCGTGTTGGTGGCGTGGTCGCCGTTGTGCCTGCACCACTCTGCTACCTCCTTATTGATATACGAGAGGGAGGCTCCCGTATCTAGTAAGGCCTGGAACTCTCGGCCGTAAAAATTTACGGGCAGATGGGGACGGCTATCGGCTGTTGGTGTTGCGGAGGCTGTTGGGGCTGGGTGGTCCGGTTGTTGCCTCGTCCTCCGGGCCCGTTGGCGTTTCCCGCCGCTGGCGAGCAATCGCACTCTCGGCTGAGCCGGCCTTCCGTTCCGCATCGACTGCAAAATCGTCGCCCCGGCCGGCGGCAATCCCGGCGAAAATGGCCGCGTTGCCCGCAATTCCAACAGCACTGGTCTCTGTTGTACCGATTGCTTACTTCGGCGAGGCTGGGTTTCGGCGGGTCTGGCTGGACTGGGGTGTGACGGGGTTCTTCCTCGCGCAGCGCCTCGAAGTCGGCGGCCAAATCGAGGAGCCCGGAGAGCGAGTTGTAATCTGCCCGCTTAATGTAGTGGCGGTACTCCGTCCGTAGGTTGGAGTACAGCCAGTCTAGCTGTGTGGCTGCGGACATACCACCGTGGCGCCGCATCAGCGTTCGTAGCGCCGTGGCAAATTCGCGTGCGGTTTCGTTCGGGCGTTGGCGTCGTTGGTGGATGGCCATTTCCAGTTCGTGTAGTCGGCGTCGCGGCAGGAACGTTCGCCGGAACGCCTCCAAAAAGGCGTCCCACGTCGGGAGGTCGGCTTTCTCGTTCCGGTACCATTCAAGGGCCGAGCCTTTCAGGATCCCGGGGAGGCAGCGTAGCATCTGGTCCGGAGTGATCTCGTAGCTATCGCGGAGGTCATCTAGCTGGTCGAGGAAGCTTTCTGCTCCCTTCCCACCATCGTAATGGCCGCCCCACTTTCTAACCCGCTCCATTGCGTGGTAGGTGTCGGTGGGAGCTGCCGTTGTGGCTGTCTCCACCGGGCGTCCTAGCCTTGGGGAGAAGCTCAGTAGGGGCGCGGCTAACGTGGTGATGCCTTCCCCTTCGCTTGGAGGGTCGATGTTGATCGAGACGTCGCCGTCCTTGCTCATGGCTCTGATGTAGGCCACTACTCGCGCTCTTAAGGTGTCGAGGTCTCCGGTCTGGGTGATTCCGTGTTTTTCGGCCCACTCCGTGAGTTTGGCTTTCGACAGCCCGTACACCCAGCTCACCTTGGTCATTCACCCGGTGTAATACTCGAGGTCCCTGTTCGGGCGCCAAATGTAACCTCGTTTCGTCGAGGTTAGCTACCGGAAGGGTATTCGGGGCGGTCGGGTGAATGAGGCGCAGTGATCTGTTGCACGGGTCTTTATTCTTAAGGCTAAAGTACAAGCTAGCCCGGCCAGGTCTGTGCTGGCTAACAGGGTCTGTGCGGCTTAGTCTAACGCGGCGTTTATCGCGATGGTTCGCAGTCGGCGCGTCGCGGTCGCGGTCTCGCAACGTTTCGGCGGAGGCAGGAAAGGTGAGTGGTCGTACAGGTGCCCTGGCTGTGGTCTCCACCAATGGCCCTGACCGGGAAGCCTTGAGTCCGCTCGCCCAGTGGGTAAAACCCGCGGGAAAGACGGAGGCTGTAGGATGTCCTCCGGGACAGACAAAGCCTGACCCTAAGATTGACAGCGGATATCGACTTGCGTCTAGAAGTCGGCGAACTCGCGTTCTTCTAGGCGCCGTGGAGGTAGAGGAGTGCAAAAATACGCAGTAATACAGCTTGTGCTACAAGTGATCACTGGGAGAGCTCTGACCGTTCGCCTGTAACGCTCGTGGTAAAGTCTGCCTGACGGGCCCGTCGCGCTGGCCTATATGGGCCGCCGCGCCAACTTCGCCAGCGAGAATGTCGCTCGGCGCGTGGCCATCTCGCGGCCGCGCCAGGCGCGCGTGGTGGGGGGAAGACTCGCGTCCACCCGTAACTAGTTCGTTACACAGATACAGTAAGATGAATTTTATTAAATATACAATCTAATAAGATGAATTTTATTAAACATACAATCCAATAAGATGAATTTTATTAAACATACAATCCAATAAGTTGAATTTTATACATTTATTTAAACATATGAATTTGATCGAGACCGGACCGTGACCGGACCGATAGTTTGAATCGAGCTTAACGAATCAATTTTAAACATAAAATATTCTTACTTTTGTTACTGTGATCTAAAATAATCCATAAAAAAAAATATAATCATTTGGTACGGTGGATGCAGACTAAGGTCGATTCAAACTATCGGTGCGGTCACGGCCCGGTCTCGCTCAAAATCACATCCGTGAGCGCCCACACTACTATCAAGCCGGATGAGTGAGATGAAGTTTAAACATACAATACAATATATACATACAGTATACAGTAAGAAAGAAACATTAAAAATAATATTATAATATTTTTATTTAAATAAAAAAAAAAATATTAAAAAAAGGACGACTCGAATTTTTTTCCATGTGTGAATGATGATGATGATGGAACCTTACAAATTGCGGCCGCCTCGGCCCCGACCGCGGCCTCGGCCCCGACCGCGGCCACGGCCACGAGCCCGGCCACGGTACTGATCCACGATCAGTGTCTGGATCGTTGTGGCTTGTGCGCGCAGGCTTCTAGCCTGCTCGCGCACAAGTTTTATGGCGGCCCAACGTTGTTGTTGGGCTCTGACTTTGACACCACTCCGCTTGTGTCTGCGTGTCGCATATTCTCCTGTAATTAGTATAAAATAATTGACCTCACTTTTATTATTTGATCGGTTATGTAATAAACACAATAATAATGCTCAAATCAGGTTAATTCTTATGAAAATCTATCTTAATTTTTAAACTAATGAAAGTATTATTAAGAATTAATACCACGGGCCGTGGCCGGGCCTGGGGGAGGTTGCAAATATGGTGACGGTGCCACCATTGGTGGCAGCATTGGTGGCAGCGGCGGTGGCAGCGTTGGTGGCGGCGTTGGTTTTGCGGCTGTGGCATCCAGTGTCAGCGGCAGCGCGGCAGCCGTGTGGCTGCAACTGGGTACAGCCGACTCGCTGCAACTGGGTATAACCAGCTGGCTGTCATCAGGTGCAGCCAACAAAATAATTTTGTCCTCCTCTGTATCTGGAAATAAATTTGAATAAATGTATATAAAAAATTGTTATTATTGTTATTAATTAAATAATTAATTATTATTAATTCTACTGTGGGTTTATTATCATTAATAATGATCAACTTACTAGCTAAAAAGGCAGTCCCCTGTCCATTCTGCAAAAAGTAATAAAAAATTAATTAGTAAAGGAGATCAAGAGTTTACAAAAGCGGCTTATGATAGAAAAAAGTCATACATTATCCATCAGCGGAAGTAGACCGTAATTGTATAGCAAGTAAAACAACAAGATATTAGGTAGACACATTGAAGCATATTCTAACTTATAACGCCAATGACTAGAAATATCAAACATATCTGAGTTGAACGTAAATGAACATGTAAACTTTATGAAAGTCTTTAATAGCCACTTTGCCTACGTTAAGTATCAGTGGACGTAAACCGTAATAACTGTATGTATAACAAGTAATACAACAAGAAGATATTGGATATATAGAAACATATTTCAACTCAGATGTGTTTCATATTTCTAATCGTTGGTGTTACAAGTAAAATATGCTTCAACGTGTCTATCTAAAATAATATATTCTTGTTTTACTGGCTATATACAAAATACGGTCTACTTCCACTTATACTTAATGTAGGAAAAGTGCCTACCAACGACTTTGAAAATGTCGTAGCTTACATGCCCATTCGTTAGTTTTATGATAAATCTCACGAATCAGGAATAAATTTCTCACAAATAAAACTAACGAATATATCAATTCTCACGAATGAAACTAACAAATAAAAATAAATTCTCACGAATAAAACTAACGAATATACTTACAATTTCTGGGTCCGTGTCCATGGCTTGCAGAGCACGTTTTTCCGTCATTTTGGAAGTTAGCTTTTCTCTGAAGTTGGCCTAGATGCCAAAAAAACAATCGACGATCAAGGCGCATTTTTTAGTAAAAATATCGATCTATCGAAATTCTTCATTCTTCATTACATTTTGCCATCGACGAAGATTTTAAAGAAAGAAAAGAAAGAAAATGTACTGTTACTAGTGATGGGATCTGAAGCGCTTCGAAGCGCTTCGAACCTATATATATGACGAAAAGTTCGAAGCGCTTCGAACATGGTTCGAAGCTCTTGAAATGTCTTGGTCGGCTTCGAAGTCTGAACGGATTCGAAGCGTGATCAGCTTCGAAGTCTCGAAACTGTTGGTTCGAACCTTGGTAGGTACTCCGTGGCCCCCCGTAGGGAGGACAACACCGAGTGCCTCACCAAATTTTATGGCTTTCGACCCTCGAAGGGGTTTGAATACCATTAAAAAGAGGAATGTCTAGGATTTTCGAATTTCTCATCAGATCTGTGCGAAAACGATGCCAATCGATTCCTTGTGTTTCACCGATGAAACTAACACCAAGAACGACGTAATTCGGACCATAATGAAGGAAATTCCATGAAAAATCGAATTATATCATTTGAAGTTACCTTCGTTAAAAATAGTCCAATTTACATAAAATTTGATACGATTTTCATCGGAAAAACATAAGGAATCCATCGGTATCAGTATTATAATTAATTATTATCATAATCATATTATATTAGTATTATTATTATAATTACTTTTTATAAATTATTCCTAACTACTTTTTATAAATTATTCCTAACTACTTTTTATAAATTATTATTAATTACTTTTTATAAATTATTATTAATTACTTTTTATAAATTATTATTAATTATTATATTTTATTATTTATTAATTATTTTGATACTGTTTGCATCGACCCAACCCGTGTGACAATCATACCCGGTCTCCCCTACATTCAAATTCGATTTTTCATGGAATTTCCTTCATTATGGTCCGAATTACGTCGATCTTGGTGTTAGTTTCATCGGCGAAACATAAGGAATCAATTGGCGTCGTTTTCGCACAGATCTGATGAGAAATTCGAAAATCCTAGACATTTCACACTTTTTAATGGTATTCAAACCCCTTCGAGGGTCGAAAGCCATAAAATTTGCAGAGGCACTCGGGAGTGTTGTCCGCGCTACGGGGTGCCAGGCAGCATTCTGTAAATACACCGTTCAAAGAGATTCGAGACTTCGAAGCGCATCAAGACTTCGAAGCCGACCAAGACTTTTCCAGACTTTTAAGGTTCGAATCAGGTTCGAATCGCTTCGAAGCAGTCTCGTGACACCTAAGACCGATTCGAAGCGCTGGGGTCCGCTTCGGACTCCCATCACTAACTGTTACATATAGGTAATATATATCGGCAATGCGGTGCACATGATTTCTTTTCGTAGTTCTCAAAAAAGTAAAAAAATTACGTCGAGTACATTATTGACGGGGTAACCAAAAGGCGAGGGTAAAGAAGACCAAAAAAAAAAGAAGATAATAATATATCACCAAAAAAAAAGAAAATAATAATAATCACCCAAAAAAAGAAGATAATAATATACATGAAAAAGTCGAGGACGGAAAAGAGTATCAAAAATCACAAAAAATAAAAGGTAATAATATAATCACAAAAAATAGAAAAAAAATATACAATACAAAAAAAGATGTGAAATCAAAATGAGCTGCCAGTACATAAAATGCTGTGTTCATACATTCCATTACGATGTATTACATAATGTTAAGCAGATATATTTTTATAAAAATAAATATTTTAATATGAATAAATATTTTATTCAAAATACTTGGCGCTGCTCCCCGAATTGGTGTTGCTAAACTGAATAAATATGTATAAATTGCATTAATCTTTTTCTTGCTTGCTTGTGCTAGCGTTCGTGAATGTGTGTATACATTGTAAGGGAGTTGTTGTAAATTATTAAGTAATTAATACTAAGCCAATTAACATTTTTTCGGTTTCGCAGCGCCAAGTATTTTGAATAAAATATTTATTCATATTAAAATATTTATTTTTATACAATATACTAGTGAAGTTTGATCGTTTAGCTTTGGAACACCCTGTATATGTACTTGCTGCTACCGTAGAACGCTGTGAATATACACCCCTATACTTTATTCCGTTGTGCCTGCAAAATAGTTCTACGCTGGCAAAATTTGTTACATCGTATGTATAAATGTCGCAATTATTCAATCTTTTGAACCGTGCCTTCAAACTATGTTAATGCTCTCGGATGCCGAATAAGCAGACCAGCGGCGAAGATATAACGCTAACTATATTCACCTTGTCAAGTCATCCCGACTTAGTAAACACCACGTCAAGTAATGTCCAAGATTTTATGGTGACGTGACTTACGACAGAAGCGGTTGTTTATCACGGTGTCAGTGTGACGCTCGTGCCGCTCAAGACGATAAAACGAATGAGCTATGCGAGGTACACTCTGAGGAATTGTGCGCCGGTCTTGAGGACCTTTTGTTGCCACACTGATTTTAAATTAGAATTTATACGGTGCCTGAAAACGTTTCGACGAAGCCTCTGTATCTACTGCGTTTGTACTTCGTATTTTCGTCAAAACGGATATAAAACTTTCTCCCATCGGCAATAGTTACCAACAATACTGCTGACAATTGTGATGATGTAAATGCAGTAAAGAAAATGACAACGCCTTCATCTGGCTAAAAACGATTAGTACAGAATCATTTTACGATGCATAATATATTTTCACGTAAAAAGGATAGTTTTGTTGATTCAACAGAACTTGCTATAGATTGTATTATCATGATTACTTGATTCACCATGTTTGTCACAGTTTTATAGTCAAAACATGATCTTCCATTCGATTTACATAAACTTTGATTCAGTAATCTTATTCTGGTACTAACTGACAAGCTAGTGTTGTCCATCAAGGGGTGGGATCCCTAGCGCACCTGTATCCAGCTAGACAAGCTGTATTTTGGTTGTATTTTGTTCAACTAGCATTCATGTGTATGGTAACAACATAACAAGGGCAGAATGGTGGAAGGTACCCAAGACCAGAAACTTATGTTCGGCCGCATCAGCACTAACTTCGCAACGAGTTGCAAATGTTTAATGTACTCTTTTTATCTGCGCGTATCACTCAGCGATCGAAACAACTGGCAGCCGTTTGGCAGCGAGGTGGGTCGTGAAAATTTCAATCATGCTGCACATTAAGGGCATTCAAATCATCCAAATCATTCGCCGGCGTGTTTTAAGCCACGCATCAATCTGTGCGGTTCAGTCGCGGCGTGTCGCGATGAAAAGACGAATGCTTACGCGGATAGGTAGTCTGGCGATCCGCCAACTCATAGTTAGTAAGTTTATTCCGGCCAACTGCCTGGTGCAACGCGCATGGGGGATCAGCTTTAGTCGCAGGTACATAATATACGTCTCCGGCTTTTATTCTCAAACGGTTTCAGGTTTATGTGTCATATAAAACCCGACTGCGTATCAAACGAATCGTTTCTGGCAATGCGTGCTACGTGTTTCACCTCCTCATTATATTTTCACTTATTCGATCACTGACACTCCACGTGTTTCCTTTCACTTAGATTTAATTAGTTCACCTTACGCCCTGCGTGCCAATAATATCCCAATAAAAAATATACGTTGATGGTTTTTCTAAACCTGAATAGGAATACTTACCTATTTGTTACCGTGAAAGTGGTTTAACCTCAGTCTGTTCCGCCTTCGAGGGCTTTATGACTCGGACATAGGCTATTTGTGGCCTTGAAACGGGGCGCTTGAGACTACACAGTAAGGTGGACCTTAGTCACACTTGTCGAAAAATAATTTTGAGATTCTTGACGGGGACACACCCCAGGATGGTTAGGTTTTGATATAAAAAATAATGTGAGCAAAATTTGAAATCGATCGGAGAACGGGAAACCGTGCCTCATCGCATTTGAATTTTTTTATTTTTGTAACTCGTTTTTCTCCATTGCAGTAGGCATATTGTTTATATACATTTTTATATATCGTTGGATATTTCATTTACGCTCTGTAATAATATAGAATCAAAGTATAAGATCACTTAAAAAAAACATCATGTCCTGCAATCTAAAAAATTAACCATAAAAAAATACTGTTTTCGTTGGTATTATATTTACGCTGTCAAACAGTACAATGTTCGTCTAATTTTTTTCTTCATATAATTATAAATAACAGAGTAAAGGGAAAAGTACATCCGAAATGCACCAATTTTTGCAGATATTTTTCAATTTATTTTAAAAACTAGAGGTCTAGAAGAAAACCTGACTACTCCACTCAATGCAACACACATTTTTCCCCCGGAAAACATCAACAAAAGTGGTAAGTCACATTTCGTCTTCAATACAGAAGACAACAGCGGCGGGCGTATCCATTGCAGCTCAGCGACAGAATCGTGAGAAAGAGACTCTGTCCTTTATGCATTTTCCAAAAGGACTATCCTTTCTGAATATGATGCCGCTTGGTTTATAGTAAAATTCGCAAACTTATAGATTTGACAGCTAAAAACGTCAAGCGGCAACCTATAGCGTCGCCTTTGCCCAGAAACTTTAAACACGTTTTTCTCGAATATTTTTTTCTCTTGTTTTTTCCTGATTGCGAACGAATGGAGGTTCAGATCGACTTGAAAAAAATTGCAGGATGTGTAAAACATGTGCCATTTCGCCGCAAACCTTTGATATGGTCCGTAAAAATTCGAGATTTTCATAAAAAAATTAAAAAGTCACCGGATTTTAGTAGCGCACAAACAAGAACGAATTTTTCTCGGAAAAATCGCCGTTTTTCAGCCACCAATCGTATAATTTTGATTTAATTTTTGTTTTTATAGGTTTGGTCGGAAACTATGAATCCAAAAAACAAGAATTACACCTTTGAAATCGGATTGCGTCACATTTTAAGACCGATATTAAGGGGGGAGACCACTGTAAAAAATCTGAAAAATCAATTTTTTCTTTTTTACATTTTCTGAAAGACGTACATTTCAAGAATGCTGTCTCCAAATTTTATGAAGAAATTCGAAAAATTGACGGAGATATAGTATGTTCTGTGAAGCGGGGTCAAACGCGTGACTGAGCCGCGCGGAACATTGAACGCGTTTTCCTCAGAATGACATTTTTCAACCGCGTTGACAGTCTACAGAGAAAACTATACGTCCAATTAACATGGTCAAGGACATTTCTTGTACGGAAAACCCGTGGCTATTACGTGACGATCAGTTTTTTTCAATTTTCGACCTGCTTCTATTTTTTTTATTAATATTTCCACAATTTTGTACCCCGAAAACGTAATTTTTTTGTTCAGTGGTCCGCCATTTTGTAATTTTTTACAATTTTGACTTCTTTTGATCGTCACGTAGTAGAGGCAGGCTTCTAGTTTCTGAATATTATTGTGTTTTTGAATTCGGATTAACCATATGGCCTGGGCACTGTCAACGCGATTAGCATGTTTTTGCCACAGCCCAAATTTTGACGAAGAGTATACAGGAAACGGATTTATGAATTTGATTGAAAAAAATTTTTTCTTACCCTTCGATATGTACACTATTAACTATACTGAACAATATATTGATTTACTTGCGTTGTTTGGTTGAAATTAATTCCCGAAAACACCCTTACATTTCGGACCGTTACAGTGGTCTCCCCCGTTAAGGAAAAACGACGGAAAAACGACGGAAAAACGTTAAAATGTTTACCCGTCTGCAGCGCCATTTTTAAAGCACATATATATTTCTTACCATTTATTATTCAATCCGTATGGTAGTAATAAACATTGGTTAAAAGGATATATCTGGATGTGCTTTCATTTTTTTACAAATAAATAAAGGACAGAGTCTCTTTTTCACGAAAAACGACTGCCTAGTCCCCTTAAACGCGCGCGACTACCACTTTCGACGCCGTACGTTTTGCCAAACTATTTCGCTCTGCTATTGAAATCGAAACATGACTTACCAATTTTGTTGATGTTTTCTGCAGGAAAAATGTCTGCTGCATTGCGCAGAGTAGTCAGATTTTCATCTAGACCCTTAGTTTTTAAAATACATTGAAAGATATCTGCAGAAATTGGTGCTTTTCGGGTGCATTTTCCCTTTGACCGTTGCACAGTGGTACATAATCACACTTTTTGTTCAAATCACCGTACAGGTCTTAATTTTTTAGTAAACTTGACGATTTTTTTTTAAATTCTTCCCAATTAAGTCTCTATCGATCCCTCCGGCCGGAATTTTGAATTTCGTTACTGTTTTTTTTATATTTAGCGAAATATACAGCACTTTTAGAAAATCGGTGTCTGTGGGTTTTTTTGGGTTAAATCTATAGTGACAGGGTCGAACACATTTATTATTTTTTTAAATGCTCTCTGGGATAATTCCCATTCTGTGTCTAGATTTTTAATTCTAGACGCAGCATCGGCCTGTACGTTTTCCTTTGAAGGAATGTAAGAAGCAACTAACCAGATCTTTCGTCTCTCACAACATTGCCAAATCTGTCTGGCTACTTCGCTCAGATATTTGAATTTAATACCACCCGCCCTATTAATGTAGGCAATTGCGGTCGTATTATCTATAGTCTATACGAAGTAAAACTTCGCAGTTATATGCATTTTCAGCTAAACATTTTAATGCAAAAAAGGAGGCAAATAACTCAAGATAATTGATGTGAGATTTTTGGTAATTATCTCCGAAAATCTATACGCACTAAGTTTCTTCCCAATAAGCTAATTTTCTGAAATTTGGCTTCGATATATTGAATTTGTCATGGTTAAAAAGGTAGACAAAAAAACCCGCAGACACCGATTTTCTAAAAGTGCTGTATATTTCGCTAAATATAAAAAAAACAGCAGCGAAATTCAAAATTTCGGCCGGAGAGATCAGTAGGGAATTTAATTGGGAAGAATTTAAAAAATAATCGTCAAGTTTACTAAAAAATTACGACCTGTACGGTGATTTGAACAAAAAGTGTAATTATGTACCACTGTGCGTTGTTCAAATATATATATATAATATACAATTAAATATAAAGTTAGTAAGCTACATCTACAGTTTAGTTTAGTCTCTGTACAATCGACGAATCTCTACTTGTATTAAATTCAATACATATTCCAAGGTGTTGCCTTTCAGCATTACAATCCCTTCGTCCAAACGGTATACTTGTGCGACGGTGTCAAAACGTTTCACTAGAATCTATGAGTGCTGAATCTACGGATTCCAACTCTTCTGCCTCCTCATGATCAGATCGGGAAAACCCAATGTGGTCACTACTTTGACGGTCTGAGCATCTTGTTAATCTAATTTTCAATATGGACAGCCTAAAAAGCGATGTTTCATTGCACACACAAAACCGAATTAAATAAATTACCTATATAAATCTTTAAAATAATTTTATTAACTGATAAATACGCAATGTACGTAATATTACGTAAGGAGGGGGGGGGGAGGGGTTGAAATATAAAATCTTACAAATTCTTATACTGGGGTAGGGTGGGGGTAAGAAAGGACCAAAAATTACCCTTGCGTATGTTACGTCCTGAAGGGACTTTTGGCGAATCGCCCTGAGCGGCTAGGGTGATTCGCGGGGTTCTTACTCGATTAAGGTGCTAAAGCACGCCTTGACTAAACTTACCGTAGGAGGATAAGGAGAAAAGGGGATTAAATCAATGGTGACACGGAATTCATGGGAAAATAACATAGTAAAATATATTCTGAATAAAAGGTTAAAGTAATTATAAAGACATACCCTAGGGACGGCGCTCCGTCCCTGCTATCGCAGTGAGCTCGGGTTTCGGTACGCTTGCCGATTATCGCTTCGTACGCTCTGTAGGTCGCTCAACCTAGCGCAGGTCGTGGTCGCTCGCTGTGCTCTCGGGTAGCACAACGGAAGTCGGCACAATCGGAGTCCGTCGCTTCGTTCTGTCTCGATCCGTCGCACGTGTTCGCGGAGTCAACAGCGGTTCGTATCGCGCTCAAGGGCTCTCCCGGCTAGGCCGTTCGCGGTATATCGGAAGGAGTTACCCAGGGCTGATCTCGACCGTCCGGACGGGTGTCGCGGTATCTACGTGGAGGCGAGGTCGCGGTTTCTAGACGGCCCGTTGGCTCGTCGCAACTTCCTAGCACGAGCTCTCGAAAACGAATCCCTGTTCCGCGGTTCTTCGTCGCGGGACGAACCTCGGACAGGTCTCTTGGATGGGGAAAACCGCCCCGTCGGCAGTTGTCGCTCGCATTCTTTCGGAAATTTCCGGACCCGTTCATGGTCGCGGTATCCACCCGCTTGCTTCACGTTCGTCGCAACGTGACCGACACGCGCGAGGCGATTCCGCTGAATCGCCGTAGGAAGAATACGCGAGGGCAGCGAGCACGGAATGGACCTGAAGAGCCCATGTAACACGTAATTAAAGGACGGTCTCTTATGGGGAAGTAGTTAGGCTATGCCGATTCTGGACCAAGTTGTGGCGAGGGGGTGAGGCGGGGCGGGGGAGGTACCGCGCTCTTCCGTGAGATGGGCGAGGGGGTGAGGCGGGGAGGGGTACCGAGCTTGTAGGTGAGGGGGATGACGTTACAAGGGAGGGGGATTCCAAGATGGCGTCGACCGAGTTCGTAGGTGAGGGGGATGACGTCACGGGGGAGGGGGGATTTTCAAATTTTCAAAATGGCGTCACGCGCATTTCGTATTGGCGCCACCTACTGGACGTTTAAGGTACTTTGAGCTCGCGTCGGTATTTGGGCCGGATTTGGTAAATTTTCCAGGTTTTTTCATACATTTCGGGTTGGCGCCACCTATTGTACGTTTAAGGTACTTTGGGCCCGCCATGGTAAATTTTCCAAGGTTTTCATACGTTTCGTGTTGACGTCACCTGTTGCATTGTCTAAGGTATATTTGGGCACGCGTCGCCGCCGCGCAATCTCCGTACGTGTGCGGGGATCGGTGCGCAGGCGCGACCGCGAACGATTCGTGGAAATTCAAATCGCGTCTTCGATGATGATTTCTGAGAAAGAGAGTGGACCATGATTTCTGAGAAAAGATAAGGAAATATTTGAATCGTGGGACCGGTACAGCACACGTGCAACATAGAGCGATAATTATTATTATTATAAATCAATCATCGCGATAGCCCATGGAATAAACATTGCACCGCGACATGCAGTGTGTTTATATCTGAGCAGGATCGAACACGTTTCGGGCGCCTACGTGCACACTCTTCGTGCCGTGTGTTTATGTTTCAATCGTGGGACCGATGCAGCGCACGTGCAATGATGTATACATATAGCGATAATTATTGTAAATCAATCGGTGCGATAGCCCTTGGAATAAACACGACATTGCATTCCATGATAATTTCTGAGAAAGAGTTTATATATATCTGAGCATTGACTATCTCGGGTATATTATTGAAAATGGAAGGATCCGTCCATCGGAAGATAAAACAGCCGCCGTTGTAAGGTTTCTGGAGCCTAGGGATGTTAAAGCCGTCCGAAGTTTCCTTGGGCTGTCAGGGTATTTCAGAAAGTTTATCCAGAACTATTCTGTCATCGCGCGTCCACTGTCTGACCTGCTTAAAGATAAGACACCATTTCGTTTTGATTATAGGGAGCGTCGGGCATTTGAGCGCCTTAAATCTCTTCTTAGCGATAAGCCTGTGTTGAGGTTGTATAAGACCAATGCAGAAACTGAATTGCATACAGACGCGTGCAGTTTGGGCTTTGGAGCGATTCTAATGCAAAAAGATAGCGAGAGTGGCATGTTCCATCCGGTGTACTACGCTAGTGGAAAAACTACGGCCGCGGAAGAGAAATATTGCAGTTACGAGTTAGAAGTCTTGGCAATTGTCAAAGCGCTGCAAAAATTTAGAGTGTACCTGCTGGGTATTGATTTTAAGATTGTAACCGATTGTCAGGCATTCGCGTTAACTATTAAAAAGAAAGATTTATGCGTGCGAGTGTCCCGATGGGTAATATTTTTAAGAGATTTCCATTATACGGTTGAACACCGCCCAGGTAAGAGTATGGCTCACGTCGACGCGCTCAGTCGTAACCCATTGTCTGAAGTTTTGTACGTGGAAGCGAGTGAAGAGACCGTCCTGGCAAAGATTCGGAAGGCGCAGCAAAAAGACGATCGTATACAAGCGATCATGGAGGAAGCAGAGAAGAATAAAATGGATGGTTTCTGTACGAAAAATGGGTTGTTATACAAGGACGTTAACAGCGATTTGCTACTGGTGGTTCCAAAGGATTTGCAAGCGCAAATCATACGTCGCGCTCATGAGCAGGGGCATTTTGCGATAAGTAAGACTGAAGCGTTACTAAGAAGAGACTTTTGGTTTGATGGGATGAGGACTAAAATTGAGAAAATCATTCGAAATTGTATAAGTTGTATACTGGCGGAGAGAAAACAGGGACGACAGGAGGGACTGCTGCATCCCATTGATAAGGGTGGGGTACCCCTTAGTACCTATCATATTGACCATCTAGGTCCTATTCCTAGTACGCGAAAAGATTATCGCCATATCCTCGTAGTGATCGATGCCTTTTCGAAGTTCGTATGGCTATACGCCACTAAGTCCACCAGCACCGCCGAAGTGTTATCCCGATTGAAAAAGCAGTCCGTAATATTTGGTAATCCTGACCGAATAATCTCCGATCGAGGTACAGCATTTACCTCTACTGCTTTTAAAGACTATTGTAAAGAAGAGGGCATCCAATATGTTTTGGTCACGACTGGCGTACCCAGAGGTAATGGTCAAGTGGAGAGGGTTAATAGGACGTTAATACCTTTAATAACTAAGATGTCAGCGCCGAAACCAGAAGAATGGTACCGTTACCTGGACTTGGCGCAAAGATATTTAAACACTACACCCAATAGATGTACGGGTACCTCACCATTTAACTTATCATTCGGCACCCATATGAAATTTAAAGAGAATCAGTCGATACGGGAAATCATTGATCAAGAGTGGTTGACCGTATTTCAAGAGGAGCGTGACGACCTTCGAATACGCGCACAAGAAGATATTTCTAAAATTCAACAGGAAAATCGAAGAAGTTATAATAGACGCCGAATAAAAGCCATGCAGTATAAGGAGGGTGATTTAGTCGCAATCATGCGGACTCAGTATGTGCCGGGATTGAAATTCGACGCAAAATTTTTAGGTCCCTATGAAGTAACAAAAGTCCTAAGAAACAACCGGTACCTCGTACAAAAAATTGGAGAGTCCACAGGGCCCTATTCAACGTCAACCGTGGCAGAATACATGAAGCCTTGGTACGAAGGAGATATCGACGGCGACTTAACCGCGGACGAAGAGGATGAAAACCATCTGAGGACAGATGGTTAGGTGCAGGATGGCCGAGTGTAGTAACCAAATTGCGCATTAAAGACGCTTCTCGAAGAATCGCACAACACCGCGCTCAGCCGTTGAGATAAGGAGAGAGGTAGGGCAACGCTGAGCCGCGTGGGGAGACGAGGCGGGGAAAAAAGGCGTGCGACGGAACAGTGCGAAAAGACGCGGCGGCGAAGTAACGTGGCCAAAAGACGTGTATTGTTTTCCCTTATATATTGTATCCTTATCACTCTGTTTTTTTGTCTACTTATTAAATAAACTACACAATTATTCCTACATATCTGAATCGTGGGAGTAGTATACAGCGATCGTGTAAGGGTGGGGAAAAATTTGAGGATACGTGCGAACTGCATCTGACGTCAACATAGTTCGATGGCGTTTTAAGAATCACGGCTAGGATAGGTGACTAGTATATTAAATCCTGCAGTCGCTCGGTGAAGATCGTGAAATACGTTACGCGTGCATAAGTATCGCGAGGCATGGACTTTTTCGTGAATTCGTACGAATTGTTGCGGGGGATGATTCCACTGCTGCGTACCGAAGAACAGTGCTACGAATGGTTCATATCATGTGATGAGTATTTACGCCTCATCCGCGAACATTTTAAGACTCGAAAAGTATCGGAATCGAAACAACAACGTTTGACATTATTTATGTGTAGTGTGGAAATAGTGCGAACGTGTGTTCGAAGCAAACAAGCATGCATAGTCGCTGAATTGGACGCGCGAGATGCATTACTCGTGTCATCGTCTTCCGACGACTACGATAACGATGGTAGGGTGAACTATTTATCGACATTACTGCAGTTAGATGACGAATCACTGACGATCGAGCGACATAAGATTCGTAGTGTGTTAAGCACACCGACATTATCCGAGACGTCATGGATCAGCATCTTTCGACATGGATTTATGCAATTGTCGCGCGAACATCGTCAATTGTTACGTTATATCGCGCGACACAGTACTGCGGGTAAATGTTCATTATATTGCATCGTTGGAGATAAGGACGTGCACCTTAAGCGTACGGAGTTTACTACCATTGACGCTTCTACATGACATCGAGAACGGAATGGTCAAAGTACTGGAAGTATTGAGTCCTGACACAACAACAATTTCAGTGAATAGGTTTTTGTGTCGGCAATTGAAACGATATTTGGAGGATCATACGAGTCTACCGCGAAGCTCGAAGCTCGTCCTTGTACCGCTGAGATTCCGATTTCCACATATCGAGTATGATCGCATCACCTGGAAAAGCCGCATCATGAAATCAGATGAAATCGAAGATCTCTGGGAAATTGACTATTTATGAAGAAGTGAACTCTTTGTGAATAAGCGAACATGGAGGGGTTCATGGACATGTACAGGGTTTTGTCCCAGATGTCTAAGCTTTCACGGACTATTGCGGAATTCCGAGATTGGGTGGATCATTGCGACACGTGCCTGCAGCTCATCGTCGAGTACCAGAGCAGCGGAGGAATGTCCGTGGCCGCGAAACAACGCCTAGTGTCGCTGATCACGCGAATCAAGACATTGCGCGCGATCGTGCGGGAAAAGTTTTCGTGAGTTGGTTGCGGTGTTTCGATCGAATGCACCCAAAGTCATATGGGAAGACGTGGAATCTGCGTTTATAGGCCGTATTTCAACTGGTGCGGTTATCAACGTGGGACACGTCGATCCGCGTCGATTTTTAGAAGCTACTCGACGAATTGTGAGTTCGCGCGTCACGGACGTTATCACGGCACATAACAGCGTGTCTGTGAATACGAACTTTAACGCGGAGTTTATGTTGGGAGAGAATATGGAGATGAAAAGTTTCGGTACGCGACATCGAGTACTGTTCATGACTTCGAACGTTCGCGAGTGGTACTCGAAGCACGTGGTCGCTCCCACGCTAGTGATTCTCGAGGAGTTTCAAGATCGCGACAGTGGATGGACCTTAAGGGCAGTGCTAAATATTCTAGTGAATATTGTTACGATTTTGGTAGGGCATCGCACGAGTTTACTGAACGGCAACGATAACAGAACA
Source organism: Andrena bicolor (assembly GCA_960531205.1). Taxonomy (NCBI): domain Eukaryota; kingdom Metazoa; phylum Arthropoda; class Insecta; order Hymenoptera; family Andrenidae; genus Andrena; species Andrena bicolor. The sequence goes on along the minus strand of OY482664.1, from coordinate 25,359,456 downwards.
TTAACAGCGGGTAACGAATACAATTAGTTAGGCGGAATACAATATCGAGACGTCTGCTAGCAATGGTGGCTGACTTTCGAGTGACAGCTTGACAGGCGATCACCTTCTTCTCGCTGTCCTCTTGCCCCGCTCGCGAGCAGCAGTGGACCTTGGATTTCCATCCAAGGGGTGTTCGCAATACTGCTCCCCCCTCCGGAGAAGCGGTCGTCCCGGCCGCTGCAGTCTCTTCAACTCCTGCAGCCGTACCCTGGTGCGGAAGGGTGGAAAGGTCGCCGCGTGGCCCCTTCGGACCGGCGCCTCGGCATTCGCCTTCCCGCCTAGGGAAAAACGACTCCGAAAACCCTGGGCAAGGCGTGGGTACGTGGAATCCTCGGTCCTCGTCCGTTGTCGCCGCTGCTTCTGCGGCTGTCCCCCGTCGTCCTGCTGCAGGCTGGGTCGCGCACAACGGCTCCTTGCGTATCGCACGCAACAGCTCCATGCGTCTCCCGGGCAGCAGCTCCTTGCGTCTCGCACGCAACAGCTCCTCGCGTATCGCACGCGACAGCTCCTTGCGTTTCTTCGGAATCCCTCGACGGCGGTTCCTCCGGGGCCCCAACGGCGGAATCCCGCGCCGCTCCGGAACATCCTTGAGCGGCTCCGCTCCGTCCATCGCCCCCCAGCGGTCTGGACGCTCCGGCGCTGCGTCCTGGTTCGCCCTCGACGGCATCCTGATTCGTCCTCGACTGCATCCTGGCTCGTCCTCGACGTCCTTCCAGCAGTCCTGCGTGGCCCTTCGCTCTTCGAAGTTCCCTTGTGAAGGAAAACGTTGCCCTCATTAGACCAGAACCGAAGACAACCCGTTGGGGCCGCACGAGCCGGAAAACTAGAAAGGAGGGCCAAACGCGCAAGCAGAGGGTCGCAGCTAGTCGCAAGCATGCAAGCGGCCCAGCCCCCAGTCCAGCCACCCGTCTCGTCAGCCCTGGCCGTCTTCTGTCTTCTTTCCTGTTCGATGTCCTGCGACGTCTTCACTCCTCTTGCAATTGTCCCTCATATTCCGCAAGGCGTCGTACGTGGACCACCTTGCACTTCTTCCTAGGCGAACGTTGAATCCTGTAGACGACGTCGTTGGTCTTGCTCAGCACCGTGTAGGGTCCTTCCCAGTTCGCCCTCGAACTCCCTTCGTCACAGCTCTGCAACTCTGCGCACCTCGGGCGCCTCCCCGTTGCAGCAGATCCGCACGCTCACACGGCAGCGCTAGCCCGGTTCCAGGTGTGGTCGACCGGTACTTCCCCCAAAACGAACGAGCCCAGGTCCCACCGCTCCAACGGCCTCTCTTCGCTCTTGGAGCCGTTCCTCTCAATTCCTCAATTCGAAGCAGTTCCTCTGGAGATGTCCGATCCTTCCACACCGCCAGCAGGGTTTCCTCGTATCGTCGTTCATTCCTTCGGGTTCCTCGAATCCTCGCTGCTTCGCCGGGAACCTTTCAAAAGTGTTGGAGAATTCAGCCTTCCGGTTTTCCGAGTACCGTTCCCGCGACTCGTCCGCGGGGCCGCGAGATATCGCCTCAACGGCCTCTATCTCCAGAGCTCTGGTCACGGCGGCTCTCAGAGACGTGAACCCGCCGAGTCGCAGTTCTCGCTGCATAATCGAGCTGGACAACGCCGTCACGAACTGGGACGCGGCAAGTTTGTCGCGGGCTTCCGCAGGGCAGTCGGCGAATGCGGACTGCGCTAAACATTCAATTTTGGTGGCGAGCGGGGAGATGCTCTCACCCCGCTGCTGCCTATGGCTCTGGAAGAGCACGTAGTTCAGATTGGACAAGTTCTTCGCCCCGTAGCGAAATTCTAGCGCCGAAACCAAATCCGCGTATCCCTCGCGCTGGGTGGCGGAGAGCGTTGTGAGGACGCTTCTCGCCGGCCCCCCGAGGGAAGGAATCAAGGCCGTAGCCTTCCTTTCGTCATCCCACCCGTTAGCACGCGCGATCGTCTCGAACTGCACTTCGTACTCTTCCCAGGACGTTTCTCCATCGAAAACTGTCGGTTTCACGGCGTACCCCGAACGGAGTACGCGCGGCTCCGCAAGGGGGGCAGCGGCGGGCGCAACGATGGGGGCGGAGACATGCGTCGGGGTAACACTATTTACACCATTATTTACATCACTATTTACATCGCTATGTGCATCATTATTTACAACCGCGACTGTCTCCACAACCCGTGGACTCGCGCCGATGTCAACCGAGCCGTGGGTACCCTGCAACAAGGAGAGTACGACCTGGATGCGATCTTCCATTCCTGTCAACCGGGCCTCGAGGGCCGCCTGTGCTCTTCGGTCGGCGGCTTCCTTTTCCTCCCTGAGACGGTCCTCCCGCTGCCAGCGGGCCTCGTTGACCCTTCGCAGTTCCCGCATCTATCCCGCGATGTTGAGGGTCCGCAGGCGCCGCGGAAGCGCGAGTGGGCATGCCGCTCCGGGCGGGCATCCCACTTCTGACACCAATGTTACGATTTTGGTAGAGCATCACACGAGTTTACTGAACGGCAACGATAACAGAACATTAACAGCGGGTAACGAATACAATTAGTTAGGCGGAATACAATATCGAGACGTCTGCTAGCAATGGTGGCTGACTTTCGAGTGACAGCTTGACAGGCGATCGCCTTCTTCTCGCTGTCCTCTTGCCCCGCTCGCGAGCACCAGTGGGCCTTGGATTTCCATCCAAGGGGTGTTCGCAACAATATTAATAAGCATAATCCACTTCGAGGCGGTTGCAACGTACCGCTTCCGCGCGCCGTCGTCCCGAAGAAAGCGGTCGTCAACATAAAGAACAAAGACAATACATGTTTCTTGTGGGCTGTCGTCGCTAGTTTGTACCCTGCTACTACGCATGCGGATAGAGTCGCATCGTATCATCACCACTTGGATGTGTTTCGCACGGGCGATATGACTCTACCCGTAACGTTGGACCAGCTGACAAAGTTCGAGAGGATGAACGATGTGTCGGTGAACGTGTACGCGTGGTCCGACGGAAGCTGCGCGCCTCTGCGTTTGACCGAGGACAAGCGAGAGAGACACGCGAATCTCCTACTGGTGCAGGACCCCAACGAGCCTCAACGTTTTCATTTCGCGTGCATTCGCAGCATGTCGAGACTGATTTCGAAGCAGCTCGGCAATCACGGACATCAAGTATTCGTTTGCGAAAGGTGAGTAAAATATGGTATATTTCGATCGATGTGTTATTGATTATTATGTTGTATTATTAATACTATTATCGTTGCAGATGTCTCACATTCTTCCATTCGAACGTGCAATTGACGAAGCACAACGTGGACTGTCAGCGTCTGAACGAGTGCGCCGTCGAATTGCCGTCCCTGAAGGATAAATGGTTGCAGTTTGTGGGAGATAGGGATTGAGAACCGGCAGAGCCGAATGTAAAACCCACAGTGTCTATATAATTCTTTATATTGAACGGTGTTACTTCACTAAGCATCGTCGTCGGACTGATTCTCGAACTCTCGACGGCGAGTCACGCGCTAAGGACCGGGCGTCCTTATCTAAACAAATGCTGTCATCAAGACGTCGACGCATATCGCGGAGGGCCTGAGGTGTCTATGCCTCGGTACCCGACTTGACGCCGTAGGGATCCGAATCCAGATACATATTGCCACAAGTTCAAGAACTTTAAAAATAAGGAACGAGCGCCATTCATCATTTATGCGGACTTCGAATGCATGCTGGAGGACGTCGAGCCTGCGGAGCAGAGTCGGACGTACACATACCAGCAGCATAGAGCGTATAGCGTGGGATATTACATCCATTGTTCCACCGACGCGTCTCTGTGCAGTTATCGCGCGTATCGTCACGAATCCGAGTGCGTGAAGTGGTTTGTACAAGAACTGCGTGACTTTGTGAACATTGCGTATTCGTGGTTACAGAACGCGAAACCGATGAATTCGTTGACGAGACACCAGTGGCAAAGTTTTAACGACGCGATCGTGTGTCACGTGTGCGGACAACCTTTCGTCGAGGGGGACAAAAAAGTGCACGACCATTGTCACTCGACGGGTGAGTACCGAGGCGCGGCCCACGTGTCGTGTAACTTACAGTTTCAACGATCGTACACGATACCGGTAGTGTTTCATAATTTATCAGGCTCCGACGCGCATTTCGTGATTAAGGAGTTGGCGTCCGCGTTCGAGGGACAGATCGACCTGCTACCGGTAACGAAGGAACGGTACATATCATTCACAAAACACGTCAAGGGAATCGACGCCGAGAACAACGATTGGAAGAGGGGATTGAAATTTCGATTCATAGATTCGTTGAAGTTTTTGGCCGCTAGTCTGGAGAACTCGCTTCGGACCTTGGCAAAGGACGACTCGCGATTCTACGACGCGAGTTTCAATCCCTGTCGGATGATCAGTTCAATCTCCTTACAGGAAGGGCGTCTTCCCGTACGACTACGTGACGTCATATATCAAACTGAATGATACGCGTTTACCGACCCGCGAAGCGTTCTATAAACGGTTGAACGATAGCGCCGCGTCGGAGCCTGATTACGCGCACGTCGCGAACGTGTGGAATACTTTTCGCGTACAGACATTGGGCGAGTACAGTGATTTGTACTTGAAAACAGATGTACTGTTACTCGCCGACGTATGCGAAAGTTTCCGCACCGACTGTATCGCGAGTTACGATCTAGATCCCGCGCATTATTTTACGCTACCGACTTTCACGTGGGACGCGATGCTCAAGTGCATCGGCGTACGATTTGAACTTTTAACGGACGTGGACATGCTACTGTTCGTAGAGCGTGGCATACGCGGCGGTCTGAGTCAGTGCTCGCACAGGTACGCGCGTGCCAACAACAAGCACCTGCCTGCAGGGATGTACGACGAATCGAAGGCATCGACGTATCTGATGTACTTCGACGTCAACAACTTGTACGGATGGGCGATGTCGCAGGCTATGCCGAAAGGTGGGTTTCGATGGCTGGACGATGTGACGGCTGCCGCGCTCGATGTATCATCCCTATCCGACGGCGAGGACACCGAGGACACCGAGGAATCCGAGGGATACCTGTTGGAGGTCGACATCGAATATCCCCAGGAGATTCACGACGCCCACGCTGACCTTCCATTCTGCCCGGTGCGCGAGCACGCTCCAGAAGGAAAACAGACCAAGCTACTTGTCACGCTCGACGATAAGGAGCGATACGTCATACATTATCGCTACCTGAAATATTGCGTGCGACACGGTTTACGCGTAACGCGAATTCATCGGGTGTTGCGATTCGATCAGTCGCATTGGTTGCGCGGCTACATTCGTTTGAACACTGATTTGAGGACGCGGACAACCAGTGAATTTCAGAAGACTCTGTATAAATTAATGAATAACGCAGTGTATGGAAAAACGATGGAGAATGTGCGGAATCGCGTAGATGTGCGACTGGTGACGCGGTGGGACGGTCGTTACGGCGCGACAGCGCTGATCGCAAAACCGAACTTTCACAGTCGCACGATCTTCTCCGAACTGTTGGTGGCCATCGAAATGCGCAAACTGAAAGTGAACTTCGACACACCGATATACGTGGGGATGAGTGTACTGGACGTATCGAAAGAATGCCTGTATGAGCTCCATTATGCGTATATGCGTGCGGAGTTCGGTGATAAGTGTAAGGTCCTGTACACCGACACCGATAATTTAATGTATAGCGTGGAATGCGAGGATGCATATGAAACGATGAAGCGTGACGTCGCCCGATTCGACACGAGTGATTACGCGGTGAACAATCCGTACGGTATGCCCCGCGAAAACAAAAAGGTGCCGGGACTTATGAAAGATGAGAACAACGGCGCCTTGATGACCGAGTTCGTCGGATTGAGGTCTAAGATGTACGCAACTAGAACGTTTAACGCGGTAGTGGGGTCTACGAGTGAGACTAAAAAAGTGAAGGGTGTGCGGAGACACGTGGTCGCGAATCATGTACAATTCGACGATTACATTCGTTGTCTCCCCAATCTCACCGAGAAATCGATTCGACAGAAAAATATACGCTCCAAAGAGCACCATGTGTATACCGTGAGTCAGGAGAAGAACGCTCTCAGTCCGTTCGACGACAAGCGGTGTATTTTAGCCGATCGAGTCGACACCCTTCCGTGGGGTCATTATCGAATCCCCGAGCTCAAGACACACGAACGTCTCCAGTTTGACCCCGACGAGTCCCTCGAGAATTCCATTGTTTAGTATGTTTGCATGCACATATATATATACGTTTCTTTCTTTGGTTATTTATTTATGAATATATGTATAGCGTAGAAAAGTCAAAATTGTATATAGCGTGGAATAGCTAAAATTGTATTTTATACGCGTTGGTATATATGTATATATGTATATTTTTTCATACTTTATTAAGATTAATTGTACGTATATACGAGAAGGTGAAGGAGAATGTGAAAAATTGAATAAACGGACACTGTATATATATATTTATATTTATGTATTTATTTTTCATTCATTTATTTTAGTAACATCGAGTGTGTTTGTGATCGGGAATCATAGAATATCCTTGTTGCTTATCCACGAGTTCCGCGACGAATCGAATCCGAGCCACTTAACGTACACCTGGTTTCCTTTACGACGAATAATCTTCTCGACCAGATAGACGTCCGGATTCGCGACCGAATGTAGTTCGTACTCGTAGAATCCACCCGAGATCGGTTCTCCTGCGGAATCACGCAGAATGTACGTCACCGGACACGTTCGTTGTACGGTTATGATTTCAAACACCTCGGTTGACCAGTTCGGAGTGTAGGGTAACTGTGGGTATTACTGCGGATGCCCTGATTACTGCGGATATTCTAAAACAGATCATATTTAATGTTGGAAAGTACATAATATCTTGAAAATTTTTCATAAAATTATTTTAAACTCTATCACAGATAATTATTAATAAATATGTACAGCAAAGTTATTATTAATTCTTTTATCGTAGTTTGAAATTTGTCAAGGCGAAACTTCGGTCGATTCCCGATATGGCGGTTATGAACACCTACTTGAAAAACATTTATGCTTTTGTTATTAACAGTAATGCATATAATGTAGCGTTATTGCTCGATAGAATAAGAGTCATTTTTTCAGAAAAACAGTAAATCAGTCGTCTACATTTTAGTTTTAATTTTTATTTCTCACCGCAGTATTAGGTGCAGTACTTTACACCATGTGCATGTATTACTGCGGACCGACGACTGCGTAACCTAACAATTCTTCCGACCTTATTACCTTACTACAGCAGGGAGTCGAGACCGAAGCAGAAACCGAAATTCAGACCGGTCACATATCGGTCATGTAACCAGTAACCGGAACGAATGAGGAGAGAAATTCTGACCGTAATAGCGAGAGGTTGCAAAAGGGAACCGAAGCTCCTGGCCAATTGCACTTTGGTCGGGAATCGGGGACCGCGTTCTTAGACGAACGGGGACCGGTCGGTCGATCGGTCGCCACCTAATGTATGGAGTGGTCCGCTGACTGGTCAGGGCTCCGGGTCGGTGTTGTTCGGGTGGGTTCGGTTCAGTTCGACCTAGCTGAATAGGCCGGGAAGTTATGTATGCTGTCCCTGTCGGTCTCATTGTTTGTCTCTCTCGTGATGGGATTTCTGAATGCAGACTGTTGCAGTTAATTGTTAATACTCTGACACTGTCGGTCCCAAAGTGCGCCGATCTACCGAGGCATTGTTGTATTTGAAACAATACATTAAGAAGATGCTCGTCAGCTCCCATCGACTTTAATAGAAATAGTTAATATAAAATAAATGATTGTTAAAATTGAAATACAAGAAAATGATTGAAAATATATTTTGTGATTTTTCATGTGGTTATTTCAAAAGTCTGTCCAAGTGTAGAAAAAACAGAAGATACAAATGTAACAAAATGTAAATATGTATTTAATGTAAACTTAAATAACAAATTACACAGCGAAATTTATTATAATCTCTCGCAGTAACATACGAAAACATTACTTTACATCTTCTACATCAGTCATACCTATGGCATTGAACCGTAACATTATATGGGACAGGGACTTTTGGGGATAAGCACTATTGAAATTCAAACAAAAGCAGTTAAAGAAACTCTTCCACATACATAAATGACCCGATTATGGCGGATACGGGACCAGTCGATTTTATGTTCCGACCTGATTGCAGGAATACGGGGTTGCGAGTGATATTGTAAACCGCCCGCAATAGTGCAGCGCGTGGCTCGCTTACCTGAAACGGGGCGCACCTCTGCCTTCGTACATACCATCCTACGAAAAACCTTATTTTATAGACAGTAGGCTAGAAAGATGGTCATACTTATTTAGAATTTAAAAACATATGATGTTGCAGGCAAAATTGGGAAAATAAGAATTTGCCTAAATTTTTTGTTTCATGTTACTAATATGCATTTAATAAACTATTATGTGAATAGGCAAAATAATCTAAAGTATAGCGTAGTTTCAAAAAGAGATATGCAAAAATTTCTGAAAATTATTTATATAAATATTTCATTGCGACTGTCAAAGTAATATTTCATTTATAAAAATATTTAAAGTAGGGTAAAGTGGGGCAAAACCGGGTATGCGGGTCAACCCGGGTATCATTATTTTTCTACAGGGTATCATTGTAGAAAAACAGTAATATCTATAAAATTTAATAAATTTAGAAAACAACGTAAATGTATTTTTAAAAATTTATATATGAATCAAATTAATTGATTTTATTTATTATTATAAATTTGTTTCATTTATACTATGTATTTCGCTGTGGATTGCAAAAGATGCAAGGACAGGTCACTAACGTGATAAAAAGTAATTAAAATAACCTACTAAATATTTTTAGTCACGATTTGCGATTCGCAACAGGGATAGGTAGTAATAATTTGTTTCACAAATTTTAATCGAACGTATTTCTATTTTCTTCCTATTTCTCATGAAGTGATGCTAGTTGCCCGCATTTCTATCTCTCCAGACTTTGTGTCAACCGTATTGCAATCGGTCGAGGCACTCGGGTGACCGTTTTGCCAACCTTTCCATACATTAACTCGAACCTCTCCATATATTAACGCGACCGAATTCCCGACCGGTCTAGACTTTCGGTAACCGTAAGTCTGAGAAAAATTCTCTCTCGGTTATCGGTTGAGAGAAAACTTCGGTCGGCCGTCGCTCTCCGATTCGGTCGAGAGACCCGTAATGCCGCGTTTACACCAAGGCGAATGCGAACAAAAACATTGTTCGCGAACGTTTTCGTCTGTTCTTGCCGTGTCCACACCGCCGGAAATAGAACAAAACGTTCACATACGATTGGTACATTGAGTTTTGTTCATGTTTGCGGCGGTGTGGACACGACAAGAACAGACGAAAACGTTCGCGAACAATGTTTTTGTTCGTGTTCGCCTTGGTGTAAACGCGGCATAAACGCCACGCCGAACCTCTCAGGGTCCGCGACCGCGACCGTAACCGAAAGTCTATCGGTCTCGACTCCCTGTACTACAGGGGTGCACAAGGCAGCTGTTTTAGCGCCCAGCCAGGGGTGTGCACTTCCATTATATATCTGTTGGCAAAATTTAGTTAGGGGCACTTTTCACTCGTGGCGCTAGAATCAATAAAGTTGAAAGAATTTGGTAACAGATGGCGCTGATGAGATTATTTTGTGGCGGGAATAGAACATAATCCACCCAGTGGCAGTGTCACTATAGCGGTCAGTACATAACCCTACATAGGAAAGCGTAGGAAAGGTCTGGAAAGTGCAGGAAAGCATCGTATTGAAAGGTAAGAAATAAACGATTAAGAAAGAAAGTAATTGAATGGGGTAGTTATTGAGGACGCGTTACATTATTAGTTACAGGTACAAGATGGGACGGAACTATGGATCATGTGCTATGCCTGGATGTTTGAATACGCACTCTACGCGACATCACTTTCCAAACCTATAGAAAGACGTTACGACAGAAAGGTATATGCAAATTATCATGTGTGTCATCAACACTTTAGTGTAAATTAGGCCTGCCCTTTAAAGTGCAAATGCCTCCTCAAGTTCTGGGACCCAGGCAACAGCAGAGCGTGGAACTGTTACCTTGCTAACCATTGCGTGGGGTTTGGGACAACTGCAAGAGTGTATGTGCGCCTATACGCGCGAGGCCCAGCTATATAGACTTGTGGTACTTACGAACCAGGATGGACGCACACACAGTCTTGCAGTTCACCCACAGCCCGTGCTGTGATTAGCAACGTAAAAGTTCCACGCTCTGCTGTTGCCCAGGCCTCAGAACTTGAGGTATTTGCACCCTATAAAGGGCAGGCCTGGTGTAAATCATAATTCCTCGAACATGTACTTGGTACAAACAGCAGTATCAAACCATATTTGCTTTGATTTTAAGTGTCGTAAAGAATTAATTATGCAGCATATAATTAAAATAATAGTAACAATGTATGTGCGAAAGTATTGTAAAGCAGTAAATTCGTGTAACACCAATAATAACAATCCTTTTTTAATTGAATAAAAACTAAAAATAAATATGAAAATTGTATTTCAGTAATTTATTTCCTATTTGTAATAAAATTGCCTAACAAGGGAACATATGGAACCCACACACGCCGATTTTAATTGGGCTTTTGTATGAAGTAGTTCTCAGAAAAATATTTTGAGAACAACATCTTACAAAAGCTCCATTAAAATCGGCGTGTACGGGTCCCATATGTTCTCTTGTAACCAATACCATTATTCCAGGATTCAATTTTGCCGCCATAAAATAATCTCAACAGCGCCATCTGTTGCCAAATTCTTTTAACTTTATTGATCCTAGCGCCACGAGTGAAGAGTGCCCCTAACTAAATTTTGCCAACAGATATTATATAGGAAGTGCACACCCCTGCGCCCAGCTGCGAGCAACCCGTTTGTCTCGTTGCTAAGGTCAGAATCGGTGAGGAGAACTGCAGTAGTGTACGTGCGTGCTCGTAGGCTCGTAGCGTCAGTATATTTGGCTGGGTTCAAGTCATACCAAATGCACGTACACTACTGCAGTTCTCCTCACCGATTCTGTCCTTAGCAACGGGACAAACGGGCTGCTGGCAGCTAGGCGCTAAAACAGCTCCCTTGTGCACCCCTGCCTTACTATGTACTACAAATTACTAAGATTTAAATTATTACTCATTTCTGCTGATTTTAGTAAATAAAGAAAGTTAAATAATTTTTCTATCTTCAAGTGATATCTGTACTAAGGTTATGTTTCGTCTGACAGTAGACCGCAGTAATACATGCGCAGTAACTGGTATTTCGTTAATAACTGGCACGCAGTAATACATGCATGTCCACAGTAATTCATGCAATGACATTGATCGACAAATCTCTTTGTTTTTAATTAACTGTGCTTATTACCCCGCCCCTATATTTTTTTATGAAATTATTAAGGTCCCACCTTTCTTTTAAAAAAAGAAGGAGGAGCTTTCATTCATTTGAACGCCGTATCGAGGGTTCTGAAGTTAACCTACCTTAAAAGTCCGCAGTAATACCCACACCTACCCTACCCCTTCTCGAAGAGAGTCTTGAACTTGCTCACGCGTACCTTGTCACCAACTTTGAATTTCGCGCGTCGTCTAACTCAGGCATGGAACTAAAGTGAACGCAGCGGCCGTTTTTCGGACGCAACGCCTCCTTTCTCCCGCCGCGCGTCTTGGCCCCCGCGACGGCTCAGGTTCGTGGAGCGCCTCAGGCCCGTACCACGCGAACCGCGCGTGGCGCGTTGACAAAACAAAAACGCATCGACAATCGTGGTCTCTGGGTCGATGTGGAAACCTATTGATACAATGTCGCCCCAATGCGTCACGCGCGGTTCATATGGTACGGGTCTGAAGCGCTCGAAGCTCCTAGGCCCGCCGCGGGGACGAAGACGCGCGGCGGGAGAAAGGAGGCGTTGCCTCCGAAAAACGGCCGCTGCGTTCACTTTAGTTCCATGCCTGGTCTAATTCCTTCCGATGCTGAGGGTGAAAGGGATTCATTCGCGGCGAACGACAAACGCGTCGCGGGGGTTACGTCAACGGGTCGGGCGTTGATCGTTCGGTGCTTGCGATGATTGTAGGTGTGTACGAGCGCAGGTAACAGGTCGACCTAACGATAGGACGCGTTCGAGGAGAATTTTTTCCACATGAGGTTTTTCAACGTGCGATTGAAACGTTCAACGATCGACGCTTTCATCACGCTGTACGTGGAGTAGTGGCTGATCCCGCGAGTCTTCACACATCGTTGAAACTCCGCGTTGTAAAACTCCTTACCCATGTCGATTTGTAAATTTCGCGGACATCTATCGCTCTGCTACAACACGATCGTGAACGCCGCGGTCACATCGCGTCCACTTTTTGTTTTCACGGGTATGGCCCACGCGTACTTGCTGAACGCATCGATGATCGTTAGTATGTAGTGATATCCTCGATTTTGCTTCGCGTACGGACGCATCTGCACCAAATCGACCTGCCACAATACATCGTAGCCGCGAATCACGACGCTACGCCGTGGAAAATTTCGTCTCGCGGGAGGGTGTAATTCGTTCACTAATTGTACTCGCTCCTTGCTCATGCTTCGCGGGTGGGTGGGGGATGGTCACGACGTTCCAAGGATGTTAGAAGTAGTATGAGTTCCTCGAGTGCTCGCAAAACGCAATCGATACACGTTTTTCGTGATAGTTCGTTATTATTAGACGTTTCGGAGCCGTAGCCGCTATTTTTTCTGATTCGTCTCTTTTTGTCGATAACGTCGGCGATGTTTTTGCGAATGCTTCACGTCGTCGTTGTTGTTCGAGGTTATAGCAGTCGTCGTCGTTGTCGTCGGCGGTTCGTTCGCCATTTCGTGTTGCTCGATGAATGACTCGCGGTTTACTGATGTCAGCGAGCTACGAGAAACTCGTTAAATCCTCTTCGATATCGACCTTCGCACATGGAACTATCCTTATCGATCACCACGAAATCGTATCGTCGACGCCAACATCTCGCGCACAAGTCGTTGAACGACTCAAACGTCATGTCTGTGTTCACGTGATCGTTGTACACGTGACGCAAGTTCGTACCATCTTGTTTGAACAGCATAAGAAAATTTGAGTTGTCCCTGATCCAATGTTTCGGTATTCTAGCGTACGATTGACATAAATAAAAGCAATCCACATTCGCGTGACGGCCCATGGAGAAGTATTCGCGTATCGCGTTCTGTTCGTCGCACGGCACATCGTCGAACACGAAGATCGAATCGGGCCGAGCGTCTCTCGGTGGAACGATTTCAGCGTTGTCCGAGTAGGGAAAGTATTCGATTCCGTCGACGAGCGACAACACCTGTTCGAGATATCGATACTTTGGCTGATGCAATGATTTCGAGTACACCTACACGTTCTCGAAACGCAAACCGTTCGGACTCTCTAGCATACTTAGAAGTACGTTCGTTGTTCCGCACCCAGACGGACCACAAATCACGCCTCGTACGTTGTGCGGTAATAACGGGCCGTGTCTGTTCGATCGACTCGGATCCCTATCATCCTCGAGCATTCTGTTCGCGGTCACGCGAATAACGTCCGACTGTTTCGCGAATCGCATATTATATAATCGACTATTTATATTCGTGGCACGCGTCGCGCAGGTCACTATTACAGTGATCGGTGACGCGTGCGTACGCGTTTATTATTGTATTAGCTATCGTGACTATTCTAACGTATATGATTGTATCAACGACCGCAACGTCTCACGGACTAGGGAAGAATCAGAGGAGGAAGAAGAATAATCAGAAGAAGAAGACTGGATCGGGTCTCGTAAACGATATCATAAACCGTCTGCCGTTCGAACTACACGTTCCAGGTTATCAGTTCTGCGGACCGGGAACGCGTTTGCTAAAGCGATTGGCTCGTGGCGACGAAGGTGTGAATCCTCTGGACGCAGCGTGCCATGATCACGATATCGCGTACTCTAGTCGCAAGGATTTAGAGGGGCGACACGAGGCGGATCGTGCGTTAGCCGAACGAGCGCGAGAACGAGTGTTCGCGAACGACGCGACCTTTGGTGAAAAAGCAGCCGCGACTGGAGTGTGGGCAATGATGAAGGCTAAGACTAAACTCGGCATGGGTATGAGACGGACGAAACGTAAACAGCGAAAGTCTGGAAGGAAACATCCGCAACGGCGACGACAACATCGCAATCTACGAGTGCCGAAACGCGGTGGCTTTCTTCCATTTCTTCCGTTCGTTTTGCCTGCTTTATTAGCTATCGGGGCATTGGCCGGTGGAGCGGCTGGTATAACCAAAGCGGTCAACGATTCGAAGGCCTCTCGAAAACAGCTGAAAGAGACTTTGCGTCATAATCGTTCATTCGATCCTGACCGCAGTAGCGAACGCACGTGTTTACATTTGCTCCGGTTATTCTATTAAAGTTTGAATTGTCAACGGTTTCGTGATCCGGTATAAGCTGATTAATGGCAATTAACAGCTCGTAAATCAGTTTCTTACATGCTTGATTTTACGTGTTAAGACTGCACCCCAAATCGGTAATCCGTTTTTAAAAAAATCCGTTCGGTACTTGTGAAGTTGTGAGTTCTTGAGTTGTGAAGTGGCTGAAATCGCTGCGTTTGGAATGTCTTCTGCCAAGTTCTCGTGTAAGGGGTGTAAGGCCCCCGTTGCATATCCGGTTACATGTGCGGATTGTGGCATTAATTCGCATCCAGGGTCCTCGTGTCTTATTCGAGCCGCCCACCCATGGCAGGAGGGCCGTTTATTGAGATGCAAGCCTGCCACGGAGCCGGAAATTGAGTCGGTGGCTTCACCCTTGCCAGAGGCTTCTCCACGGCCTACGTATCCAACTTTGGAAGACTTCAGGGATCTCATAAGGAATGAGATGGCAATATTCAGACGTGAAGTGTTGGACGGTATGAAGGCTGACATTGAGGACATTCGCAACACCTGCACAGAGCTGTCGGAGAGGGTAACTCTTTTGGAGGGTAATCTCTCATCTCCTGGGGATCGGATTTCCTCCGATGGCCTCTTGACGGAGCATGTTATCGCAGAAATCAACGAAAGGAGGATTAAGTCTCATAATATAATTATCCATGGGATGACGGAGTCTCCTAACGAGTTGCCGGAACAGAGGGCTACGTCGGATGTGGCAAACGCCAAATCTGTGCTGACCGGTATATACCCTGCTGATTATAGCAACATCCAAACGCACAGACTTGGTAAGGCAGGGATATCCGCTTCTAGGCCGCTGTGCGTGCGACTTTCATCTGCTGAGGTTGTGAAGAAAATTCTCAGTAATAAATTTAAATACAAAGGTCCTCTTAAAATAACTGATGACAGAACGCGTCAACAGAGGGCTAACTTGGACCAACTCCGGGATCGATTGAGGCGTCTCCATGAGAAAGGGGATAAGCATATGACTATAAGGTACATCAAAGGTGTCCCGAGGATTGTCCGACGTCAAGATCCGAGGAAGTAAAAAAACTAGCTGAGAATTTGGTCATCTATTATCAGAACGTGCGAGGCCTGAGGACTAAAACTAATGAATTTTTGTGTGCGATTGCGTGTTTAAATGTCTGTTATGATGTTATAGTGCTTGTCGAAACCTGGTTAAACGAAAGTATTTATACGGAAGAGCTAGGCTTATCGGAGTATACTGTGTTTAGATCTGATAGGAGTCCGCTTGCCAGTAACTGCTCGAGGGGGGGAGGTGTATTAGTTGCCGTTGGTAAACATCTGCGTTGCTCTGGTGTTGTTGTGTCTTGTAGCAGAGTGGAGCAGCTGTTTATTAGGATCAACACTGGTCAGCAGGGTTTTGTGTTGGGAGCTGTATACATCCCGCCTGCATCGAATCCATCGTTGTATCTTGACCATAGTCTCAGTATTGATGAGGTACTCCTCCAATTCCCCTCGGATAAAATCCTTTTGGTTGGTGACTATAATACCTCCCATATTCTATGGAGCTCGGACTCCTTGAATTGTACGATCCCTATCCTCTCGGTTCGTGCTTCAAATGTCGACAAGTTGGTACTGGATCACATCTTAGAGACTTGCCATCTTCACAATCTTTTTCAATTTAACCTGTACCCAAATCACCATGGCTCTTTCCTTGACCTTATCCTCTCCAACATTGATGGTATCCGTGTTGACCTATCTCCTGATGCACTCCTTCCTGTTGACCACTACCATCCTTGTCTTCTTGTTCACTGTAAACTGCAATACATGCTATCCCCCAGGAGTCCTGTAACGCCAAGGTATGACTTTGGGCGTGGGGACTATGAGCAGATTCTGTGTCACCTGGACTCTGTTGACTGGGATGTATCCATGAAAGATCTGCCACTTGACGAAGCTGTAAAGTTTTTATATGATCATATCTCCTACGTGATAGCCTCATTTGTTCCACTTCGTCGGGCCCGATCTGTTAATTATCCGTGCTGGTTCTCCGCTGAACTCATATCTCTAACTGTAGCGAAAAAGGCTGCTCACCGGGACTTCAAGAGACACAATAACTATCAGGACTATCTGATTTTTAGTAACTTGAGGTCTGCTTGTAAGCAAGTAGCCGCTGCTTGTTATAATAATGTTACGTTTTGGGTAAGGCATAACGCGTATTTACTGAACAGCAACGATAACAGAACATAAACAAGGGGGGCAACAACAGTAATAGGAACAGGCAACGAATACAATCAGTTAGCGTAAAGAGATATCGAGACGTCTGCAAGCAATGGTGGCCGACTATCGAATGACAGCTTGACAGGCGATCGATCTGATCGCCTTCTTCTCGCTGTCTCTTGTCCCGCTCGCGGGCACCAGTGGGCCTTGGATTCCCATCCAAGGGGTGTTCGCAACACTGCTTCCCCCTCCGAAAAAGCGGTTGTCCCGGCCGCTGCAGCCTCTTCATTCCCCTGCAGCCGTACCCTGGTCCGGAAGGGTGGAAAGAACGCCGTGTGGCCCCTTCCGTCCGCTGCCTCGGCATTCGCCTTCCCGCCCAGGGGAAAACCTCTCCAAAAACCCTGGGCAAGGCGTGGGTACGTGGGTCTTCGCGCCTCTGCCCTCCACTTGCGTCTTCGAACTTGCGGGCTTCTTTCTTGCGCGGCCTTCCTCTTCTCCGACGGCGCATCTTCTTCTTGGGCAGAGACAGGTGGGGCTTCCTGTTCTTCCGAAGGCCGGGATCCCTCGTTCCTTCCGCCGTCGGGAGGCACGGCGTATCTCGTGCGACGGCTCGACAGTCCAGGTTTCCCAGGCTTCCCTCGGCGGCAGTTCCTCCGGGGCTCCAACGACGAAATCCCGCGACGCTCCGGATCATCCCTGGGCGGCTCCGCTCCGTCCGTCGCCCCTCAGCGGTCCGGCCGCTCCTGCGCCGCATCCTGGCTCGACCTCGACTGCATCCTGGTCCGTCCTTGACGTACTTCCAACAGTTTCGCGCGACCCTTTGCTCCTCAAAGTCCCCTTGCAAAGAAAACGTTACTCTCATTAGCCCGGTTCCGAAAACAACCTGTTGGGGCTGCACGAGCTGGAAACCAGAAAGGAGGACCGAGCGCGCAAGCAGAGGGTCGCAGCTAGTCGCAAGCATGCAAACGGCCCAGCCCCCAGTCCAGTCACCCGTCTCGTCAACCCTGGCTGTCTTCTCTCTTCTTTCCTGCTCGATGGCCCCATTCCTCTTCTTGGCCTCAGGTGCTGAACCAGGGGACCGTCCTGTGCGCCCTGCCAGCGCTCCCGTCTTCGCGACACCCTCTCCAGCCGATCCAAGCAACGCTTGTCCGCCTGGTGGTTGGGGATGCCATTTCCCTCCTGCTGTCCACCCTCCTCTCCTGCTTTTTCCTGGGTACCCCGCGAGAACCTCCATTCCGGCCGCGCCGGGGGCTCGTAGGGTCTCCTCCAGGGGGCTGGCGGGGCGCTTTCACGTATGTCCGCACCCCGCCGCGGACTGCCACGCTATTATGGCACATTCGGGGAATTCGGGAGCGCATGGCCAGGCCGCGGCGGCAGTCCCCCGACACCTTGTCCCTCGTCGTGGGGTCTCGTGAACCTGAAACAGATTCAAAGGAAAAAGGGCCGAGCCACGGAGGCAACCTCCGCAACCCAGTCCTCCAGATTAGCTTAATCTAATCTTCTTCCTCGTGTCCGGGTCCTGCGACGTCTTCACTCCTCCTGCAGTGCTCCCTCGTACCTCGCAAGGCGGCGCACCTGGACGACCTTGCACTTCTTCCTGCGTGATCGTTGGATCCTGTAGACGACGTCGTTGATCCTGTCCACCACTGTATAGGGGCCTTCCCAATCCGCTTGCAGTTTCGGGCACTTCCCCTTCACTCTTCGTGGTTGGAACAACCACACTCGTTCTCCTGGCTGGAACACCATCGCGTGAACCCGGTTGTCGTACCACGACTTCTTCTTAGAACTGTAGACATCCAGACGGCGTCGAACGAATTCGTGGTTATCTTCCCTCGAATCCATTCGGAGTATCCTTGCTCGACGTCCTCTTCTTGTTCAACTTCCGGGGGCAGTCCTCTCCATAACTGCAGGGGTAGACGTAGTTCCTGGCCGTACAGGATCATCGCTGGGGTCAGTTGTGTAGCCTCATGCCGTGCTGACCGGTAGGCGAGGAGGAACATGGGGATCCATTCGTCCCAGTCCCGCTGGTGCTCCGAAACGAACATTGCAAGATATTGGAGCAATGTCCTGTTCAGGCGTTCTACCAGCCCGTCGGATTGAGGGTGCAGGGGAGTTGTTCGTGTCTTCCTGACTCCAAGCAGCCTCAGCAGTTCCTTGAAAACGGAGGACTCAAAGTTCCTTCCTTGATCGGTGTGTATCTCCAAAGGTACACCATGACGACACACCACGTTGTGCAGAAGAGCTCTTGCCACTGTGACAGCTCGCTGGTCTGTCATCGCGATTACTTCCGGCCACCGGGTAAAGTAGTCCGCCACGACCAACATGTACCTGTTCCCGGCCTGGTACCTCGGGAGCGGACCGACAACGTCCAGGGCAAGCCTCTCAAACGGAGCTCCCACGTTGTATACTCTCAGGTTCCCTGCTCCCCGTTGACGTGGTCCCTTCTTCGCCGCACAGGTGTCACACCGCCGGCACCACTCTTGAACGTCTTGTCGACACGTCGACCAGAAGAACTGTTGGCGGATCTTCGCCAAGGTCTTGTTCACTCCGAAATGTCCAGCTGCTGGCGCATCATGAAACTCCTTCAGGACCTCCGCAACCCTCTCGCGCGGCACCACCAAAAGCCACGAGGCCGTCGTGCCGTTGTGGGACTCCCATTTCCTAAAAAGCAAACCCTCATGAACCTCCAGCGAATCCCAAATTGTCCAGTAATATTTCAACTGCGGGGAGAAACGAGCAATGTCCTGCCAGCCCGGCTTCTCCCCTTCCCCCTTCTTTTTAAGGATGAAACCAATCGCTTCATCCTTCTCCTGGCTCCGTTTCCACTCGTTCCGGTTGTCACCGCAGAAGATCCTGTGAATTTTCTTCGTGGAAACTTCCACTCCAGCTTCTTTCTTCTCCAGTCGTTCGCAGTTCCTGCAGTCTTCCTCGATGCACGGTCTTCGCGACAGCCCGTCGGCATTCCCGTGAGCTCTTCCTGCGCGGTGACGAATCTCGAAGTCGTGCTCCTGGAGTCGCTCGATCCAGCGGGCGACCTGCCCTTCGGGGCACTTGAAGGTGCCCTTGAAGGTCACCCGTCTCGTCAACCCTGGCTGTCTTCTCTCTTCTTTCCTGCTCGATGGCCCCATTCCTCTTCTTGGCCTCAGGTGCTGAACCAGGGGACCGTCCTGTGCGTCCTGCCAGCGCTCCCACTTCTGACACCAATGTTACGTTTCGGGTAAGGCATAACGCGTATTTACTGAACAGCAACGATAACAGAACATAAACAAGGGGGGCAACAACAGTAATAGGAACAGGCAACGAATACAATCAGTTAGCGTAAAGAGAAATCGAGACGTCTGCAAGCAATGGTGGCCGACTATCGAATGACAGCTTGACAGGCGATCGATCCGATCGCCTTCTTCTCGCTGTCTCTTGTCCCGCTCGCGGGCACCAGTGGGCCTTGGATTCCCATCCAAGGGGTGTTCGCAACAATAATTATATTGTTCACACGGAGGATTGTATACCACGTAATATAAAAGCTTTCTGGAAGTTCGTGAATACAAAACGGGCAGCTGTTGGTATAGCAAACTCGATACATTTCGATGGTACAACCACGTCGTGTAGATCTCGAATAGCGGATATGTTTGCTGCTTATTTTGAGTCGGTTTATTCCGCACCAAATGTGGATTACTCATTCAACTCCTGCTCTCGATTGACATTGGGGAGATTCTCTCAGGGATAGACGACCTTGACGCAAATAAGAGTCCGGGCGAGGATGGGATCCCTCCGCTTTTCTTCAAACAATGCAAGTTCATTATAGCTAGGCCTCTATGGATGATCTTTAATCAGTCCTTATCTAGTGGTCGCTTCCCAGCTAAATGGAAAGGAAGCATCATTTCTCCGGTGTTCAAGGCTGGTGACAAGTCTGATATTACTAACTATAGGCCTATTTCTCTACTTAATATTATGGGAAAAATTTTTGAGGGTCTTGTCACAAAAAAGATCTATGCCCTTGCGTCTCAGTCTGTGATTTGTGAGCAGCATGGTTTTTTGGCTGGCAGATCCACGTGTAGTAATCTAGCTGTTTTTTGTAACTTTGTATCCAGAGCAATGGAAAAGAAACTGCAGGTGGATGCTATCTATACGGATTTCTCTAAGGCTTTTGATAGAGTTAATGTTTACCTACTGATTGATAAACTTGAGAATATGGGTATCAGAGGCGAGCTGCTGAGCTGGCTGTACTCATATGTTACGGGCCGGTCTCTAAGGGTCAAGGTTGGCGATAAGTTATCCAGGAAGGTGTATGTCACATCTGGAGTTCCGCAGGGATCCCATCTTGGACCGTTGCTCTTTTTGTTATTTATCAATGACATCGGTGGCTCCTTTCGCAATAGCGGTTTCTTGCTTTATGCGGATGATCTCAAGATCTTTAAATCAATAGAAAACTACGCTGACTCTTCGGATCTCCAATCTGACCTTGAGAGATTGGGTGAATGGTGCGTATCAAACCAAATGGACTTGAACATTGGTAAATGTTATGTTGTGAGATTCTCGCGTGGTAAGAACCCGGCTACCTATCCCTATGCGATATCGGGTAGTGTTCTTTCTACGGTTTCTTCAGCTCGGGATTTAGGAGTCATTGTTGACTCCGCCTTGTCATTTGATGAGCACGCGCGCGTTATATCGGCCAGGGCTAACAAAATTATGGGTTTTATACGGAGATCTTGTTCTGGTTTCAAAAATCCGAAAACTTTCCGCCATTTGTATAATGCGTCGATGCTTCCTCATCTGGAATATGCCTCTGTTATTTGGTCTCCGAAAACAGCCAAGAATAAGGCTCTTCTGGAAAGGGTGCAGCATCGTTTCTTGCGTTTTCTGGCTTATAAAATGAGACAACCTTTGCCCCGTTTCGATCATGATTATGGACCCATTATGCGTAAGATCGGCATCCGAACACTGGAGTGTAGGAGGACAGTTACTGACCTATCCTTCTTGTTTAATATTATCAATGGCTTGGTGTGTAATCAATATGTAATAGGGCTGATTGACTTCAATGTCCCTAGTAGACCCACTAGACATGCCGAACTATTCAGACCTCCTCTCTACACTTCCAGGTTTGGTCATGCCGACCCTTTTTACAGGATTACTAACCTAGCCAACCAGTTTAGGACTGAGATCGATATGTTCCATGGGTCACTTCCCGTGTTCAAAGCTAGTGTCTATAGAGCAATGTCGAATAACGTTACATAGGATTCTACTCCTACGCTGTACTTCAAAATTTTATGTCTGTATGTTTCTTTATATCTGTTATATTTTTATAAATTTTATATTTTTATATTCTAGATTTTGTAAATCTATAGTTATACTTTATATTTTATATTTAATATCTATAGTCCGTTATTGTTCTTTGTTTTTTTTTTTTTGCCACTTTTCACATTGTTTCTTCTGCTTTGGTTTGGCTGCAGTTGTAAATGCTGTTGTATATGATGTGTCTCTACTGTGCGTCTTTCTCATCATCTCCGTGTATAAATGGGTTCCCGTTCATGTTGAAATAAATAAATAAATAAAAATAAATAAATAATCGGGCGATGGAGGGGCGAGGGATGCATCTGACACCGTACAAACGAGGCGCGGGCTTGAACCCGAGACGCCAACGACGACTGCGAACAAAGAAAAAAAAAACGCCGATCGCATAGGCGCGTGGCGACGGTGGCGGCGATAACGCAACAACCTATGATGAACCTGCAATTAGAACGTGAATGCGCCAGCATCCCGTTCTTTCGAGGAGTGTTTATGCGTGACACGCTTCCCACGTGCGTACGAAGCAACAAATGCGGTATCGCGAATCTGGATGAGAATCGAGGCACCGGTACGCACTGGATCGCGTACGCCAAACGCGGACCGCGAGTACAGTACTTTGATAGTTTTGGGAATCTGCGACCTCCCGCGGAATTGATCTACTATTTCGGACGCGGTACAACGATCACGTACAATCACAATCGTTTTCAACGTTTCGACGAGATGAATTGCGGTCGCTTGTGCGTGCAATTTTTACAGCAAAAGTCTATGGAATTATGGCCTATGTACTGATATTACTACCGGTGTGCGCGTGTGTGTGTGTATGTTTGTATGTACTAAGATTATGTTACAATGTATCCATGCGTAATGGCGATTCACACCTTCTATAATAAAGACTCATAATATCGATAAATTGCCGAGTATTCGTACGCGCACGTCACTTCACCTCTCTCCGTCTCGCGAGTGTAATCTATGATATGTCGTTCACGCTCACGATAACGGGTCGCAGCAGCGCGCTCACGGTAAACTATTTTCCACCGCTAGATTTGAGTGATGGTCAATACGAATTATGACTCGCGGACTTGGAGACGTTTCACACGATACCGAACATTGACTCGAGCAACGATAAATTCTATTTCGTTGTGAACTATGACACCGAAAACAACTCCATCGTCGACATCGCTAATGAATGTATTACGATCCCCCACGGCTCCTACGAATTAGACGCTATCGCCGAGTATCTGAAGCAACGAATACTCGATCGATATCCTCGAAGACGCGGTAACAACGAGAACGACGATAACGGCAAGTACCCTCTAATGCTACGAGCTAACAACAACACCATGAAAAGTGAACTGTACTGTTCGTTCTTTGTGGACTTTACGAAACCGAACAATGTGGGTTCGTTGCTAGGATTTTCCCCGAAACGCGTCTTATTACCGAGAATCTGGCACGAATCCGACGGACCCGTAAATATTATAAACGTTAACGTGATCAGAGTAACGTGCAACATCACTACCGGCGCGTACAGTAACGATAAACAGGTGCACACGTTTCATGAATTTTCGCCTCGCGTACCTCCAGGATATAATATATCGGAAACTCCGCGACATGTCATTTACCTGCCGATCGTCGCATGAGCAATACACGATCTAACGTTGTGCATCGTCGATCAACACGATCGTCCTATAGATTTCCGTGGAGAAGAAATAACGATTCGTTTACACGTTCAACGACGTCTGCGCGATAGGTAGCGTAACCGTACGTGTATGTGCGCGTGTGTAGTATATTAGTGTTAGATCATACGTACGAACCATCAATCGTCGCTGATACTCCTACCGTCTCTGCCTCGCGTCATCTACGCAAACCTTTATCTACAGATGAAAGTGGAAGAAGAATAAAGACGGGAGGAACGATAAGAAGAGGACCGGTAAGAAGCATAAGAAAGCCGTTGACTCGTCGAAACGTACGTTACCTACGATCGTTAGGCTTCATCGTCGCATATTAGACACGCAATCACAATGTCGATTATTTTGGACGTGGCGAATACGCCAACCTTCGACAATCGTATCACGAAGGTCGAGTTACACACGTATAATCCGTACGCCAACACGACGTTCGACAATAGCGACGAGATAAGAATACCCATATAGCAGCAAGATCTGTACACGCTTCCGTGCGAAAGTTTTCTCTACATCGAAGGTCGTGGCACGTTGACAGCGCAAGACGCGAAAGGTCCGCCAACGTCCGCGATCTTTGTGGAAATCCAGGAATCACTACCACCATGAAAAATTTCGTTTCGTTGTCAGCCGAGAGAAGCAAAGCGCTTGCGAATGCCGGTTGGGATTATGATATCGATTACGATAAGGATACTTTTCATTCGGGTGCTTTCAATCTCTGCGTACCCCTGAACGTGTTATTAGGATTCTGCGAGGATTACAAACGCATCGTGATGAACGCGCGACACGAGCTAATTCTTATACGAGCGCGAGATGATTCGAACGCGATGCACTGCACCTCCGCCACTGCGATCCCGAAATTTGAGATACGTAAGATGCAGTGGCGTATGCCCCACGTCGTTTTGGAGGAAGTGAATAAGCTATCGATGCTTCGTATATTGGAAAGCGGACGACCGATCGCGATGAGTTTCCGATCTTGGAGCGTGCACGAGTATCCATTACTGCAAGCGACAACGAAACACACGTGGACCGTGAAAACTACGTCGCAAATCGAGAAACCACGATACGTGTTATTCGGCATGCGAACAGATCGAAAGAATCGTCCAAATAAACCCGCGTGGATATTCGACCCGAATAATCTTACAAACTTTCGACTCTACCTAAATTCTGAGACGTATCCGTACGATGACATGCAAATAGATTTTCGCAAGTATAAATTCGCGATCATGTACAATATGTATGCAAATTTCATCCGATCGTACTACGGTCACGGAGTTGCTGAGCGCGAACGAATTCCTTAAATACGCGCCTATCGTGGTCATAGATTGTTCTAGGCAAAACGAATCGTTGAAGAGCGCTACGGTGGACGTGCGAATAGATTTCGAATGCAAAGAAAATATCCCCGCTACTACTTCAGCCGTCTGTTTGTTCATACACGATCGTATAGTCGAATACGGCCCTTTAACCAACATGGTACGCAAACTAATATAGCGTGCGTACGAGTTCGATTACTACTACTACTACTACTACTACTAATACTGCTACTGTTTTAAATCGTCGAAGTCGAAGACCTCAGTTACTGTTCCGACACCGTCGCCAACGGTGCTACCTAAACGAATAATAATGTTCGCATTGTCGATCTGCAAGATTTCAATATCGAACGCGAGTTCGTTGTCAAAGAGATCGCGATTCGCGCAAACATCAACAACGATAAAACACCGACGATCAGTCATTGGATCTTCGAACTGCCATACTTCTGGGAACATCTGAATTCGCGGGACCACCATCAAGCATCCTGGCTCGCGAAGCATCATCACGGGCTTCGCTGGTCTGACGGCTACGTTCCATACTCCAAACTTCCGGGGCTCCTCGCCAGCGTACTCGCGAACATTGACTTCGTAATCGTGAAAGGTGCGGAAAAGAAAACGTGGATGCTGCAACTACTACCTGACATAATCGTTGAGGATGTATGCAATTTGTACGAACTGACGGGGCGAAAGATCAACAACATCAACAGCAACAACAACAGCAACAATAACAACGCACGAACTGTCGAAGACGACGGCGGCTACGACGTTGACGATGATTATTGCGGGATCATGCCGGACATCGTGGACCCTGACGTTCTTAACCTGAGGTCTATGTCTTCAACGAATGCCCTTCGATGCGCATTTCACAAGAATTGCGGTGTTTGCGCGCTGGAGAATGTCGGGAAAATATGGAATTATATACGTAGCGTTACCTAATGTAAGTCCTACACACGCATTGCATCTACTTTACGCGTCATATGCAGAGAAACGAATATGTAAGAATTATTTTTTTTTTCTATAGCGATGAACACAACGACGGCGGTGATGAGTGCAATGACAGCGACGGCTGCTTCCTTTACCCACGAGCAAGAATATCCCTCCCATACGAACGTTATTTCCCGCAAATACTGATATTTTAATTTTAAGTACGCATGGATGGGTGGATGTACATGAATAAACACACACTGTTTTGAATAAAAAATGATATTTATTTAAAAAAATATATTTTATATTTAAAAATATTGAAAAAATATTTAAAAATATTTTTAAAAAATTTTCCTTGACGTCACGTCCTGCAACACACAGAGAAAACACCAAATTATTATATGAAACGTTGGTAATAGCACGTGAAACATCAAACAATTAATATTCACTTGTACTCACTCTCTGAATAATCGCCCGAGGTACTAAAAGTCCTCTTCAAATGATAAAAATTCAACATCAACTGTATCATCGCGCCACATGCGCCGGGCTGATTGAATTCTTCTTCTCAACTCATCGCAGATCCGCCCGTCCTCCTGCGTCGGGTATTGCCGACGCTGAAACAAACGCGTGACTCGATTAAAACATCGTCGATTGATGTCCGCGTATCAGAATAATTTTTTCAGAAACGTCACTTACGAGGCGCCCGAGCGTCCCTAAATACTCGTGGCTCCACTCAGCCATTTAATTTTCGCGTTCTTGCTGTAACAAACATGTGATTGGATTAAAACACTGTTGAATGGTATATGCACATCAATATTTTTTTTTTGCGAAACATCACTTACGAGAAAACGAATTATCTCCCGCCGCTCCGCTCGCCACGCCCTCATCATGTTATCACGTTCACACTGAAACAAACGCATAACTTTGCTAGAAGACCGTCCAATTGAATGCACGCACCAATTCAATTTATATAAAAACCATACTCACAATTTGCCGAATTATCTCGTCACGCTGGTCGTGCCATGCACGTTCAATTTCGCCATGCCGACGCTGTAACAAATGTGCAACGTCAATAGGACACCGGCGAATGGAATACGCGCACAAATTTAATTTTCACGAAACTATACTTACGATGCATCGTTGCATTTCAAACGCATTTATTCCCTGCGCCGCTAAATATAAATTTTCCGCAAACGCGTCCATGTTCGATTTGTAAAATGTTTGTGGAAACTATACTGTCCCGTGCGGTGGTGGTCGACACCCTTATACAGGGTGTCCCAAAAATGCTGTGGGTCCTTAAAGGGGGTGATTCGGGGGGTGATTGTAAACAACTTTTTCCTTTGCGAAAAAGTTCTCCGATGTTTCGTTAACGAGATATTAACAAAAAGAACCGACCAATCAGAGCGCGAGTCTGACGGCCGAGTTCCCGCGCTAGCGTGGCTACGCGCCGCGCTGCGAGTGTGAACAAGCAACTCGGCATGCAACGAAGAAAATTGCGTAGAATGGCAAATGAAAAAGACGTAACAAATAAAATCGAACGCGTTGTCATGGTTTGTTTGTTATTTAATGTGAATAATGAATAAAGGATAAATGGATGAAAATCACGTGTAACGTAAAAAGACGAATACACGTTTTTTTTTTAGAAGATTCGAAAATAATAATTATTTGAAGTGGGAGGATAAGGAATACGTAAATTTCCTTGTGTTAATAACGTAGCCACGAAAAGGTAATGTAACGGGAAATTAACGAAAAGTGATCGTAGTTCGTTATTGTGATAAAAATCCGTAATTCAATAACGGCCAGCACTGTTGCTGATAACGAATAAGTCTGTTTAAAAAGGCCGAATAAATATTATCGCCGGAAATAAGTCATCGCTTGCGTTAAATTTAAAAATTAATGATTACCAATGACGTAACTAAAACTCACCCTTGTTGGAAATTCACCTGCAGCTTGAAAATCTGTGTCACAGGGTCACTGAACCGATCCTGGTCATCGATGGACGAGCCCAGTGCACAGCTGATGCACGAGGGCTGTGGGCTTGAGGTCCGATTGGCCACAAACTAACCAATCGGGCCTGCTTATCTCTCGTGCCTAAACACGCGCTCGAATTTCAAAACAAAAGCATGCGTCGACGTATTCGGTGCGAGAGAAGGTGGGCCTTGGGGAGGAGATATTGCTGTCAAGAGGGCCTCTTGAGGACAGTTGCCATTTGCGAGGGATGCAGGGCAGATTGGTTCGACTAGGGCCAATCAGACTTCAAGCCCACCTTCTCTCGCACCGAATACGTCGACGCATGCTTTTGTTTTGAAACTCGAGCGCGTGTTTAGACACGAGAGATAAGCAGGCCCGATTGGTTAGTTTGTGGCCAATCGGACCTCAAGCCCACAGCCCTCGTGCATCAGCTGTGCACTGGGCTCGTCCATCGATGACCAGGATCGGTTCAGTGACCCTGTGACACAGATTTTCAAGCTGCAGGTGAATTTCCAACAGGGGTGAGTTTTAGTTACGTCATTGGTAATCATTCATTTTTAAATTTAACGCAAGCGATGACTTATTTCCGGCGATAATATTTATTCGGGCTTTTTAAACAGACTTATTCGTTATCAGCAACAGTGCTGGCCGTTATTGAATTACGGATTTTTATCACAATAACGAACTACGATCACTTTTCGTTAATTTCCCGTTACATTACCTTTTCGTGGCTACGTTATTAACACAAGGAAATTTACGTATTCCTTATCCTCCCACTTCAAATAATTATTATTTTCGAATCTTCTAAAAAAAAACGTGTATTCGTCTTTTTACGTTACACGTGATTTTCATCCATTTATCCTTTATTCATTATTCACATTAAATAACAAACAAACCATGACAACGCGTTCGATTTTATTTGTTACGTCTTTTTCATTTGCCATTCTACGCAATTTTCTTCGTTGCATGCCGAGTTGCTTGTTCACACTCGCAGCGCGGCGCGTAGCCACGCTAGCGCGGGAACTCGGCCGTCAGACTCGCGCTCTGATTGGTCGGTTCTTTTTGTTAATATCTCGTTAACGAAACATCGGAGAACTTTTTCGCAAAGGAAAAAGTTGTTTACAATCACCCCCCGAATCACCCCCTTTAAGGACCCACAGCATTTTTGGGACACCCTGTACATTTCGTTTCCCTAGCCTAGAACGATGGCCCTACACGTCGCAAGGGTAGGGATAGTTTTCAAGTAGGGTAGTCTTGAGGCATGGTGGGGATGGTCACGTCACAGTTTCTCTGCACCCTCCTCCTCCTCCTACTCCTTCTTATTCTTCTTCCTCGATGATTTTATAATATGAAACTAATTATTCCACCTTATAGTATACTTTTATGACTCGCACTTTTATGTTTTACATCGCGTCTCTACCTCTTCTTTGGCATGCATACCATTTGAATTTGCCACGTATTCTCTAACCCTTCTGCGGTAAACATACGCGTCTTGACCATCACGATCACTGATGCGATATACTTTCACACATTGATGTGTACGTGTATGTGAATCAGTATAAAGTGACATTGGTCAGTCTTGTAGGCATCAGTTCACTATGTACGCTCCAGTGCTAACAAGTGTCGTCCGAGTCATTTTTTCTCGTCGATGAGAATCATACGTATTGCATATCAAAATGTACAAACGAAGCTTAAACGATTCATCCTACGCATCCGACAACGCTGGTGGCGTTTCAAATAAACATCAACGACAACAATATCATCAACAATCCAATATGAGGTATGTATACGTTACTATATACTTTACACATACTCCATTCACTTACTTCTTTCACTGTAAACACCAACGAACCATGCATTAATTTCGTGTACATGTTTCTTTCAGTTCTGGATCAACAACGCCAAAAACGTTGAAAACACCAAAACCATTGATCGTACGAATCCTGGGGCGTGATTATCCACTAACCTCAACAGCTTATAAACGTCTAACTATTGGAATACGCATTGGTATGGATTCGTGCCGCGTTGAGATCGCCATAGCCGACAACAAAGGTGTCGAGATATGCTTTTCAATGTCTACGTGGAAGCTCCTACTGCAAAACGAGGCGGACATAGGTACTCCAACGATTACGCAGCAACGCAACATTGCCCCAAACTCCCATCGATCATTTGCGACTCGAATTCACGCGTATGCATGATGATCAACTTATTAAAATCACCGATAATCGCGTTACCTTATACATGACGGAAGTTACGATGCGTAAACTGTTCGCGTATGAACATTGCATCAATCATATGTTCACCTGGTTGACTGAAAATATGTACTCTGTAAGCAGTAAATATGCAGCATTCGTGGAAGTTCTACGTACCGCTTCCGTACCAACAAATTATGTGAAATTAATTTCCGAAAGCGAGACCTTTGAGCACCATTCTTTGATTGATTGTGAATTGTTAGCGTTAGGATTACAATCCATGCTGCGTGATGTAAACCACGTACCACTATAGTGCATGTATATATATGTTTTAATAATAAATGTATGACTTTCACATCAATACATGTAACGTGTTATTTATAATATCCTTTCATACATATTCCTATTCATATATTAATTCTTAGAGGCGTGCTTTCTCACGCTAGCAATATTATCTAAATTTAAAGGCATTTTTCTTATATAAACCGCATATATGCTTTCGAATTGGACCAAAATCAATAAAATCGGTTCACGCATATCAGAGATATAATAATATCGTCTCATGCATTAGACGGAAACTAAGATTTTTCTTCTTCTGATTCTCCTAGAAATTTTTCGTCAAACATTACGTATATATATTTTTCGTCAAACATAATACGTATACGCGTTAAGCCGGATCCAGACTTGAATGCGTATACGCTGAGCAAGGCCGAACGCGCACGAATGCCGCATGCGGAGGGGTCGAAAGTGCCCTGTGTCTTTCGTCACCAACTTCTGTGCTTAGCTACCGCATTCGCAAAGATGGCATCGAAGAAACATCTCCTTATTGCGAGCGCAGCGTTTCTTTTAACGTACAAACTATTAAAAGAAAAGCGAACTAAAAAAAAGTAGAGGGACGATGGTGGATTACAGAACTTTATATAACAGAAAAGAAGAGGGGCACAATATTCTGAATCAATTAAAGTGGAAATTAGCACGGGACAGTTTCAAAATTTTGTACAAATGTCAAGTGAGGATTTTGAAGTGCTGATTCAGATGATCGGACCTAAAGTGTTCAAGAAAGATACTCGATTCAGGGACGCTATTCCAGTTTCAGTGAGGTTGGCAATAACAACGAATTCTCGCTTGGCTGTGAGCCCGCTTTTGTCCCGACGCACGAGAGAAAGATGACACCAATATAGCAATTAGAAAGTATTACTCACAATCCATACGCCTCGTGGAGAGACGCAGGAAGAAAAGGGGTAGTCCGATGACGACGCGTGGTTCCGCTTGCGTCGTCCTTCCGTCAAATTAAACACGGATCCCTTATCTCTCGAGTATAAACACGCGTTCTAATTTCAAAACAGAAGCACGCGTCGACGTATTCCATGCGAGAAAAGGTGGGCCTCGGGGAGGAGATATTGCTGTGAAGAGGCCCTCTTCAAGAGAGTGGCCTTTTGGAACGGATGCAGAGCAGATTGGTTAGGTTAAGACCAATCGGACTTCAAGCCCACCTTCTCTCGCACGGAATACGTCAACGCGTGCTGTTGTTTTGAAATTCGAGTGCGTGTTTAGACACGACATATAAGCAGGCCCGATTGGTTAGTTTGGGACCAATCGGACTTCAAGCCTACCATCTCTCGCACTGAATACGTCGACGCGTGCTTTTGTTTTGAAGTTCGAGTGCGTGTATATACTCGAGAGATAAGGGATCCGTCTCCAATTTGAAGGAAAGACGACGTAGGCGGAACCACGTGCCGTCAGTTGACTACCCCTTTTCTTCCTGCGTCCCTCCACGAAGCATATTGCCGTTCGCCGCGAGTAATCTCGTGTGATTTTTTAATACAACAGCGAGTCGGTCAGGTTGTATGAATTGAGAACAATACAGGATGTAGTGAAGAAAAGAAAGACAAATTATTCATTAAAATGGAGCTTTAGAGTCTATCATATGGTAAATGCATTATATTGTTAAAAATATAATTTTCTTATTTTTCATCAACTGTGTATAACTATATTAGTAATGGATTAAATGAATTCACATAGATCCATCCTTTACGATTAAAAAAACAACCGCAAGATCATACCTTCAATAATTTAGGTCATTAAAATTCATTTCTGAAGGCGGGTTTCATAAAAATCACCGAGACCAGGGAACTTCGAAGATTTGTATTTTTTAAACAATTTCGAAACTATAAAAATGAGTACTTAGCCCTCCCTAATTTCATATGAAGTCCAATTCAATATTTCAATATCATGAAAATCCGGGACATCGAGGATTTGAGAAAAGTATCGCATATGCTTCTATCAACCACGCTGAGCGCAATACGCTCGAAACTTCCTTTGATGTGTGGAAGAAAACCGACAACGGTCGGCTCAGGCCATGTGCCTTCGTCGGCATTCGCGAGTGGGGCCGCATGCGTCGAGTCACCACGAATGACACGTCCACACTAGCATGCGCGTTCACGCTCACCCTTCCTAACGGAGAAGCATGCGGCCCTGGCTACCGTTTCACCCGTCCACATCAGAATATTCGTGCGCGTTCGGCCTTGCTCAACGTATACTCATTCAAGTCTGGATCCGGCTTTACATGTACACCTTCAGTCAAAACGAAACTAACACATGTTTCGTTCTTCTACGTATATACGCGTTACGCGCACACCTTCAGCTAAAACGAAACTAATCATGTTTCTTTCGTCAAATGCTACCTTCACTATGCAATCTACTCCAAATTTTGACATCTTACAGCCAGATTATAACCTGGCGAGTGTGAAATAAGGAAAGTTGTCAAAATTTGAGATACCACGTGTTTTTACAAATATGTATCGTTGTACCATTGAATTGCAACCAAAATGCAGTCCCCAAAACAAGGTAAGTTGCCGAAATTTGAATTGCGACATGTTTGTATATCATCGAACTGCTTTTTATTTGTAACTAAACGGAGGATTTTATGTATGTGTATATAATCGCAGCGTAAAATCACAGACGCGGTGTAACCTACATATTGTCTGAGTTTTAAATTGACAAATTTTCTGAAAGCCTGCGAGGAGGAAGGTATGAGTATTATCTTGATATATGATTGTAAACATACACTTTGCAGCTTTGCTAGAGTTTTCTGAAATCCCCATAAAAAAAACTTAATATAAATCGGATCAAATTAAAAATTATCTGAAGTCAATTCCTATGCAAATTATCTTTGTAAAAAGAAGTGAGATCCCCTCAAAAAACTTTAAAAAAGTAAAAAAATTACGCCAAGTACATGAAATCAAGTAAATCACTTCAGTTTGTTTCAGAATCCTCAATAGAATGAAGAAGTTGCCATTATCTCTGCCAATCATCTCAATCCTGCCAGAGGACATGGAATGGGCCAGGAACTTCTGGATCAAGGCTACACAAGCAATCTACTTCTCACCCGAGCTCAAGGTCCTCAGCTCAGGATCTTCGATGCCAACATCCCATGCCTTCAATCGACTCACAGCCTTCATCGATGACAAAGGAATCATTCGAGTTGGAGGCCGACTCAACAATGCCCACATGGTGTATGAGAGTAAGCATCCAGCAATTTTACCTCGCCACTCACGTCTGTCTACTCTGATTATAGACCATGCACATCGACAAACTCTGCATGGAGGGACCCAGCTCACCCTCGCTCACATCAGAAACAGTTATTGGATCATCGGAGGGCGAGCGCCAGTCAAGACTCATGTGCTCCGGTGTGTTGCGTGTGCTCGACAAAGGGGGATCCGTGCCCATCAACTGATGGGCCAACTACCTCTTTCGAGAGTTGCACCCTGACGACCATTCACCCATACTGGCATTGATTACGCGGGTCCCATTACTCTCAAGACGTGGAAAGGGCGAGGTGCAAAAACTCAGAAGGGCTGGATCTGTGTTTTTGTCTGTCTTACGACCTCAGCTGTTCACTTGGACATTGTCACAGACTACTCGACAGAAGGATTCATCGCTGTCTACAGGAAATTCACCTCAAGACGAGGAATCCCAACCATGCTCCACTCAGACTGCGGAACAAACTTCGTCGAAGCAGACACCATTCTCAAGAGTATGTTCATCCAGGGCACACAGGATCATCATCAACTCAGTCAGCTGTTTGTCAATGACAACACTGACTGGTGCTTCAATCCACCAGCAGCTCCTCACATGGGAGGCAAATGGGAAGCCGTCGTGAACTCGATCAAACACCATCTTCGGCGAACCGTCAGTGAGACGGTACTCACCTACGAAGAATTCTGCACACTTCTTACCCAAATAGAAGCCATGCTCAATTCACGACCGCTCGAGCCTCTCAGTGATGACCCTGAAGACATCTCCACCCTCACACCGGCTCACTTCCTCATAGGGCAGCCTCTTACAACACTACCAGAACCATCTGTCGAACATGAAATCATCTCACCATCAGCCAGGTGGCGGCTTATTCAACAACGGACTCAACGTTTTTGGACTCAATGGTCATCACATTATCTCCAACGTCAACTCTCCATCTCGAAGTGGCACCACCCATCGAATGAGATCAAGATCGGATCCTTAGTGCTCATCACTGATGAACGGTTACCACCAAGCAAGTAGCCACTTGCTCGAGTCGTCACCCTTCACCCAGGAAAGGATGGGCTCACCAGAGTGGTGACACTCAAGACTGCCACTACGACACTAATCAGGCCAATTGCAAAATTGGCAATTTTGCCTGTTTCAGATTCTACATCAACATCATCCAACAGCTGTTGATGGCGGAAGAATGTTTGAGATTCCATTAGTTCTCTGCTCCGCCGCACCCAAGCTCACCGCAGCACCTACCGGGCAGCGGAACACGCGGCTGATCGATATTCGATCAGGCGATCGATACTCCTAGTCGCCTGCTCAGCCAATCACCGATCACCACGTAAAGCGAGCGGCCCAACGATGTTTGAAAGTAAGGTGGGTGAGCACCTTGGTTTTCACATACAATGACTGCCCACATAAATGCCTATAACTCAATTTCAGGATTTTGCCCTAACCAACCCATAAGGGGGTGAAACGTGTTTTCACGCATTCTTCAAAATCTCTTGGGCCCAATTAGACATCCAATTGGTTTTTAGTTACAAATGTTCCCCGCCCAAATGCTTATCAACAAATTTCAGGATATTGCCCTAATCAACCCCTAAGAGGGAGAAAGGTGGTATAATTTGTTGTCACGGATCCCTCAAAAGCTTTTCAGTCCGATTCGATATCGATACTTGGTTTTAGCCTAGCAACACAAGTGCCTAAAAACCAATTTCCAAATTTTACCCTAATCAACCCTTATAGGGTTAACTCTGGATCTGGTGTACTAAGTGTACATTGAATTGGGGCGTCTTATGTTTTGAAAAGTAGGTGTGGACGAACATATGCATATATAAATGTTCGTCATACAGAGGTTACTTTACCGAAATTATATAAAAAATTTATTTATTTCTTTTAATTATTCTACCGTAGCGTAGCACGCGTATTTTGCTAGACATAAATAAACAACTCGAAACCCAGTATTTGAACTTTTTAAACTGTTTTCACATTTTTTTCCAGTTTTATAATTTTGTTTTTATTTTTTCCGTGTTTTTCTTAATGTGTTGTTTACTTTAAGTTTATTGAAAAAAATAATATTTATATTGACTCATGGTATTAAAATTCATCGGCAGACTCGTCCATGACCCTATTTTCATCATCCGACTCCGGTTCGTTATCGTTTGTAGAAATTAATAAGTTTTTAGCTTGGTCACACAAGCGTTTAATTTTTTTTGTTTTTTTTTGGTTTTGGCTTAAGGCACTTATAATTGAGTCTGATGAAACCAACATAAAATGAATTACGTCTTCGTTACAAGCAAAACGTGAAAACAGTCTACTAAAACGTAATCTTGCCTCCTTAAAAATTTTATTATTAGCTTCCTGAGCTAATCGGGCCTAAGAGATACTAAGGAGTCCGAGAAAATACAGTTTACCCCTTTTCACCCCCTTGGGGATGAAATTTCCAAGAATCCTTACTTAGTAGGTGCCTATGTCATAAAAACAATGTACCTTCCAAATTTCACTTATCGTTATTGAATATTACTGAAATCTATTATGTTAACAAATTGTTTAATAACAATCAATTGTTTATAGTAATGTTACAACAAAGCATGATCAATTTGATTGTATGAAAGGGATTTGATTGTCACTTTGTTAAAAAAAATTTTAAACAAATTATTAATAAACAATCTACTAACATTTTTTATGTCAATAATCTTTATTTTCGTCTCCGATAGATATCAATGGTTAGATTAATCATGTATTTGCAGTATTTGTCGCGGAAATGATGAAATTAGTAAATAATGTTGGTTTTTTTATTGTTATCTACCATTTTTTAACAACTATTCTTTAGTATAACATTCTATACAGTATAATGCAACTTTCTAGACTCATAAAATAAACAGTTATAGCTTTAGGACTTCAAAAAACAACGTTTTTCGTTCGTATGATCCCTATTTTACTAGTATTGGCCGAGTTTGGGCGGCTATATTGGCTCCGCCATCTTCTTTTTCAAAAAACCCGCAACGGGATCGTGATCAGCGATACCTAATACCCCAGTATACCAAGTTTCGTTGATTTTCATTTCGATTTGGCGTGGGAATCGATTTTTGACGCCGACTGTGTCATTTTCTCCCACTGTATGGCGGGCCCAAAGTACCTTAAACGTACAATAGGTGGCGCCAACCCGAAATGTATGAAAAAACCTGGAAAATTTACCAAGACGGGCCCAAATACCGACGGGGGCCCAAAGTACCTTAAACGTCCAGTAGGTGGCGCCAATACGAAATGTATGGAAAACCTGGAAAATTTACCAAGACGGGGCCAAATACCGACGCGGGTCTAAAGTACCTGCGATCACTTAATTCCCAAGCCTGACATAAAGAAGCCACTACAGGCGTGGCGTTTAATTGCTAAAGGGTTTAAACATTCAGACACAAAAATTGTAGAAAAAATTCAACGACTGCTAGAAACAGCGACACATCCCATTAGTTACCTTTTACTTCCTATCTGTAGTGCATGCACTAAATTGAGGATAAAATCACGAAAAAGGAAACCAGAGCATTAGATTCTGAGGCTGTCGAACTAATATGTATGTATAGCTTTAATGAATTCCCCTTAGGGTTACATGAAACTCTCTCCTTGCCTTTACATCCTTTCCTTAACCTAACTTACTTCTAGTTCTTATTCTACCCCTCCGCTCGCTTTTCTCCCCTCTCTTCCTCCGCACGCTCGACTCCGCCGTTCCCCTTTCCCTTATCCTATTCTTATCCTACGCGCTTTCGCTTCTTAATTCTACCCCTACGCCTCTACTTCCGCTCGCTTCCTCCGCCTTCGACTTCCATTTCCATTCTTTCATTCCATTCCTTCTTTCATTCCTTCCTTTCTTCCTACCTCCCTCCTTCATGCCACCTTTTCCCCCCTTTCCTCTTCTCTCTCTCGCCTCTTTGCCTCCATCCTCTTCATCCATTCCTCCCCCTTACCTCCTTCGTCCAAAATTTTCCATATCTTTTCCCCGACCCCCTTTTCCTCTCCCTCCTCCCCTGCGCATCGTTCCAGGACATGCTCCCACGTCTCTTCTTCCCCTCCACACACCCTACATCTCCTCTCCTCCTCCTCCTCCTAGTATCTCCCCCCCCCCCTCATTTCGTTCCCCAGCCTGTATCTTGCTATTCTCCCGTACCTCGCTTCTCCCCATCCTGCCTTCAGATATTTCGGCATCTCCCCTACCACTATCTCCCTGTACCATTTGTTGTACCTTGACTGTACAATTTTTTCTCTTCTCTCCTCTTCCTGCCTCCTGCCGTCTTCCTCCTCCCATCCCTCCAGACCCTCTCGCCCCCTTGCCCCTTCCCCTCCTTCCCTCACTCCTGTCTTCCTTCTGAACTCCATCCTCTCTCTCTCCTACGCCGACAATTCCGCCCCCCTTACCCTTCTCTTCCCCCACCTCTTCTAGGCACCACCTAGCAAGCTCCCCTCCCTCTCCTCTACCCCATTTCTCCTCGTATCTCCAAGCCCTTCCTCCTGCCCACGTCCTTAGCTTTATCCTCATCGTCTCCTCCCTTACCATACATTCCGGCGTCCTCCAGTCCACCCCCAGTGACCACCTCATAAACCTCTCCTGCATCCTTTCCACTTTTTCCCTTTCTTTCCACCCCCAAATCTCTGCCCCGTACCCTACCACCGTCCATACCAGTGCGTCGAATAACCACATCGTCTTTCCCCAGTCCTTCTCAAATTTCCTTTTCCCGATTCCCCAGACCTGTCGCATTACTACCCCCGCATTATTATCACCCTGTCTCTGATCTGTGCATCCTGTCCCCCGTTCCTCTTGAACACGTACCCCAGGTATCTAAACTCCTTCACTTCCTCTATCCTTTTTCCTTTCCATCTCCAAACCACCTTCTTTCTCTTCCTCCCCCCTTCCTGAACCTTACCACCTTCGTCTTCTCTACATTTACCTCCAACCTCTTTCTTTCCAGATACTCTTCAAGTCGCCTAATCATACTCCCCATCTCTTCCTCGTTTTTCGCCAGCAGCACCAGATCGTCCGCATATGCCAACTAGCATATTCTCCTCCCTCCTACTTCTATCCCTCCCCATTTTCCTTTCCTAATCTCCTCATCAACGCCTGCTATTAGCAGGTTGAAGAGTATCGGACTCAGAGGGCACCCTTGCCTCAGGCCCTTCGCCGTCCAAAAACCCTCCCCTAGCTCCCCTCCCACCTTCACCCTGTTTGTCGTCTCCCTGTATATCTCCCTTACTCTTTCTCTCAACCCCTCCTTCACCCCTCTTTTCTCCATCGCCTCCCAGAGTGTCCTCCTATCCACCGTGTCAAAGGCCGCCCGCAGATCGACGAAAAGCGCCACCAACTTGCCTTTCTTTCTTTGGACCTGCTTTTCTATTATGTGGTTTAACACATAAATGTGGTTCACCGTGCTTCTCCCTCTCCTAAACCCTCCCTGGTTCTCTGGAATCATTCGTTTCCCCTCCACCTCCTGCTCTAGCCTCCCTACCAGGACCGCTGCATAAATTTTATATAGGGTCGGCATCAGGGTTACTCCCCTGTACTCCTGCACCCGCGTCCCGCCCCCTTTCTTCGCCAGCGGTACAATATTGCCCTCTCTCCTCTCTTACGAATTTCAACAAATCCTTTTAAACAAGTATTCCTAAAAGGTTGAACATTCGAAAAATTAAATAAAAAAAAAATCGATTTTTAGACCGGAACCTCCCCTTAAAGTAATACTCTGTCTCTTTCTCCTACCCCAAAGACGTTGCACGTAAAAAGCCGACATTGCCCGACATCATCCGATAATTATTATGCGTTGACGTTTGGCAACGGCTCAT
Source organism: Andrena bicolor (assembly GCA_960531205.1). Lineage (NCBI taxonomy): Eukaryota > Metazoa > Arthropoda > Insecta > Hymenoptera > Andrenidae > Andrena > Andrena bicolor. The sequence goes on along the minus strand of OY482664.1, from coordinate 25,320,145 downwards.
GGCATGTATCGCTCGGTATATGTACCATTCGGAAAAGACTAATGTTAGAGAGCTGGCGTTGGCGGAGTTGGTTAAGGTCCATTTATACATATTATTATTATTATTATTATTATTAAGCGTCTTTCTTGCAAACACAGAAGATAACAACCAACGAAAGTAAACAAAGACACAAGCACAGGCGAAGTTCAGTCAAAGACTGTTTTTCAACTTAAGGGGTTAGGACACAGTAACGGGCCAAAAAAGCAGACGATTTTTAGACGACGATAATAAGAAAAATAAACGATCGATTAATATAAGGTTTTGTGTTTTAGTTCACTATATTATGAACTATAAGAAAAGCTTATAATATTTACAAAATAGCATTTGTATGCCGTGCAATGTCTCCATTTAAACTGTCCTTTTCTTTCGGATGGCCAACTGGTGGGCCGGATTCCGGGAAATCGGATGAACTGAATCAAAAACCCCAAAAATGTCATAAACTATAATATATTTCCTAGGCATTGATGATCCAACATTTCAATTTTTGCGAAAATTGATAAAATGGCCGATGTTTAAAAAATAATGATCAAATGTCGACAGAAGTGTAGACATCTTCCAACAATTCAGCCCACCAGTTGGCCATCCGAAAAAAAGGACAGTTTAAATGCACGGCATACAAATGCTATTTTGTAAATATTATAAGCTTTTCTTATAGTTCATAATATAGTGAACTAAAACACAAAACCTTATATTAATCGATCGTTTACTTTTCTTATTATCGTCGTCTAAAAATCGTCTGCTTCTTTGGCCCGTTACTGTGTCCTAACCCCTTAACCTAATATCCGGGCCGGGTCCGTTCCTTTCCGGCGTGCCAGTGGTAAAAAGAAGAGGCCCTCTATGCTCCTCTTCTTCGTACCATTGGCACGCCGGGACGGAACGGACCCGGCCCGGATATGTATAAATGGACCTTAAAGATCCGCGCACACATATCCGTCCTGAGTTAGTTCCGTGTCAGTTCTGTTCCGGCGTGCCAGTGGTAAGATGAAGAGGGGCGTAGAGCAGACCTGCCCAATCGGGTACATATACCTCCTGAATTTCTGGGACCCGGGCAACAGCCGAGCGCGGACTGGCTACGTTGCTAACCACAGCATGGGTTCCGGGAGAACTGCATGAGTGTGCGGCCGTCCTAACAGGCTCGCACACTCGTGCAGTTCTCTCACAAATCTCGCAACGGGTAGTAATGGTACAGTCCGCTCGGCTATTACCCGGGTCCCAGAAATTCAGGAGGTATTTGCACCCGATGGGGCAGGCCTGCCGTAGAGGGTCTCTTCTTCTTACCACTGGCACGCTGGAACGGAACTGACACGGAACTGACTCAGGACGGATATGTGTGCGCGGACCTTTAGGCAGCTGACTCGTAACGCAGAGGCCTTGGGTTCGAGCCCCGTCGCTAGTGATGGGACTCCGGAGTCGGTTCCAAGCGCTTCGAATCCGTCTGAGTGTCAGGCGACTACTTCGAAACGCTTCGAACATGATTCGAAGTCTTGGTCGGCTTCGAAGTCTCGAATCTCTTTCGGATCCGTATTTACAGAATGCCGCCTGGCACCCCGTGGCGAATACGTGCGGCACTGTGGAGTGTTGCCCTCGCCACGGGGTGCCAGGCGGCATTCTGTAAATACGGATCCGAAAAAGATTCGAGACTTCGAAACCCATCAAGACTTCGAAGCCGACCAAGGCTTTCAAGAGCTTCGAATCATGTTCGAAGCGCTTCGAAGTTTTCGTCATATATATAGATTCGAAGCGCTTCGAAGCGCTTCAAATCCCATCACTACCCGTCGCCCGAGATTCTGTTTTTCATTTATATTAATATCTTAAAATTAATATTTCCCTCGTTACGGACAGTAGTCGGTACAATGCTTCAGAGTAGCAATTCACCCGCCGTTCTTCCTCGATGCGGTTTCCGTATCGGTTCGATATCGATTCGCTTATCGATTACTTATCGGTATTGATATCTGCTCTCGCGCTATACCCCCTCCACTCCGCCATCTCTATGACGTCATCCGCTGCCCGCGCCGTCGCTCCCGACCGTCCGCCGCCCGTCGAACTCGAATTTGGATTTCAAGGTCAGGAAAAATTCCTTATCGTGGCCTTGAAACTCAAATTTGAATTCGAACTCTCCTAGACATATTACTTTCGTGGTTTCGCTCTGGAACATCCTGTATATACGATGAAATTTCTACGTCATACTAATACGAATTACCTAAAACTAACAGTTAACTGATTATGGAGCACAATAAATAACGGGCATTTGTTAGCGCGGTATATATCACGACTGTTCCATGCAAGGATCGATGTACGGTTAGCCAAGCGTTCATTTCTCTCCATTAATCACATTCATGAAATCCAAGTGTGTCTATGTAATGGCCTATTAACAGTATGTAATGATCAGTGCGTTCGCTGACATATAAGTTAGTAACCGTGTAATGGATTAACGTGGAATTATAGGTTTAAAATATCATGTTTATTCGTCATTGAAAAAAAATTATACCTAAACATTGTTCTGCCTACATTTAGGCCCTGTATATCCTGATAGCAAATTTATTGGAGTTATTGGTAGCATGGCTTAAAGTTAACTGAAACTGTGTAGAGTACATGAAAGAACACTTTATTCAGTTACCTACATGTAATTACAACTTCAACCAGGTGAATGTTAATGATGTCGACATCGAGCATAGAATAAACGTTGTAAAACGAAGCCGTAGTAAAAGAAAATAGATACAGCAGAATAAGTAGAATATTTTTGTTAGTGTAATTTAGTTCTCCATTCAGCGTTCTTTAGATGATTGTTATAAAGAAATCAAGCTTTCAATCAATTGTTTTTCGTGCTGTTTGATGAAATACGAAAGAATTGACAGTTATGTCTGACATCCTAATTGTTATACGTGCTCTCTCATTGCATTAGCTTATCATTAAACAAGTTTGCATGTCACGAGAGCACCATGTGCCTTATATTTGCAGTTACGTGATAATAACATACAATTGTCGAAGAGGCATCTATAATCTGCATAACGGGCGGGATCAAACTATGTAATCAATAAATTCACCGAACAGATAGAATTAATCATTTTGATAGAGTATCGCAATTAAACGTTTAAATCAATATACACTTGTCACCAGCATCCGTTTCTCTCCATTTGGCTTGGCTTGTAAGATCAGAATACACCTGTCGGATGGAACGACAGGGCGACATCTTTGAAGAGGTACAATGCTTTTTCCTCTGCCCTTATCGCGGCACCGCGTTCCTCCATGCTTGTATCCCGACGTCGGGAATAACTTCATCCAATAAAGTACGGACGCGATATGCACTCAAAACGCTGTATCGAGGTCGCGATAAATTTTTCCGGGTAGCACGCCGCGCCGAGGGTGGCTGCTGTATCTTTTTTCAGAAAATTACACGGCCGCTCGTAAAGATAAGTACTTAATTCCCCGTTTTGCTGGAGATTGTTTTTTTCTGGAACGGAGTCCATTTCGCTTTATAAATCGCAAGTCGAGCTTCATACCACACCTAAGTCTAATCGTAAAGCATGACCTTTTGCCTAGCATCTGATTTCGAAACTATTTACCAAATTTTCAGCTTTTTCGCTCCCGAGATTCGCACGTCGCTGACGCCTGTAGTTTTGCACAATTATTGTGGTTAAGTGGCCTAAATTATTGCAGGTACTGAGGAATGGTGCTGATATGAATTACATATTAGGCCTGTGAGAAAGGTCTATCGTTTTCCTCGCTCACTGCGTATGCTATTGTGACATGAGCACACAATGGGGCCAATTTATCATATGAATCTCTTTGTTATCTAGGACTGCTTACTGTTTTATAAGTAGTTCAGTTATCATATTTACATAAATATTCGTTTCAGTGAATTGGAAATGGTCGGAGATTACATATGCAATTTTCTCTCAGCAATTGTACCTATACTTTATTATTTCCGACATTTTGTAACGATCAACGTGGGCAAGTTAGGTACAGTTATTATCTAGCTCCAAGAGGTTATTTTTTATTCTTACAAGCTTTTATTTAGCTTCACTTGTGAGTTCGTTCGTTAGTTAATTTGTGAGAATGAAATCGTGTAAGTTAATTTTGACCCATTTCCACATGTCCGATCGACTTGAAATTTTGCGCACACGGTAAATTGCCTAATTCGTACCTGCACCTAAATAGTACCCCCGCTGTTTCTTTTAACCAAAGTCAGTCACAATCGCCCCTATCGGTAGAAACTGTATACAATAATTAGCCATACACAATTAACAAGCCGAGTCACCATACCGTCACTCCACAAAAAAATATAAAACAGATAAGTTTTTCGAGTACTTTTCACTAAAATTTTGTCATGATTCTTAAGGATTTTGTACAATTATTATTTGTGAGAACCAGTCAAACAAATTCCTATGTGAAACTACGTCTACTTTCAAGTTTATTTCTTGTTATGACATCAATGAACAGTGCCCTATATTTTAGCGCCATAGATTTGAATCCAAATTGACCTATGTGCCGATTTCATATCACGGCGTGTAAGCTAAAATCGTACTGGTACAAACATACAAAAACAATCTAGAAAAAGAAATGCATGAACCTAAAAAGAAAATCATAACCAGAAAAATCAAAACAGCAAATAAAACTCGTAAGAGGAAGAATATCGCCAAAACGAATGTGCAAAATAAATAAAAGAAGAAGGAGAAAGACGATGCAATTGAAAGCTGGTTTTGTAAATTATGTCAAGAAAATAAACAGGAATAATGCTTTGTGCGAGAATAGATACAAATACTTTTGAATATATATGTGATGATTATAGTAATTAAATTTGAAAGTACCCATTAGGATAACTACAGTCAGCGAAATTTCCATAGGTCCATGCGTCATTTTTTCGTAATTTTGATTAATTTATAAAAAATAAATATGTTCTAATTATTAATGTCATATTAAGTTAACTACAAACACATCTGAATGGTTGCAAGGTAAAATCCCTATTCATTCAAGTGATTACCAGGGAGTCGAGACCGATAGACTTTCGGTTACGGTCGCGGTCGCGGTCCCTGAGAGGTTCGGCGTGGCGTTTACGGGTCTCTCGACCGAACCGGAGAGCGACGGCCGACCGAAGTTTTCTCTCAACCGATAACCGAGAGAGAATTTTTCTCAGACTTACGGTTACCGAAAGTCTAGACCGGTCGGGAATTCGGTCGCGTTAATATATGGAGAGGTTCGAGTTAATGTATGGAAAGGTTGGCAAAACGGTCACCCGAGTGCCTCGACCGATTGCAATACGGTTGACACAAAGTCTGGAGAGATAGAAATGCGGGCAACTAGCATCACTTCATGAGAAATAGGAAGAAAATAGAAATACGTTCGATTAAAATTTGTGAAACAAATTATTACTACCTATCCCTGTTGCGAATCGCAAATCGTGACTAAAAATATTTAGTAGGTTATTTTAATTACTTTTTATCACGTTAGTGACCTGTCCTTGCATCTTTTGCAATCCACAGCGAAATACATAGTATAAATGAAACAAATTTATAATAATAAATAAAATCAATTAATTTGATTCATATATAAATTTTTAAAAATACATTTACGTTGTTTTCTAAATTTATTAAATTTTATAGATATTACTGTTTTTCTACAATGATACCCTGTAGAAAAATAATGATACCCGGGTTGACCCGCATACCCGGTTTTGCCCCACTTTACCCTACTTTAAATATTTTTATAAATGAAATATTACTTTGACAGTCGCAATGAAATATTTATATAAATAATTTTCAGAAATTTTTGCATATCTCTTTTTGAAACTACGCTATACTTTAGATTATTTTGCCTATTCACATAATAGTTTATTAAATGCATATTAGTAACATGAAACAAAAAATTTAGGCAAATTCTTATTTTCCCAATTTTGCCTGCAACATCATATGTTTTTAAATTCTAAATAAGTATGACCATCTTTCTAGCCTACTGTCTATAAAATAAGGTTTTTCGTAGGATGGTATGTACGAAGGCAGAGGTGCGCCCCGTTTCAGGTAAGCGAGCCACGCGCTGCACTATTGCGGGCGGTTTACAATATCACTCGCAACCCCGTATTCCTGCAATCAGGTCGGAACATAAAATCGACTGGTCCCGTATCCGCCATAATCGGGTCATTTATGTATGTGGAAGAGTTTCTTTAACTGCTTTTGTTTGAATTTCAATAGTGCTTATCCCCAAAAGTCCCTGTCCCATATAATGTTACGGTTCAATGCCATAGGTATGACTGATGTAGAAGATGTAAAGTAATGTTTTCGTATGTTACTGCGAGAGATTATAATAAATTTCGCTGTGTAATTTGTTATTTAAGTTTACATTAAATACATATTTACATTTTGTTACATTTGTATCTTCTGTTTTTTCTACACTTGGACAGACTTTTGAAATAACCACATGAAAAATCACAAAATATATTTTCAATCATTTTCTTGTATTTCAATTTTAACAATCATTTATTTTATATTAACTATTTCTATTAAAGTCGATGGGAGCTGACGAGCATCTTCTTAATGTATTGTTTCAAATACAACAATGCCTCGGTAGATCGGCGCACTTTGGGACCGACAGTGTCAGAGTATTAACAATTAACTGCAACAGTCTGCATTCAGAAATCCCATCACGAGAGAGACAAACAATGAGACCGACAGGGACAGCATACATAACTTCCCGGCCTATTCAGCTAGGTCGAACTGAACCGAACCCACCCGAACAACACCGACCCGGAGCCCTGACCAGTCAGCGGACCACTCCATACATTAGGTGGCGACCGATCGACCGACCGGTCCCCGTTCGTCTAAGAACGCGGTCCCCGATTCCCGACCAAAGTGCAATTGGCCAGGAGCTTCGGTTCCCTTTTGCAACCTCTCGCTATTACGGTCAGAATTTCTCTCCTCTTTCGTTCCGGTTACTGGTTACATGACCGATATGTGACCGGTCTGAATTTCGGTTTCTGCTTCGGTCTCGACTCCCTGATGAATTCTCGGTCGACCGCAGCGATTCGAGGTGGGCGCGGCGCCCCGCAGTCGAGGGTGAAATTCGTTTCACCGTGTAAGAAATTCGTTATTCTTCATTCTTCATCGTGTCGATATGGAAATGACACCAACGGATTCCTGACGTTCTTCCGATTAAAATCATACCAAATGCCATGCACATCGGACTACTTTTACATAAGGAATACAAAACGATTGTGTAACAAAAATTCTGGAAAACTAAAAGCATAAAATAAATTATAATAAAATAAAATTAAAATCAAGCTTTTATTAAAATGCCTTAAACGAATTCCTTCATATGACCAAACAAACACGACGATAAAAGCGTGGGGCTTCGTTAGAATTTGAATTGGTTTCTGCATTTATGCCATGTCCTTTTAAAAAAATGTTCCAAGGTTTTGTCGAACTACAGTTAGCATTGCCAAGTGTCTTGGGAAAAAGGTAGTTATAAAATATATAACAATTAGAGCTGTTCGAGTACTCGAAACATTTGAGTAGCTTGAAGTGCGAACCGAGCGGGACTCGATTTTTCGAGCCGAGCCGGGACCCGAACGGATCCGAGTAACCCGAATCACAAAATTACCTTTTTCAAAAAAAGGTAGAAAAAAGAGCGCCAAGTATATAATCCCATCAAAAAGGATCCCATTTAAAAACATTGTCGTAAATTAATAGCTTTACAAAACTAATGATATACACCAATTGCGCCAATTATCGCAATGACTATTTATACAAACAAAAAAATGTATCAAATAATAGTAAACAGATATATTTTTATACAAATAAATATTTTAATACGAATAAATATTTTATTCAAAATAGTTGGCGCTGCTCTCTGAAAAAAATGTTAAGTGTCTTGGTTAATAAATAAAACAAGGCCAGATTTATTGATTCAGACATATTTATTCAGTTTAGCAACACCAATTCCGAGAGCAGCGCCAACTATTTTGAATAAAATATTTATTCGTATTAAAATATTTATTTGTATAAAAATATATCTGTTTACTATTATTTGATACATTTTTTTGTTTGTATAAATAGTCATTGCGATAATTGGCGCAATTGGTGTACATCATTAGTTTTGTAAAGCTATTAATTTACGACAATGTTTTTAAATGGGATCCTTTTTGATGGGATTATATACTTGGCGCTCTTTTTTGTACCTTTTTTTGAAAAAGGTAATTTTGTGAGGATTTCACACATTTTGTAGTGTTTATTGATGACTGGATAATTTTTTCACCCCGTCGAGGTTATTTTTTTTAATTAACAATATATTATATTGTCGTCCAAACTACGCACACCTGCAAAGCTACAAGACAATTGGATTTGTGGAATTGGTTTAAATTTGAGTTTTCAAATATGAAGCAAACATACAAGAAGCACACAGAGGATCGAAGCTGAATAAGAGTTTAATTAAAGTATAATTAATATTATACTATATTACAATAAATTTTTTTTCTAACGTAGATCACACTGCATCATCTTGTGCTTCAGTTATCTGTAAATAAATATATAAAATCCACATTTTAGTTACAATATAACTTAGAAGTTTTAAAAGAATGGTGGAATTTTCCTATAGTAAGCGTGGAGACTACATAATGTGTCCGAAGGAGGTGAGAGCGTATGGCAGAAACTCTTGTTGAAGGAAATTTAAATGCTAATGGTAATTTATCAAAAATGAACGAAGAGCTCCAATATATTTAACGCACAATTTATTGGTGTTGGAATAAAATTAATTTAATATGTTCATTAGTGAATTTAAATATTGGTAATGTGAAACTAATAAAATTAATGATTAGCGTGGAAACTACTGTAGATTTTAATAAAGTATTACGAATATCTTTCATAAAAGATTAGGAAGTATCGAGGGAGATGCATTTTCAGCGTACTTTTTTTACTAATGTAACGTACTTTACACTGCAAGCACTACGCCATAATTTTCTTAATTCTTAATGCTACGCTAATATGAAAAATTTTGTCAATTTACCTTATTTGGCAAATTTCCAGAAACTTGTGCGAAACAAGATGCTTCTCTGTCTATCTAACTAAATGTAAAAATAGTTTTGTTGTATAAAAACAATATATTATTTTGTAGAAACTTGTGGGAAAGAAGATGCTTCTCCGTCAAACCTTCTCAGGACAACTTCCAAGTCTGTGCGTCCTCTTCGTTTCCATAAGCTCTGCATAAATAGTCTATTAAAAAATTTTTGTGACTTACCTTGTTAATTGAGACAATAATTCAGTGTCCTCTATGGTGTAAAAACTCCTGTCACTTAAAAATTTTTAACTAGTTTCCTTATTTCACACTTGACAGGTTATAATAACTGTTTGATACTAGCTAGGTTACGTTTACCTCGACAGTTCTGCTCTCTGCTAGCTGTCACGTGACAACGATTTGTTACGCGATTGGCCGAAAGTGCCGAAACCTTCAGCGAATCAGCGACGTGGATATTGGAGACATTTCCTCTCCCTTTCATGTTCCCCTCTTGCCTAGAAGCGTAGGACGATGACTATGAAAGATCTTAACATGAAATTCGGCAAATTGCAACTTTACATCAAAATATCTCAGCTCCTAAGGCACGTAGGAACAAAACGAAGACACTTTTCTTATGTAAATCAAACCCAATCTATCCATTAAGACCATTCAAAGTCTAATCGGATCAGCCGTTATTGAGATTCGATAATCTCAGGGTACTTGATAGCTAACCCGAATGTTTCGAGTAGCTCGATTTTTTTCGGGTAGCTCGTTTCTTTCGGGTAGCTCGATTCTTTCGGGTAGCTCGATTCTTTCGGGTAGCTCGATTCTTTCGGGTAGCTCGATTTTTTTCGGGTAGCTCGATTCTTTCGGATAGCTCGATTTTTTCCAACAGTTCGAACGTATTCCGGGCAACCCGACAGTGCCGGGCAGTCTGCTTGCTTAAAGTACATGGGACGTTTTAAAAGGAGGAGATTATATCTTGCTTTGGTTGAGTTTTCTTTCGAAATTTCGTCAAAAACGACGTAGGACCAGCCGTTTAGGAGATTCAGCCTCAAAGTGTCAAAAAGTGAACTCTGAATTCCATCTTCTAAACGGTACCGTCGTTGTCGCCGTCGTCTTACGCAATGTTCAGATCGCTTCGTTTTTTATCTACTCGAAAGAATCGAGCTTTCCGAAACAATCGAGCTACCCGAAAAAAATCGAACTACCCGAAAAAATCGAGCTACCTTAAAGAATCGAGTTACCCGAAAAAATCGAGCTACCCGAAAGAATCGAGCTACCCAAAAGAATCGAGCTACTCGAAACATTCGGGTTACTCGGATCCGTTCGGGTCCCGGCTCGGCTCGGTTCTTCGAGCCGAGCTTGGTTCGGCTCGATTCTTTCGAGTACTCGAACAGCTCTAATTAACAATGCCTTGTGTATTTCTGTTTTGTTTTCTGCCGTACATGTTCATACACTTGAATTGTATTCGAACCTTTCAGATCCTAGTAGTAGTAGATGTGTTAATACTACCATTGTTGTTACATTGATTTAAATTTTAATTTTTTGTAGACATTATCGCAGGATTAACTGTTCTTGGGGCATATTTTTAGATCATTTGTATTGTTATCGAAAGTAACTTCTCTCTCAAAATATGTGGAAACGCAATTTTTTAAAATTAATAACGTCTTTTAAAACTAACAGTTGGTTATATAATGCAATGAAATAAATATTTTTATTACTATAAGTTACTATAAATTACAAGATAAGAAAGAATTAGTTTTCAAATTCGAAGTAGAAATTAATATTTGACACTTTTAAAACATTATATATTTAAAATAACCATTAAATAAATTTGCCAATTAAATTCGTATCCATTATATTAATAACAAATCGGTTGGGTGATTTTGACTTCAAATGGTTCTATGCATCACGTAGTAGACAACTAGACTTACAGTTAGCGCGTCAAGTAGCCCCAACCTGATAAGTCAATTTATCTTCCCTTTCATTCGGAAAATTTGTAATTTGCAGATGTTCCTTATTACTAAAAGAACTTTTGCATTTAAACAGATTAGCCCCTGGTGTCTTACTGAGGGGATAATGCAGAAGTTGCTCTGTGAGAAACCGTCGACCACGTCTATGGAGGTTATTTCCCGTATGGTTTCGAAACGATTCCCCGTAAAACCGGCAATCAATCGGTGACTAATGTTACAAGACCACGGTAGAAAGGCCTCAGTTCTTTGACGCGAGTACGCATAGAAATAAAGTGTCGATGGAAACGATGCTTGGCGTTGCATTGAGACATTAATAGCCTTTAGACACGGAGTATTTTATTGCCGGTAACCTTTCAGTACATGCAATCCAGCAGTTCTGCAGCGCTGGCAACCGTTACTATTCGCAGGTCCATATTTCCTTAGAGAGAAACATCGGACGATGCAACTTAATGATCGGCTCGATATCGCGGTTTCTTAATGTACGTTGATTGGGCCAATTAATTATTATGCCCGACACACACGAAATAAACGTTTGAAGTCGGCAGAAAATTCATTTGAAACGCCCACGATTGATTTCTACGTATCACGCAGTACGGATGACATACTACAATTCGTGATTTATTCGTTTCTGGATGGATATCAAAATAACTGTTCACTCTCAAGAGGTGTCCATGAGATTCAGATCAGTGATTTAACTCAAATTTTGCATATAGCTGGTAGCACTATTTGTCTAGCCGTAGCGGATAGGTCTGAGCCACGGTCGCGGTGGCAACAAGATGGGGCAATTGCCTACCTACACGGTCGGACCTATAATGCAGTTGTTACGGGGTCATTCTACTTTGATCGGCTGAAAAATGAAGCTATTTTTAATGATTTTTTTCTCAATTCTTACAACATCGTATAATGAAATAAATCTTTTTGGAATTTATTAAGCAACTCTTATATTATACAAAAAAATATAAAAAGATTTTTTTTAACTTGTTTAAAATGTTTTTTTATAGCGTCAATGTGACACCTACCAAAAAGAGCATTATGTTCGTGCCGCAGTTGATTTCTCGACTCGGTTTTACCTGGAACAAAAAAAATCGAAATGATTCTTAATCTGTATGAGTGTTGCTATCGCTCGCAGTGCAATTAACCATTTTTATGGAGAAATAACAAAATGGCGCCGGTTTGAAAGAAAAAGTTCCCCAACAGAGTGTTTTCTCCAATATTCCTCGAGAAAAATATCGCTTATTTTTCGACAAAAATTGATAATTGCGCTACCTGAGCGATAGCGACACACATACAGTTTAAGAATCTTTTGAAGATAACATTGTTACGAGTCGGGGCTACGGCAACGCGAGAGACCGGCGAGAAGGGTATTTCCCAAGGAATACGGTTTATGAGTTTGTTAGTTAGGGGCGCGGACGAGCCTGCTGCAAAATCAAGGAGCCGCTAGGATTATTGAAGGCGAGGACGAACCTGAAGTAAAATCAGGGAGTCTCTGGGAATAGGGTTACTCGCGGACGAACCTGATACGAAATCAGGGAGCTGCAGAAAGGTGAAACATCGTGAACAAACCCGATGCGAAATCGGGGAGTCACTAGGATGAAGTTCACAGACGAACCTGGTGCGAAACCAGGGAACTGTTAGGAGGTTGAGTTATTCACAAACAAACTTGGTGCGAAACCAGGGAGCTGCTCGGAAGTTGGTAGATTTACAGACGAACCTGATGCGAAATCAGGGAGGTGTAGGATACGGACGGACCTGATGCGAAATCGGGGAGCCACTGGGTTGGAGAAGATTCCTTGTTTTGGATGAAAGGTTGCGAACGAACCTGATGCTAAATCAGGGAGTCGCGGAACATGTTAGTAATGCCTCGTAACTTTCAATTAATATTTGATACAACTCGAGCGGTAAAGTTGTATCAGTGGGTGAGTGCTACTAATATTATAAGGATCGCTGGGTAAGAGATGGGTTTAACGAATCTACTCGATTTATACGTGAACACCATTCGTATATTGAATAGTCAATTATAATACAAATGTAAGTGTCGCGATTAATTAAATAAAGTGTGTAAGTTACCACTAGTTGCACGGTGTTGACGCACTGGCGATGCGGGGCGTACGAGTGGCTATTTCAAAGTGCCAAATAGAATATGAACCGAACTCGCAGATTCTAATGAGGTTAACTTTTGATTCTGACAGGGACCTTAGCCCGATCTTACTGAATATAACCAACTCTGTACGAGCGTGACACGACGTGACTCTACGCGTGACTCTATAGCTTTTAACCAACGAGGGTGTTACGAGCCGGGGCTGCGGCAACGCGAGAGGCCGGCGAGAAGGGTATTTCCCAAGGAATATGGTTTATGAGTTTGTTAGTTAGGTGCGCGGACGAACCTGATGCGAAATCAGGGAGCCGCTAGGATTATTGACGGCGAGGACGAACCTGATGCGAAATCAGGGAGCCTCTAGGAATGGAGTCACACGCGGACGAACCTGATTTGAAATCAGGGAGCCGCAGGAGGGTGAAACGTCGTGAACGAACCCGATGCGAGATCGGGGAGTCACTAGGATGATGTTCACAGACGAACCTGGTGCGAAACCAGGGAGCTGTTAGGAGGTTGGATTATTCACAGACGAACCTGGTGCGAAACCAGGGAGCTGTTAGGAAGTTGGTAGATTTACAGACGAACCTGATGCGAAATCAGGGAGCTGTAGGATACGGACGAACCTGATGCGAAATCAGGGAGCCGTAGGAGGGTGAGGTTTCGTGGACGAACCCGATGCGAAATCGGGGAGCCACTGGGTTGGAGAAGATTCCTTGTTTTGGATGAAAGGTTGCGAACGAACCTGATGCTAAATCAGGGAGTCGCGGGAAATGTTAGTAATGCCTCGTAACTCTTAATTAATATTTGATACAACTCGAGCGGTAAAGTTATATCAGTGGGTGAGTGCTACTAATATTATAAGGATCACTGGGTAAAAGATGGGTTTAACGAATCTACTCGATTTACACGTGAACACCATTCGTATATTCAATAATCAGTTATTGTACAAATGTAAGTGTCGCGATTAAATAATTAAATAAAGTGTGTGAGTTACCACTAGTTGCACGGTGTTGACGCACTGGCGATGCGGGGCGTAAGAGTGGCTATTTCGAAGTGCCAAATAGAATATAAACCGGACTCGCGGATTCTATGAGGTTAACTATGATTCTGAAGGAGACTTTAGCTCGATCTAACTGAATATAACCAACTCTGTACGAGCGTGACACGACGTTACTCTACGCGTGACTGTACTGCTTTTAACCAACGAGGGTTGAAACCAAAGGGTTTATATAGTCCCAAAATGAGTGGGGATTCATTAGAAATCTCCATATAAGGAAATCCTTTGGGGTCGTCGTCGTGTCACTCCCGTTCCCATGGTCGTATTCCAGATGGTCGAGATCAGGACCCCCTTAGTGATATGTGATAAACAAAAAGGCTCTTAGGGCGTTTTCCCTTCGCAGACGCGAGCTCGAAAAATTGTTGAGAGCGGCGTATGGGAAAATTCCACATACGTAACAAGGGTTGAAACCAAAGGGTTTATATAGTCCCAAAAATGAGTGGGGGTTCGTTAGAAGTTTCCATATAAGGAGATCCTTTGGGGTCGCACAGTGAGCCGGATTCACTTATGTTGCGCCATTTGGGTCTTTTTTTTAACACATCGGAATGACATTGATACCAAAAAATAGGAAAAAATTATTCCTTTCTAATGATGTATAATATAATATTTTTTACATTTATTTTTCATTTTTTTAAACAAAATTTTGAAGAAAAAAATTTGAAAACTATTCATTTGGTACTTTATTTAATGCCCTTTTCAGTGATTATAGGGAATGTTGGGTAAACTTTTCATTTTCAAGTTATAAGGAAAAGTCGAAAAATAAAGGAATGCGGTCAAATATCGTTTCGTTTAAATTGAAGGCGAATCCTTTGCGCTAAACATCATCTTCTATTAGTAGTTAATGTGAACAATTTATTAAAAAATAATTCTGAAAACAGTCAGTAAAATTGCGACATTTCTTAAAATTGACGAGTCCCGTATTTTTACAAGGGGGCATCTTTTCAGTGCACCTTCCTCTATACAATCACGCAAGAAACACTTCCACCTTCGTCCGGTTTCGAGAAATATTTCGGTTTGAACTCATCAGCGTCGCGTCCTTTTCTTCACGTTCATGCGACGACATGTTTTTATAACACTTGAGTCCTACAAAATATCATAATGAAATTGGAACTGAAAATTAAAAAAATAATTCTCTTTCAGTGGTACGTAATATGTACCAGTAAAGCACGGGCGTCCCTTCTTTCATTGGAATATAAGTTCTGCAGCTTCTGGGTCTAATGTTTTCGGTTTTTTGTTGCTCGATTTTGTTCTTGCGGTAGACATGTATGGATCTCACGTTAAAAGCAACCTGAAGAATGTATCTTCGTTTGTGGCGATCCTTGAATTTTTCCTGCTATTTCTATTTCTATATTTTTTTAAATCTTTGTGTCTCGTTTCCAGTGCCTCTTCAGATAACTGACCGATCGGAAGTAGTTGCTCCATGGATGAGTAATTTCTGCACAAATACAGGACCAAGTCGAAGGCTTATCTACATCATAGCATAAACACTTCAAGTGCCGATAATCTAAATAATTCCTTCGAAGAAGGATGCAACGCATGAACGTGAAGAAAAGGACGCGACGCTGATGAGTTCAAACCGAAATATTTCTCGAAACCGGACAAAGGTGGAAGTGTTTCTTGCGTGATTGTATAGAAGAAGGTCCACTGAAAAGATTCCCCCTTGTAAAAATACGGGACTCGTTGGGACTTGAAAGATATTCCTTGTCAATTTTAAGAAATGTCGCAATTTTACTGACTGTTTTCAGAATTATTTTTTAATAAATTGTTTACATTAATTACTAATAGAAGATGATGTTTAGCGCAAAGGATTCGCCTTCAATTTAAACGAAACGATATTTGACCGCATTCCTTTATTTTTCGACTTTCCCGTATAACTTGAAAACGAAAAGTTTCCCCAACATTCCCTATAATCACTGAAAAGGGCATTAAATAAAGTACCAAATGAATAGTTTTCAAATTTTTTTTTCAAAATTTTGTTTAAAAAAATGAAAAATAAATAAATAAATAAATGTCAAAAATATTATATTATACATCATTAGAAAGGAATAATTCTTTCCTATTTTTTGGTATCAATGTCATTCCGATGTGTTAAAAAAAAGACGCAAATGGCGCAACATAAGTGAATCCGGCCCACTGTGGGTCGTAGTCGTGTCACTCCCGTTCCCATGGTCGTGATCCAGATGGTCGAGATCATGACCCCCATTAGTGGTATGTGATAAACAAAAAGGATTTTAGGGCGTTTTCCCTTTTTAGACGCGAGCTCGAAAGTATTTGAGAGCGGCGTATGAGAAAATTCCACATACGTAACAACATTAACGCTAAAAAAAACCATTTTAAACAAATTAAAAAAATCTTCTTACATTTTTTGTGTAATATAAGAGTAACTCAATAAATTTCAAAAAGATTTATATCGTAATATGTTGTATTTATTTAAAGTAAAATGACTCCCTAAGGCAGATTTTCGAAAATCGAATAATTCTGCGATTCTGTCCGATTTGGCAGCACCAGACTTTGTTCTTTGGGGAAAATTGAAAGACTGGATGTATGTTTGTAAGCCCCGACCAACACAGCAACTTACAGACAATATTCATGAAGAAAATCAAGCTTTGGAACCAGTTACATTGAAAGCTTTAATAGGAAATGCCTTCGATAGTAGAGCTGTAATTATTCAACTATTCGAATATTTCTGATTATTCAAATACTCCTGATTATTCGAATATTCGAAGAAATTATTCGTATTCGAAATTATTCCAATTATTAGACTATTCGAATATTTGAATACGTATAATATATTATTCGAATATTCGTTACAACCCTTGTGGAAAGAACGCGTGCTTGTGAACCGGAAAATGAGAGTCATTTATCTGACATCATTTTCCGCACATTTAATTTTATGTGATAAAAAAATAAATACTAGGTAATGATTAAAAACAAAAAAGTTTATTCAACTTTTAAATGGCGAAGCAGCTTGAGTTCACATTGCAACAAGCATATTGTGTAGTTACACCACATCTCTCAATATTTATAAAGTAACAATTACAATAATTTTCACACGATTAACGGTATATTTATTCCATGAAAATAATAATGTTATACGGTGATTTCTTTGCGTGAAAATTGAAGCATAACAATATCGGTTTCGCGTGTATAGACCCGTTACGCAGTAATAATTGAGTGTAAGGAGGATATTATTAATGTAACTAACAATAAGGCACTATTTGCTGGTCATAAGTTAAATACACAGAAGTCGGTGTAATCGATGCAAATGACCTTCCATGGTTAAATTATGCATTTATTTTATGCATTATGATTTTTTTGGCACCAAAAAATATAGTTATCCATGTTAAATATTTATGGTATTGTAACATTGGATGTAATTTGTATTGGTTATTACGAATATCTCTCAAAAGTATGATATTTTTAGTGACGAGGAGGGGGGATGCATTATAATTTAATTGAAGTACGTGAACTGCGATAAACAAGTTAAAAATTTATGAAAGTCTGAAATTTTCCATTTAATTTTAGCCAATTTATGAGACGAAGAGAATAAGCCAATTAATTACATATGAAGTTGTACAAGTAATAATATGCTTCTGAACTAGTCGTTTTAAATAGAACTTGTATCTGTGCATCTCGTTATCTACATGCTACAATTTTGAATCGTTATAAAATATATTTCATGATCTATCTCATAATTTACACACTATTAATTCTTAAAAAGTAGCTTGTCTTGTATTACATGACTCCTAATGATATAGTTTTTCGATATGTGTCACAAGCAATAATTCATTTTCACGTATGCCCTCTATTGCTCTTGAAAATCTGCATTAAGTGTATCAGCTTCTTTTTACACGGAAACTATAAACCAAATAGAACAACCTATATTTATGCTGCCAGTTGTCTCACTAATTATCAATAAATTTCTAGAAGACTAGTTATGAACTACTATTAATCACTGACTTTCACCATATCGATTTGCTCATATCATTACACAGTACAACAGCCATCTGGACTTGTAACATTCAATAGCCATTTCTTATAGGTTTTCGTACGCTGAAAACGAATCCGCAACCCGTTTGTCGCCATCACCCTCAGTTTTGGAGAAATTCCATTTTGAAAAAAAAGCTGCAAATTTTCAACTTTGAACATCTTTTGTGTCGAAACGGTAATAGTTATTCGGTTACTCGTTGCGTCAAATTATTCTATGAACCCTCCCGAATACAACGATATAAGTTATTATTGCATTATGAACATTTAAATATGTTTAAACTGCGATCAAAGGAAAAAGGATACTCGAAATTCATCAATATTTGCAGATATCTTTCAATTTATTTCCTAAACTAAGGGTCTGGGTGAAAATCTGACCATCCCACGCGATGCAGCAGACAGTTTTCCTTCGGCAAGCATAAACAAAAGTGGTATGTCTCGTTTTGCTTTAATACAGAAGCGAAATAGTTTTGGCTTATCGCGCCTAACCAAGCTATTGCTTGACAATTTTTCTGATAGCTCCTGATTAGTTACTTTGTGAGAATTGGAGGTGACTTTATTCGAACAGAGGACCAATCGATTATTTTATAATAGTTGTCTCCGGAGAAGTTCATTTCCGGAAGTGTATAAGGTAGTACTTGTTTACGCCTGTTACAAAATTTTGCAAACCTCATATAGACGGACTTCGTGCCTTTCATCCGTCATCATGGAGATGAGAACATGTAGTACATACTTTAGGTTTATTTCCCGATGTGGTTTACAGTGACAACAGACCATTCCTGGCGTTCCGAAACCGACCACGGTTGTTTCGTTGCTTCATTTACGCAACAAATATAGTCCTCGGTAAAAAAAGGTAGAATCCACCAACTAAAGAAAGTTGAACTTTCTTAAGTTTTTTACTAAAATTTTGAAAGTTAAGACCTTTGGTGCACACAGAAGAAATTATCCGATCGAGCTGAAATTTTATACACGTTTTATTGAGCCATGTAGGCAACTTTTCCGCACTATTAGAATTTGATCATCGGAAAAAAGTTTTTTTCACTCCACCCTATTATACAGGTCTTTGATTTAAATATGAAGTAAAAATTGACAGATATTGCGAAACGTTAGTCATGTTACTGTGAATTATGTTATTTATTTTTGGTTATAAATATAAAATATTCAAATTTGTTTTTTTGCCCTGAATTTATCGCATTTTGGACAGTTGCTTATTTGGTCTGTTAGCGTGAACGTGGGTTGAATGGAGTCAAGGGAGGACACCCTTATGCTGTTCTATCTTCGAAGGTTATATGCTTGGGACTTATGCTGTGTGGCCTTGAACGAGGGTAAAGTGTTTAAATAGTTCTGGCAACGGGCGATGGTTGGTGACCATATTCAGTCTCCCAGTTATCGGGTGTTGTAGGATTGGTGGTACGACTGAAGAGAGAGATTTTAGAGACGGTATGCGGCTCGATACCGTATTGTTTAAGAATAGAGACTGTCCTCCTTAACCCTCAACGGCCACACTAACATTTCCTCCCGATTCAGACGCACATGTGTCAGCTTGACTCAAATTGTTCTTTTTTTTATATCTCTGGACGTGCTTTTCTTTTGATCAATTCGTACGACAACAAGGAAAAAGCTATATATATAGGTAATTCAATCATAAATCGATTGGTACTCGAGATATCTTGAAAATAAAGAGATCAAGTTTGAGACAGTTCTGAGAATTTTTTTTTTAATCGCATTTTTTTAGAAAAAGATGCGAGAGTTTAATTATACAGCAATACAAATGTTTCGAGAAATACTTTGAGGGAAATAATGCGTTATTATGATTGGTTAAAAAAAGTTATTTGGCGAGGTGAAGTTGAGTTGGTACTCTTTTACTTTTACTGAACGAATGTTCTGTGCGAAAAATTTAAAAAAATTTAAAACCCAACTGCTTAGAAAGCGAACTAAAATGACAAAAACAAGACTTAATTTATTTACATCATAAGACATAAGACCTAAAAATTCAAGGCTTCCGACTGCAGGCAATTGAGTTAATTTAAATTGTCATCTTATGATTATCCTATTTATGGTAAATTAGGTCTTAATGTGCAAATAAATTAAGTCTTGCTTTTGTGATTTTAGTTCGCTTTCTAAGCAGTCGGGTTTTTTAAATTTTAACTTTTTTATTTTTTACTTTTTAGTTATTTTTTCTTAATCTATTAAGTCCGGTTTGTTTGGCGTTATAAGATTTATTCTGGATTTTTTTTTGGCATCCGGAGAAAGTTGTGAATAATCGTTTGTAAATCTTACCTTCATATCATGTTGTTTGGGAATGCATTAATTCCCAATGCCGCCACACTCGCTCTCACAGCAGCACCTCGCGGACGCACAATAGAGATGCTGATCGACGATCGATCTGCCAATCAGCGACGCAGATCGATGATCAATCCGGAAACAGATGCGACTTCCATCTTGAACCGGCACTCTCGTACGATCTGTTTAATATAACGGACGTGTCGCGTGGTTATGCAGGTTTGTTTAAAGCGAATTGGGAACTCTCTCGTTTGACTACTCATGTGATAAAAGTATCATTGTTCTCATCTCATTCTCACATTCTGCTCTGCTTTGACTCTTGATCGCTCAGTGTGCAAGGAAGGACGTGTTGTGTGTCAAACCACATTGTGAACTCTGAGACGGCAGCTCGCGTCCATTTTGCATTCATCGTGGTGTATCAGTGCACGGAATAGCCTGCGGTGCTCAATCAGCACGTCTCAGATCAAACTTGTGTAATCGCGAATTGCTCAGGTAGTTATTTTACCATCATTCAATTTCAAGTGAATCTCCGTGCATTGATCATTCTCAAAGCTCAATCAAGTGTCAGCTCACGTACTCTCGATTAATATAATCGTGACATTTCATATCATCTCGTTCTCAGCAGTCAATCATTGTTATCAATAATATACGTGTAAGGCTGCTGTAGAGTCAATCTCTTTTCACTGAGAGGCAGAATTTACAACTCTGCCTAAGCATCATCACTGAACACTCTTGTGTGCTCAGTAACAGTGTAATCGCATCGCGAATAATTATATATTTTTTTCCATCTTGTTCATCTGACTTAATATCAGTGAAAATTCTCATCAAGCAATCATTATGTTAACTCTCACACTCACTGCAGTGCCGCGATAAACATTATCAAGGCTTCTCGTTTGTACTCTCAGTGTGTGTTTTAAATAAACTTGACGCTACTCATTTTAAGTGCTGTGTTGTGTGCACCTTTTCACCATCGCTCCTAACCTCACTTTCAACCTGCGTGCTCATTAGGTACATTCTCAAACACATGTAATCTTTTACGTTCTGTATTAGGTGTCTCTATTTTTAATTTCACTGCTTTGGTACGAACTTTCTTTGTCTTTTTATAAATCGGCATGTTATTTACAAAAGAAAACCAATCAATAGAATTGTTCTGTTTAATTAACCCCTTAACGCTCACCCCGTTACATAGCCGGGGCCCGCTGAACCGTACCATCTGAGCATGCCCGTGACAGTCACGGGCATGTATTTCCTTCGTTCGCCGCTTGGCGGTTTGTTTAATTTAGGCGCTATCTGTGCGCCCAAGCAATACTATCTTAGACTAATTGTAAAACATGCAGATTGCTTTATTAACACAATCTATTGCATACTGATTAAATAAATAATAATATCCACAATCTTTGCCGTCTCCTGTGATTCGTTTCTTTCTTCAATCTTTGAGTAACTAGTATTCAGTAACCGCCTTTCTTACAGTACTTATTCTTCCAACCTCAATTTTGTGGTTTTCATTGTTCACAGACCAAATTACATTTTTAATTCCTCTTTGTTATATGGTTCTATAATAAACTGTATTACATGAAACAGAATATAATGTGTTACCCGGGTCTCCACCAAGGCGAACACGAACAAAAACATTTTTCGCGAACGTTTTCTTCTGTTCTTGTCGTGTCCATACCGCCGCAAACAGAACGAAACCTTCATATACA
This sequence comes from Andrena bicolor, assembly GCA_960531205.1. Taxonomy (NCBI): domain Eukaryota; kingdom Metazoa; phylum Arthropoda; class Insecta; order Hymenoptera; family Andrenidae; genus Andrena; species Andrena bicolor. The sequence goes on along the minus strand of OY482664.1, from coordinate 25,298,026 downwards.
ACTAGAATAGACGGAAACATTCGCGAACACTGTTTTTGTTCGTGTTCGCCTTGGTGGAGACCTGGGGTTATATACCATATTTTGCTTTCTTTGCTCTATTTCGACAAAAATCCTTCGTTCAATCCTTCGTTCAATCCTGTGTACAAACCAAGTTACAACACCCATAATACATTGATTAATGCAAAAAAATTGTGCATTTTTGGACCGTACACGTGAAAAAAATCTGAGCGTTAAAGGGTTAATTACCCGCCTTTTGGGCATCCCCGTACTCGGGCAATAAATAAGCTACAGTAAATGTGCACAGCGCCAAAATCGTTGTCGTCCGACCGACCGACAAACACAGTACGCACTAGTTATAAGCCCGTTTCTACCATGTGTTGTACGCCCGTCGACTATTTCCACCATTTCTTGGAATCCTTCGGACGAGAGTGAGAAAACCCAAGAGCGAGTGAGAGGGAACGAAAGAGTCGACACAAAATTGCCATCTGCTACGAAAGAGAGAAAACATAATTGTTTGTTTTCGGGTTTTCCTCGGGTGTTCCTCAAGGCTCGCACGTTCAACATATTTATTAATGACCTTGCGGACATACTCTCTGACACAAACTTTCTGTTGTACGCGGATGATCTGAAAGTCGTCAGGGTTATTCGTGGTGTCGAGAATGCAATTATTATGCAATGTGATCTGCACAGGTTGGAGCAATGGTGTGCTACGAATAAGATGTGGCTAAATACCGCGAAGTGTGTGGTACTAAAGGCCTCACGATGTAGGTCTTGGGTGAAATACTCTTATAAACTAAATGATGTTACCCGTAATGATGTCACTAAAGTTATGGATCTCGGTGTCTGTATAACGCCGTGCTTTGACGTTAGGCCTCACTATGATCACTGTATCAGGAAGGCGATGCGGACCTTAGGTTTTATTTCTAGATTTGCCAGGCATTTTAAGAATAAGGAGTCCCTTAGGCTGTTATATGTAGCCCTCGTTAGGCCGCATGTTGAATATGCCTCGGTCATCTGGAGCCCTAGGCATGCCAGGTATGTTAATTCCATTGATAGGGTACAGCATAAATTCTTAAGGTTCGCCTTGCGTATTTTAGGCAGCCCAATGGATAGGGATGTTCATGATTATCGACTGGTTTTTCTATATAAGATTATTAATGGTCGTATAGACTGCCCTGACCTGCTTGCCTTGGTTACTTATAATGCCCCAGTGAGGCACACGCGTACTAGGTCGCTCTTCTTTCCGAAACTTCCCAAATATTACTGTTGGCGCAATTAATAAATGAGAACGAATAACGTTTCAAAGGTTTTAATATTGAAGGGAATTACAACGGTTCATAAGCGTCTATCGCGTACGACGTATCTCTTGTTACTGGTGTTACCAAGCAACCAGGACACATGAACATTAATTCAAGGTTCAAATCATAGTGTGCGCGCTCGCGTCGCCTTATTTATAAGCAGACTTCGCACACCAAACTTCCACATTAACATCAACACTTCCACCGTTTAAGCGCGAAGTACATCACTAGTTTTCACACATCAAACAGTTACATTAGTAATCACAATGTCACTCGTAAATACAATATCTTTCAGATTAGACAAGAATTACATAAATTAATTACATAAATTAGATGAGTTAGACGAATTACAGAAATTAAACATCTATCTCACTTCCAGTGATGACACGTAACCTAGCAAGGATATAAGAACATAGTTTACCTTACCTATTGAATTAAACAAATATATAACATATAACCTATTGAACATATTTAAAAAACTTTACAAAATTCTAGTTTCCCCAAAATGAGGGTTACCCCTCATTTTAAATACGTTAAATATTCGTGTTATATATTTAACACACGCATGCTCTCACACAGAGACCTAAAGCGTTGTTTGGTAAGCGCCTTGATAAAGATATCTGCCTTTTGCAACTGCGATGGAATATATTCGACAACTATTTCTTTGGCTTGTGATTTTTCCCGAATAAAGTGATAGCGAATGTCAATGTGTTTGGTCCGCTTATGATATTCCGGATTTTTGACTAATCTAATTGCACTTTGATTGTCAACAAATATCACAGTCGCCCTCTTAGAGCCATAATTTAGATTCTGCAATAATTTTCGTAGCCGTACGGCCTCCTTGCAAGCAGACGAGGCTGCTACATATTCCGATTCCGTGGTACTAAGAGTAACTAACTTTTGTCTCTGAGATGATCATGTGATGGGACCGCCAGCGAGTTCGAACAGAAAAGCAGAAGTAGATCTTCTTGTGTCAACATCGCCCGCAAAATCGGCATCGAAATAACCGACAAGATTTAAATTACTTCCACCGCTACAATATTCAATACCAAAATCTATAGTTCCTTTAAGATATGCAAAGATTCTTTTCACAGCTCGCCAATGTTCATTATTATGTTTGTTTAAATATTTACTAACGAGATTCACTGAATACGCGATATCAGGACGCGACACGATAGCTAAAAACATTAAAGAACCAACGGCTTCGCGGTACGGCACAATTTCAGTTTCAATTTCAAAATCATTTGCCGTAAACAATACCGAATGAGGGTCGCATGGCACGCTAACTGGTTTGACATTCTGCATACCGAACTTCTCGATTATTCGTTTCGCGTACGTTTCTTGATGTATAAAGAATGACTCTTTCTTTCTATCTCGCTTGATTTGCATACCGACATATATACTAGAATCGCCAATTGTAATTTTAAAAGTACTGTTTAAATGTTCAAATACCGACTCGAGTATTTCCTGAATTTTAGCCGCTACCAAACCATCGTCCACAAATAAAACTAAGTACACTATAGAGTTTTTGACATTTCCTACAAAAATACATTGGTCGGCTTCTATTTCTTTGAAGTTAAAAAGTCTCAGGAAATTACAGAACTTTTTGTTCCAACACCGTGGCGCCTGTTTTAGTCCGTAAAGTGATTTGACTAACCGGCATACAACATTTTTCTGTGCGGAACCTGCAGCTACCTCTACAGCAAGACCCTCCGGCACCTCCATGAAAATGTCCTCTTCTAATTTGCCATGTAGAAACGCCGTTTACACATCGAAGTGGCCCAACTCGAGATTTTCGGCAGCCACAATTGCTAATAGTGTTCTCAGCGAGTCATACCGTACGACTGGCGAGAAGGTTTCCAGGTAGTCCACCCGTTTTTCCTGCATAAATCCTCTTGCGCAGAGTCTGGCCTTGTAACAAGTTGTATTGCCCTGTGCATCTGTCTTGATTCTGAAAACCCATTTAGAGTCAATAGTTTTCATATTATACTTCCTTTTAATTAATGACCAAGGTCCGTTCTCCTGATGAGCTCTAAGTTCACTGTTAATTGCGTCCACCCATTTGGATGCATCTTTACTACTTATAGCCTCTCTGTAAGTGTGAGGTTCTTCATGTTCTGCTACATTCGACTCGTAGCGAAGTGGTCGTTTTATCATTCCACGATCCCTCAGGTTGTGCTTTTGTGGAGATGAAGGCGCATGGACTGTGAGATTGTCGGTGTTGTTGGTGTCAAGAGCTGGCAGGAAGACTTCATTTTCGTCGTTGCTCAGAAAGTCTTCATTTTCCTCGTTGCTGTTGTCATCTATATCTGTGCTTCCTTGTTCAAGTTTTTCTTCTTGCTTGTCGCCATCTAGAAGAATCTCGTCATTCATATTGTTGCGAGCACCCTATGTAGAGGATTCATGGTTCGCTGGTGCTCGCGACGAAGACAAGAGACAGATAGAAGAAGGCGATCGGATCGATCGCCTGTCAAGCTGTCATTCGAAAGTCAGCCACCATTACTAGCAGACGTCTCGATATTGTATTCCGCCTAACAGATTGTATTCGTTACCTGATCTTGTATTATCCTTGTTACCCCCTTGTTTAATGTTCTGTTATCGTTGCTGTTCAGTAAACTTGTATTATGCCCAATCAAAATCGTAACACTGGTGTCAGAAGTGGGATGCCCACTCGTGCATCCGCGGCCTCCGCGAACCCTTGTCCTGCAGCGACGGGTGATGCCTCTCTACAGAGGACCGGCGAACACAGGCGGCCATCGACGCGCGCCTGTCGAACATGGAGGAGCGAATGCAGGTCGTAACCGCTTCGTTACAAAATGGCCATAGTTCGGTTGGTAGCGGCGCGATCCCTCAGGCCCACACAGCACCATGACATTGCAGCAACGTCTCTGCAATGATACGGTTCAAGATTGCAATGTTGCACCATAACATTGCAGAGACATTGCATGTTCAGTCCTATGTCCGCATTCGCAATATTGCAGTAGTCCTGCAACATTCCGGCAATGATTCTGCAACGAAACGGCAAAATTCTGGCAATATTGTTGCGCCGGGGTGTTTCCAACACCGGCCACCCCGACGCAAAGGAGAAATGAATGGTAGACACGGGTGCACGACACAACTATATTCGAGAATACAGAGTGATACGGTACAACCCGCGCGTGCGAACGCTACGGCATTCGGTGCCAGACAGTCCTCGGCGTCTTCCTGATAGTCTTCTCGAAGGGGGTTGACCCTCTTCTGTCTTCCGCTGCGAGCACCAGCAGGCTATGCACGGGCCTATACCCGGTGCTCGCAACAATATGATTCTGCAACTCTTCGGCAATATTGCGGTGCGAGATTGCAAAATATTGCACCGCATCATTGCAGAGTAGTTGCAGGTTCACTCCTATGTCCGCCTTAGTAATATTGCAGGAGTGTATTCCCGCAACATTTCGGAAATTTTACAGCAATGGACACCCCCACCACAACGTTTCGGGCAGTGGGGGACTCGACAACATGAATGTGTGCAGAATCGTAGTAGTATAACGCCCGTGTGTCTTTTTCTCATAGAAAATATTTTTACCCCGGGGGATTCCCACCGCGGACCTGTAGCATCGTAGACGAACACTTTACCGCCGCAGCTACAACCAGTGATTGATAAGATTGCTTACGTATTCGAACTTATACTCCTACCGTCCAAAACTTTAAACTCAAATTATTAAAAAACGAAGGCTCATTTGACAAATCTGTTAGGGATTTTTAACACTGTAGGTACGGACTCTAACTTTCATCCGGTGTCATTTTAGGTTAGGTTGGAAAGTACTCATTAGACTATTAGACTTTTAACCTTTGCATTTGTCTTCTCATCTCTCTTTTCTCTTGCTTGATTGTATATACGTGTTTGTGCAATAAATTCGTTTAATAATAATAATAATAATAATTTCACACATTAAAATATATAGTATCTACACTATCTAAACAAATCAAATTCATTTTCAAATCTCTTTAAATTCATGTGCAAACAACTCTCACGATAACACTTTTTTCATATCTTTAACGGCCAACGACAAATTCTGGCATATCCAGTTAAATAAAACATGCTGTAGAATCTATTCGATGTCAAATTTCAAATTTAGTCAAAGTCATAGTTGCTTCAGAATATTACTGTACTGTTTCTACAATATTTCCACTACAGTATTGCACGGCAATATGTAGGCAATTTTGCTTAGGCGTTGCCAATGGAACATTGCACGTCGTTGTGCGCGCAATATTGCAGGAATATTGTAGGATCGTTGCCAGTGGAACATTACGCTGCAACGAACTTGCAATATTGCTACAATATTATACGATCGTTGCAAACGGACCATTGCACAGCAACGAACTTGCAATATTGCTGCAATATTGTATGATCGTTACAAACGGAACATTGCACGGCAACGAACTTGCAATATTGCTGTAATATTGCAGGTGCGTTGCCACTCCAATAATGCAAACCAATATTGCAGCATCGTTCCTGCAATATTGCAATGCAACCTGCAACAACACAATATTGCAGCAACGTTCCTGCAATACTGCTGCAACGAAGTGTGCTGTGTGGGTGACAACTTATTTCAAGGTCGTCAAAATCCGTAAGGTTGCCCTCTATCTATACCATTACCATAATTATTTACTAATACTTATATAACATTCCTTTTTCATTATAAATTAACATTTTAAGATTTTAAGATTTTTAAGCTTATAACCAGGGATAGGATCCCTAATGTTCTAGAATGTTTTATGATGTTCGAAGCTAATTAATTCATTATCTATGTAATATTACATACTTATTAGTACATAATTATCATACATGGTTTTTGTATACCGAATGTTTACGGGGTTTATTATTATTTCATTTGTTAAAGATGCTTTAATTTTATTAATATTCCTGTCCATATAACCGTTGGCTATTTAACAAATAATATAAAAAAATGTACTAAAAAATATTGAGAAACACCGAAATTATGAGATTTTTTCCCCGAATTTTATGTTACGTGCCCCATTGTGTGCCGGGCCAGTGCATGGTTGTAGTGGAATGCGTCCGTGAGGCGCTGTCGCCATTTTACCGGTTCGCGCGAGCGCGGGTTGCAAAATAAAATGCTGACCCTGTATGTAGCTATGTGTGTCAATTTCGTTTCTAACTTGTTACATTCGAATCTGTACCACAATAAATCTATTACTATAAAGTAAGAACTGTTCACATAACAGATAGGAAGTATTTAAATTTAAAGTCAAAGAAACTCAGTCCCTTACGTCCTTGCAAAATCAATGAGTTTCGAGATGTTTTCGAATTACAGTAGTCATTGATTAAATGATTAAATGTGTATAATTTATTAAATTATCAAACGCAGCGGGACAAATTACACAGTAGTTTTCCGATTGACATTTGCAATTACAATAGTGAATAACCGTCGACATGTAACAAGATCATTACAAGTATTTATAGAGTATAGCGACTACGATATTCAGTGAATAATATAGCCCTTCCATGATATGGAGCATGACAAATTGGCCGTTTACAATTCATTTAAAACATTTACAAATTGGTATCTGTTAATCTGTATGTAGTATGTACATCAAAGAACTGGAAAGGAAAAGGGATAATTTATATTTGTTTGGTCCGAAACAAGGGCCTAACGTGACACAGAAGGAAGATTCTGTATCTCCATTTGGGTGTGTAATAAAATACGCGCAGCGAAGGGGTACAATGAAAATGACATCGACACGAAAAACTCGTTGACGCGGGTCCTAGTTTCATCGTGTCGTGCCGCGCAATAAATTAATGGCCACCATCATTGCACTCATACATGCTTGTACCGACATGCGGACACATCGTAACGCATCATTTGTCTTCTCATTATAAATGTGAACCACCGCTCTACCGCATCATGACAGTCGACCGAAATAAATTGCCATGCGTGACGTTTCTACTTTCATTTTATATTTAAAATGACTACACCAGAGAGAGAGAGAGAGAGAGAGCTCGTGCGATCCTGCCAGCCGAAGACAAATTGCACATTTGCATAATGCCGTTATTTATTAATGATTGCGAGACAGGTACTCCTGGCGCTACATAAATACCCACCTGCGGCGTCGGCCAATCGACAACCTTCTAATTCGACGTCCGATTGCTGCTTCACATCGGACAATTTATATACACACTTCGTCCCTGATATTATTCCGAGCTTTAAAATGTGCATTATCAACCTTCTTTCCATTCACGATTCCGCGATATGTATTTACATAATTTTGAAATTACATACTTGCTTTGCTCATATCAAATAGGAATTGAATAATAATACGTAGGAAATAAGTTTGAACGTGAAACACAAAAATCGAGAAGGGATTAATTTGGTTTTAATAAGTATCTCTGTACAAAATGTTTTCGAATGGTATGATATAGGGAATCGTGGAAAAACTTTTCTTCTATCATTTTTCATGTTGAATTGAATAGCTTAATCGTTTAATGGAAGTACCTAGTGGTTTTAAGTTTTCCAAGGTCATCATAAACTGATATCGTATGTATATTTACTGTAGTGTTATATTTCCATGTCTATAAGGTTGAGTATTTCAGAAAACATAGATCAACTCGTAGAATATTTCGTTTGAACTGTTTGAAGCCAATTTAGAATGATATACGGTTAAAAAATAACACTCAGAAATCTTTTACATATTGTATTTATACTAATTATACCATATTCTCGTTAACTACACATCATTATAGTTTGGCAAACATTAAAGACAGCGTTACGTATTTTACATTTATAATTTCATAAAATTTTTTTTTTAAGAAGTATAAATATTATCGAAATCAAAAAACATGATTCAGTTTTAATTAGTAATTCAACCCCCCCCCCCAATAAACATGACTCATGTATGAAAGAAGCTAATTCCTTTTAATTCTCGAAAAAAGTTCACATGCAAAGATTGTGATACCATCTTTGCTAATTCCAATTGTATTTTCGTTCTCCGTTCGAACACTGATTCCTCTGTCACTTTTTATACTTGACATTCCTTTATTGGTCACAAATCAATTCAGTGCTCAGATTTTCAGCTTCGGTTTTAAGGAATTAGCGGGCGAGGCCAGTAATTGACACAAAAACTTTTATAAGAGCTACATGTTCTGTTAAAAATGTCGTATGGAAATCGTATTACGATGGAAAATAATAAAAACTTGGTAGTCATCATCAAGGTTTTTTTCTTATACAACGCCCGCTAATTCCTTAAAACCGAAGCTGAAAATCTGAGCACTGAATTGATTTGTGACCAATAAAGGAATGTCAAGTATAAAAAGTGACAGAGGAATCAGTGTTCGAACGGAGAACGAAAATACAATTGGAATTAGCAAAGATGGTATCACAATCTTTGCATGTGAACTTTTTTCGAGAATTAAAGGGAATTAGCTTCTTTCATACATGAGCCATGTTTATTGGGGGGGGGGGGGAGATTTCATCACTTTTTTCATAGTTAGTTATAAATTACTAGGTGCCGTATTTTATAACGGTCTTCATCCTCAAAACGGTTCATATTGATGCATGATACGTGATGGTACATCAGCATCGAAATGTATTGACAACGACAAAATTAATCGGACGATTATAAAACTATTGTGATGAAAATGGCAACATTTGTTAAAGAAATTAATTGTAAAAATACAGCTGCTCCACAACCGATATCAATATGTAGGGAAGACCGGGGCAAATCGACCACTTTTTTCATTGATAAATTTAACAAAAAAAAATTAATTTTTCAATTACCTATATGAATTATACTATCCGAAAGAGTAATCCCTATAGTACATAAATGCTACAACAAATTTTCGTTACTTCCCGTTTCTAAAGTCATTCCAGAGAATTTGTAATATAGTGTAAAATCGCCGTTTCGAAAAATGCCGGAGTAAATCGGCCACTCCTTCGGGGCAAAACGGCCACCTTTTATTCCGGCTGGATGTTGATTAACGTTGCTGAAAAATGTAAACGATATTCATTTCTCCTCGTAACTATTCAAGCTATAATCGCTTCGATCAATATTTAAACGCACGGATATAACTTCCTTTTTCCAAAGATCGAACTGCACTGCGTAGCGGCGCTTCCGTCCATGCCACGCGACTCCTCACCTCGTCCCGAAACCGTTAACTGTTTTCCATTGTTGAGCGTCGAATCCACCGACAGCTCTGCATCGATGAATATTTTTAGCACAAAAGTTAATAAAACTACTTATTTACTATGGTTCGACATCATCAGTGAGTGACCGATTTGCCCCGGGTGTTACATGGCCGTTTTGCCCCAGACGTAAACTCTAACTTCAATCACTCAAACACAATAGAGATTTTCCAAAATAACTCAAACTATCATCGAAATCGTAATCAGTACCGCTATTTTAATCAATAAATACTCACCTCAAACTTCAGAACATGAATATTACAGAATAAAGATAAATTTTGCATAAGTCACGAAAATTTGTTATCACTGCCGAAAACGTATTTTGCCTTCTACACAGTGCAACGTAATCTCAAATGCTATTAAATTCCGTTGGTACTGTAAACACATAGAAAGACGTTTACAAAAGCAAACACGAGATTTTATTTTAACTTCTACTAGGTAAAACTTCCTGTGGCCGATTTATCCCAGTGGCCGATTTGCCCCGGTCTCCCCTAATAAAAAAATTTAAATTACTTAGTGCCGTATTTCATAATGGTCTTCATCCTGAGAGCGGTTCATATTCTTGTATTCTTTTTTTGCAACGTCAAAAATGAAAAGAAATCATACTTTTTAAACGATTTTTTTTAGCTTCGATTCTCTGTTTGCTTGTTGTATGTTTGCTTCATTTCTGAAAACTCGAATTTAACCCAAAACTTGGCAGGTTATGATTAAGTGACAGCTAGGTGACATTTACTAGAGACCCGAACGCAGCGACTTTTTGCATTTTTCGTCAACTGCGCAACCGCATTTTCAGCAAAACCATTCCGGATAACTTCAGCTTACGAAAGACGACATCTACCTGCGTGAATTGGAGAAGTAAAACGAGAATGGCGACATCTACGGGCGTCAAGTACTAGCGCTACGTGCTATCCGACTGTCTCGTAAAAAAAGTATCATTTTGATAACTATTAATTCAGAATAAATCTTTTATCTTTAAGAAAAACAGCTTGATACATTAAGTAAAACGACAAATGGGTTCGAAAAAAAAATAATTAGTCGCTTAATCATGTTAAAACACCGGGACTATGTCATAAAACAAGATAATAAGGCTAAAATAGGTTCGGAAACCTGTCAATTTCGCGATCATTCGTGTATAGATACTTGGTCGCTCAGTGTGCCTATAGGTAGAGGGGGGAAGGGGAATTAGCTTCCAGACGCGACCGCGTCTGTTGATCGCTGTATTCCAATTATTATAAGTCTACAGTGGAACATCCCTATAGGTTCGTCTTGGGATCTCCGTCATGGTGACTTACCTTCGCCACTTTTTGGGACTAACCTAAGCGATCGACTCCTCAGGCCACTTGTAAGCCCAGCAGGGGGACACGATAGCTGGTTATTAATATTATGAGTGTCGTCGGCGTATCTTCACGCTCCGGGGTTTGCATTTTGTGCAAGATTTTAGCGTGTTTTGGGTAATGAACTGATATGGTTTGGAAAACATGGAAAGTATTGCCCAAGTATCTTCGAATTTTTTTTTCAAGCAAGTTGAAAAAATTTTTTGACAGAAGCGATTAGCTGGCAAAGGCCCAACCAACTTGAAGGGGCATTTTTCAAAACCTTGCGCCACTTAAAGTGTTCATAAAAAAAAACTGAAATATTTATATTTCCAACTTGTTTCCCTTTTAAATACTTTTAATAAGTTGGTTTTCGCCACGTTGAAAATAAGGACAAACACGACTACACTCATATTATTTTTTAGTTCACTATTTACAGTATTTTATTCGCTCAATAACTCATCTCAAAGTTTCGCACACCACGAACTCATAACGTCCAAAATTACTCGCTGCTACATTAGGCTATGATTATAGTAAAACGCTAATGAATGAGGATAGTGGCGAGGTGAGCAACGGGGTAAAATGTATTGCAATGTGAGTGTTTATAGGGAAACTGCCGAAAAAAATGTTTATTTCTGCTAACGGAGACAAACGCAATCGAGGGGGTTCGAAGGGGGGTTTATTTTGATTGAAGATCGAACTAACGCGCAAATTAGGTATCACGTCTTCTCATGCATTAATAAGTTTTATTTATGAACGACGTGCTTCATGGGACCGAAAGGACTGAAATCATCATCATAGACAGAACCCGTGTTTATACTTTTGGAGGCCCCAGGCGCAATATCATCATAAGGCCTCAAAAGAACAAATCTATTTCTATGATTGTGTGAAATATGTAGGTAGACATAGGGAACGAAATAGTTATTACCCTCATAGTTTCTCGCCTCATTGGTGGTACACTGACGTACATGAATTTTATGCAATACAGCAGTTCCTGTTGGTTTCATATTTTAAATCTAAGGAAAGAACGATGTATTTCAAATGGAAGCAGGGGCATCACATATTTTCAGCTGTCTCTAGTTCTTATATTTTGAATTTAATATTTGTTACGTACGCAGATCTATCTTTGACTTTTTAACCCTTTCGGGTGTCCGGAATGCACGTGACCCGGCGGGGTCACCGTTTCCTGCAATGGTGTGATGCAACCGAGTTTTCCCCGAAAAACTAATATTCAATGAAGGCACTCATATCCCCACTACTTTCTAGCCGAATTTCACTGTATAAAAAGGGCCACGAATCCACACTCGGGGGCTCATTTGAAATCTAGTACTCATAGACGAAAGAGGCTTATTACTTCAACTTAAACCAGACAGCACGTAGAGTTGCTGATAGGTGTTGTTACTATTAAACTCTTTGAGACCCCCGCATTTCTCAGTGCGTCAAAACCGAGAGGTGGACTTAGGTACCGCGACAAACATAAACTGTAACAATTGTAAAAGACTGAATTTATAGAATAGAATTTGTTATTTCTAATTCAGAGTTCTTTTATTTGAATCAACCATCATCTGAATTTCCTCTTCGAGATAACCCCACATAGGTACTCCTTTACCGCTCAAGGTGTACCACATTATAAAGTTACGAGGCTAAACTAACATTCCTAGTGGCTCCCGGGGATACCAGACCCCGGTTCGTCCACGACAACCAACCTCCTAGTGGCTACCGGGGATACCAGACCCCGGTTCGTCCACGACAACCAACCTCCTAGTGGCTACCGGGGATACCAGACCCCGGTTCGTCCACGACATCCAACCTCCTCATAGCGGCTCCCGGGGATACCAGACCCCGGTTCGTCCACGACATCCAACCTCCTCATAGCGGCTCCCGGGGATACCAGACCCCGGTTCGTCCGCTACTAACAAACTCAAACAACCAAATTCAATCCTCGGCCTCGCAGCCCCCATTCTCATTGCCCTCAGCCTCGGCTCGTAACATATTTAAGAAGTATTTTATTTTGCACCTATAACTAGGCTATTTTTTATCTTATTGTTTGTGAGGAGTAATGTTTTAGAATGTGGCGCCATAGATAGTGAGAGAGTGAGATATATTTTCCTCCTCTACTTCCTCAAGAAGGAGAGGGGTCCTTCTCCAATGACAAATTCACCGAGGGGGGTGTCTTTCCTTTGAAACTGCAACCAATAGGTTTTTTGTCACTTACCAAAATTCGGAAAACCCGTCCACTTGCTAAATGTCGGAAAAGTTGGACATTTATTCTCGTGTCTGTTGAAAATAATAATTTAATTCTACGTGCCTCATTCGTATTTCGCGCCGCAAAATAAACCGCGAGAGCGCTCCGCGCGATCGATGCGCTGATCGATCGCCGGTCGGCGTCTTGTTCACTTCGTTTCAGGGAGTCGAGACCGATAGAATTTCGGTTTCGGTCGCGGTCGCGGTCAGTGAGATCGACCAATATGGCATTTACGGTTCTCTCGACTGAACTAGAGAGCGACGAGCGGTCAGGAGTTTTCTCTCGACCGAAACTCGAGAGAGAATTTCTCTCAGACTTTCGATTGACCAAAAGTCTTGACCGGTCGCAATACGGTCGAGTTAATGTATGGAGAGGTTTCTGTTCTTCTCCATAAATTACGAGTCGGAGCGGTTCGGTTCTGTTCGGATCGGTTCAACCTAGGTGAATAAGCCGGAAGGTATGGATGCTGTTCCTATCGCTCAGACTGTTTTTCACTCTCGGGACATTCCACGCGAAATCGGACACTTTTTGGAGTAACATTTCAGACGTTGCTGAAATTTGAATATATTGTAGTCTTTAGTGGTATTTAAACGCACCTCAAAGGATTTTTCAAAATTTTGAAAAATATCGATTTTACAGCTGTTTGAAAGTAAGTGCTAACTTTTTTCAGTAAATTATAGCTATGGAAGTAGTAAACGGATGGAGATGAGCTTTACGGTGCTTATAGAGAAGACATTGAAGTTTTAAGAAAAAATTATTTTAGTTTAAAAAAATACAAATTTGAACCATTTTTGTGCAATTATTTTAAACAAATGCAGTTTTTAACATCGGGCACGATTTTAAAAATCTCAAAAAAAAGGAGAATATAGTTCTATCCTTCCCCTTGATGGACTAATTTTCAAATGTATGGACATTTTAAAATTGGCCTTGTAAAAATTGCCGAAAGTTGACGCTGCGTCAAATCACACCGGCTCGACTGGCTGAGCCGTGCGGTACACGCAGCGGCCAAGTGCTATTCTTATACAGTTTGCTCGAATACGGTAAATATTCGTAAAAAACTGAAGAAGGAACACTTTTACTGTTTTTTATACACAACATAGTACTCAATTTTTGGTGTTCGCAATATTTTCCTTGAAACGAAGATGACACACAGTTTTTTAAATGGAATGCTATATATTTGATTATCCAATATGAAAGCGACTGTCAAGACAAGTTCAACCATATGGTATAGTATGACCTTCAAGTCTACACATGGTTAGGAATGAAATAAATATATCAATCTATTTATCTAGTAGATTGAATTTCATCTTTCATTCCTAACCATGTGTAGTCTTGAAGGTACTAGTTAGCACTTACCTTCAAACATGTGTAAAATCGATATTTTTCAAAATTTTTAAAAATCCTTTGAGGTGCGTTTAAATATCACTAAAGACTACAATATATTCAAATTTCAGTAACATCTGAAATGTTACTCCAAAAAGTGTCCGATTTCGCGTGGAATGTCCCCTGTACAACAGCACGAGCCAGGCCCAAGTGTAATGACCACCACTTTTCATGCTTACCATCTGTCAGTGCCTCATCCAAGTGATGTACCAACGTGCCCAATGTGTAGTATCAGACACGGTGGAAGAACGACTCATTGTAAGATAAATTTAAAAAATATTTATAATTCCTGTGTTCTTCGTTCAACGTACAAAAAACCGTTTTGTAGTGAGGTGCTTGCGTAACCAAATCCACGAGCCGCACCACTCTTGGCCGCAACGATCGACAGAATCGTTTTGCACTGACAACCAAAAGTATCGATACTTCACGCAAGCGTGCACAAACTTTACCCTGCGCTCAGGATCTTTAAGAGTATGAATTTATATTCGCTTCTTAACGTTTTATTATAAGTTAGGTTAAAGTTACAATTAATTAGTTACGTGAGAAATAATGTGTGATTATAATTAAAAGTGACTGTATAACAGGAGGGAAGGGTGAGTTCAGACCGACAGTAGTACACAAGGTTCACATAACATTTTAACACACTATACATATTTGAGCTCTTACGTTTTGACAGCCCGGGTACTCGGTTACCCGGAACAACTTCAAGTAATTGAATATTGTATTGTGTGTGGTATTGTTTGATGTTAGACAAAAATGATCGAAGAATACCATATTCAATGGCTTGAAGTTGTTTCGGGTAGACGGGCATCAGACGGGTCAAAAAGTAAGAGCTCTAATGGGAATGTATCGCAAACGAAACTCGGTCGAGGTGGCGCTCTGATCGGAGTGCCCAAGATGGCGTCTGAGCATGCGCGTGATGACGCCGTGACGTCAAAACCAATCAACGCCAAGATGAGTTTGGCTTAATAAACACTATAAACGAATCGATGCAAGCGCAAAGCCAATTTCATCTTGGCGTTGATTGATTTGACGTCACGGCGTCATCACGCGCATGCTCAGACGCCATCTTGGGCACTCCGATCAGAGCGCCACCTCGACCGAGTTTCGTTTGCGATACATTCCCATACATATACACGTCCGTAGACTGTTAAGATCCGATACAATGTTCCTGGTAGACCGGGGTAAAGTGAGCCCTGGGGTAAAATGAGCTTACTTATTTTATTCTTTAACAATAGAATAGAATTACCAATTTTGGTGACGTAATAAATGTATGTAACATAAGAATGATAATTATGCACATTTAAATATCGAAAAATGTAAATTCATTTAATAACTTAGAAGTTAATTTTTAGAGAGTTCCGATTGGTTTTCTTTTCAAATTAGCTTTTCGGATAAATGAGTCATAAATGTGTTATTTTAACTCAAATTTGTTCTGTTTGTTTATAAGAAGCTTATAAACATATATGTACACGCGTTTGAGAAGACATTAATCCTAACATTATTAGATAATTAATTTTCCATTGAGTACCGGGGTAAAGTGACCGGGATAAACTGAGCTGCAAATGGCTGCAAAGAACAGATGCGCAAGTGATGTGCGCAATGCCCTAACCTGTCACCTGGCTAGAAAGCCACGCGGCGTGGTGGAACAGAAACAAACCTCAAAAAATTTCCAGTTTTTGACAATCACTATGCACAAAAGACAAAAGCTGCCGTGCTACACACGTCATTTAAGCGCAAGGGGGTTAATAATTAGCTATATCCTTAATTGAAGTTCTTATTTTGTTGTAATCTAGAGACGCGGCCGCGTCTCGACGCCAAGTACAGAATGACACCCTGTACATGTCGACTGTCGCTACTGCTATCATTTACTCGTCGCCCGGCTAATCCAACCTATATAAATCGCATATAAGCTTTCGAATGAGACCAAAATCAATAAAATCGGTTCATGCATATCAGAGATATGATAATATCGTAAGGACATAAGGTGTGCTCGACCGGCAGCTCATTTTCGTCTTCTACTGCGCATTCCCAATTTTCGCCATATTAAAATATATATGGATATGAATGCATATGTACCTATGTGTACGGACGCGTTATTGAACCCCCCCCCCATAAACATGACTCATGTATGAAAGAAGCTAATTCCCTGTAATTCATGAAAAAAGTCCGCACGCAAAGATTGTGAAATCATCTTTGCTAATTCCAATTCGCACGCAAAGATAGTGAAATCAACTTTACTAATTCTAATTGTATGCATTCTTGTTCTCCGTTCGAACACTGATTCCTCTGTCACTTTTTATACTTGACATTCCTTTATTGGCCACAAATCAATTCAGTGCTCAGATTTTCAGCTTCGGTTTTAAGGAATTAGCGGGCGTGGCCTGTAGTTGTCCCCTAAACTTTTTTAAGAGGGACACCTTCCGCTAAAAATGTCCTTTGAAAATCGTTTTACGATGGAAAATAATTAAAACTTGGTAGAAACTAATTTAAACGAATCAAAGTCGGTAATAGATTACTATCACATTCGGCAACCTGCACTAATGATATGAAACATTTTGTTTTTAGTCGACTTCATAGTTTTTTCTTATATAACGCCCGCTAATTCCTTAAAACCGAAGCTGAAAATCTGAGCACTGAATTGATTTGTGGCCAATAAAGGAATGTCAAGTATAAAAAGTGACAGAGGAATCAGTGTTCGAACGGAGAACAAGAATGCATACAATTAGAATTAGTAAAGTTGATTTCACTATCTTTGCGTGCGAATTGGAATTAGCAAAGATGATTTCACAATCTTTGCGTGCGAACTTTTTTCATGAATTACAGGGAATTAGCTTCTTTCATACATGAGTCATGTTTATGGGGGGGGATTTCATCACTTTTTTTCATAATTTGTGAATTTTATTAATTAAGAAATTTATTACTTTATCAATTTTAAATCAATTACAAATTTTTTAATTCTTAATATAATCTTGTAAAGGTGTACCTTTCTTTGACTTTAAACACAATTCTTTAACTGTCAAGGGGAGAATATAATGGCTGGTAGTGGTTGTTTCTTTATGAGAACATGTTCTGCAGTGTATAGATGTTGTTATTTCAAATTGAACTATTTTTTGGAGCCCTTGTAAATTATTGCATAATGCTAAAAGAAATTCAGATGCGTGTTGTTGAATCTTTTGCAAAAATTTGCCTCCTATGAACCTCCCGCCGCTATCGCGCGAGATCTTCTGTACCATCGTGACGTTTCAAAAATGTTAACGACTAACACTTAGTAGGTTATGATTGAATAACAGCCAAGTGACATTTATTATAAATTATGCTTTCGAGGCGACACCTACTGTCGTCAACTGGAGGAGTAAAACGTGACGTCATACCTCGTAATCCTAAAAGTATCATTTTTATAACTATTAATTCAGAATAAATCTTATATCTTTTAGAAAAAAAAATGATTCGCTTAATCATGTAAAAACACCGGCACTATGTCATAAAATAAGATAATAAGGCTATCTTTCGTGTATAGAGACATGGTCGCTCAGTGTGCCTATGGGTAGAGGTGAAGGGGGAATTAGCTTCCAGACGCGATCGCGTCTGTTGATAAAATAACGGATAGAAGATTTAGAAAAAAAGCATCTTTCTTTGCTCTACACATTTCGACTAATAATGAGCGTCTAAGATTTTAATCTATGAAGACTGCTACGAAAAAAATACCACAAGACTTTCTATTCTTTTCCTTAATACCCCACCACCCCGCTTTATATATTTGTGTTTTCCCTTTTAATTCCGTTAATTTATTCACTTTGACATTACAATATTAATTTACAATTGTTTATATACAAAATATTCGGAAATACAACTTTTAGTTACATTAATATAGTATTGTCTCCCTGAGAACTCGCTGGTCGGGACCGGCGTTGAGCCCACATCGTGAGCAGAGCCCTAATTCCGAGTATTCATTTCTCGCTTCTTTCTGGCCGAAGGGGGGAGCGAGATGGAACGCTTTGCGTGCGCCGGAGTGACACGGCGTCCGAAAGACGGAGCGAGACCAGTGGCTTTCGCTCGCTCTCGTTCCATCTCGCTCTCTCCTTCGCCGAACAAGATTGAGACAGAAGTGGTGGGGATAGCGAAAAGCCCACAGCGTGTGCACCGAAACGAGTACACGGGGAGACAATATTGTACTTGCGACCCAACCGATTCGATGTCGGGAAAACGAATTCTCGTCGGAGAGCGCCGGTCGGGCAGCGCGTACGGCACACGGATGGTGGGACGGGTATGTTGTGTGGTACGGTACGGGCGCTAGGAGGGGGACGCTTGCTCGTGGAGTGATGGTAGCAGCCGTGGGCCAAAACCCACCGTTCAGGTATCACTGCACGTACCACCTGGAGGGTGGCCCAATGACCAGGCCCTGTGGTGGTGGTGGTGCTGGGCTCCCGTGATATAAGCTACAGTCAACAATTTTTATTATATTGTTAAAAGATAAAAAGTATTAATTAATAGTATTAAGAATTAATAACGTTTATCGCCGGCTGCTGTGGTGGTGGTGGCGACGCCGCCGTTCTCGGCACCTTGTTCGCTGCCGGCATCATTCGACTCTGGAAAAAAGAATTTGAAATATATAAATTTTTTAAATTATTTAAATCTTCTGTAAGCTTATCGTAAATAAAACTCACCATCAAGCAGGGCGGCCTCCCGCATTTTCTACAAAAATTAATAAACAATTAATTAACCAAAAAAAATCATCCAGAGTTCATTAAGTGGCGTAAGATAGAAGAAAGTCATACGTTAAGTATCAGTGGACTAAGACCGTAACTGTATAACAAATAATATAGCGACTTACCTTGTTAATTGAGACAATAATTCAATGTCCTATATGGTGGAAAAACTCGTGACATTTCAAAACTTTTGATAACTGTCACAGGCAGGTTATAATTGAGTGACAGCTAGGTGACATTTACTAGAGACCCGAACACAGCGACTTTTTGCCTTTTTCGTCAACTGCGCAACCGCATTTTAAGCAAAACCATTCCGGATAACTTCAGCTTACGAAAGGCGACATCTACCTGCGTCAATTGGAGAAGTAAAACGAGAATGGCGACATCTATTGGCGTCAAGTGTCGTGACGTCACGAAACGTCTGAGTGAAAAAAGTATCATTTTTTTAATTTTAATTATTCATTAAATCTTATATCTTTTAGACAAATAGCTTGATAAATTAAGTAAAACGACATATGGGTTCGAAAAAAAAAATGATACGCTTAATCATGTAAAAACACCGGGATTATGTCATAAAACAAGATAAAAGACCAAAATAGGTTCGGAGACCTGTCAATTTCGCTATCATTCGTGTATAGATACGTGGTCGCTCAGTGTGCCTATAGGTAGAGGGGGAAGGGGAATTAGCTTCCAGACGCGACCGCGTCTGTTGATGTTGATAAATTCATTCTGTTCTATTGGTTGAGATCCAATAAGGAGGATCTTGGGAAGGGCACGTTATTGGCTAATCTGGAAGGCTTGCGCAAGAGCACACCTTATCATGATCATGATCAAACATTACGTATATATATTTTTCGTCAAACATAATATACGTACATACGCGTTACACGCACACCTTCAGTCAAAACGAAACTAACACATGTTTCGTTCTTCTACGTATATACGCGTTACGCGCACACCTTCAGCTAAAACGAAACTAATACACGTTTCGTTCGTCAAACGCTACCTTCACTATGCAATCTACTCAAAATTTTGACATCTTACAGCCAGATTATAACCTGGCGAGTGTGAAATAAGGAAAGTTGTCAAAATTTGAGATACCACGTGTTTTTACAAATATGTATCGTTTTACCATTGAATTGCAACCAAAATGCAGTCCCAAAAACAAGGTAAGTTGCCGAAATTTGAATTGCGACATGTTTGTATATCATCGAACTGCTTTTTATTTGTAACTAAACGGAGGATTTTATGTATATGTAGATAATCGCAGCGTGAAATCACAGACGAGGTGTAACCTACATATTGTCTGAGTTTTAAATTGACAAATTATCTGAAAGCCTGCGTGGAGGAAGGTATGAGTATTATCTTGATATATGATTGTAAACATACACTTTGCAGCTTTGCTAGTGTTTTCTGAAGTCCCCATAAAAAAAACTTAATATAAATCGGATCAAATTAAAAATTATCTGAAGTCAATTCCTATGCAAATTATCTTTGTAAAAAGAAGTGAGATCCCCCAAAAAACTTTAAAAAAGTAAAAAAATTACGCCAAGTACATGAAATCAAGTAAATCACAAAATAAAGAAAATAATACTAATAAATACAAAATAAAAAAATATGTGAAATCAGAATGAGCTGCAAGTACATAATGGTGCTTTCCCGCAGCGTGCAAAGGCGACACTGTGTAATACAATAAAAGACAAAAAAAAAGGATGTCCGCGGCCTGGAAGTCAAATACTTGGCGTGGCCTGGCAAGGTATTCTCAGATCATCAATACCCATACCCCCCTCCCCCCCCCCCTCGCAGGCTTTCAGAAAATTTGTCCATTTAAAACTCAGACAATATGAGTAGGGTCAGCTGGGGTAAAATGGAACGCTTAACTTTGGAGGATAATAACTTAAAATCGGGAGGAGAAAAAGACACGAGACTTCAACAGAAGTCTTCAGTGGACCTTAGACTATAAGAAAATCATGGTCATTGATAAGAAAAATCTTTGGGAACGACGGAAAATGAATTTTACCGGAGGTATTGAAATCTTCGCCTCGCTCAAATGGTGGGGTAAAACGGAACACCCACTCGAAGACCGTGTAAATGTACAAAATCGTTATTTTTATGATTTAAAATGTATAGATTTATGTTAAAATCTATAAATATATGTTTTAGGTATAACTATTGCAAATAAAATATAACAAAAATATATATTATACATATAAGAGAAAATATTTTCTTAGATAACATGAAAATTACGGAAAATAATCAAATATAAATATAATATCGTAAAAGAAGGATAGATTAATACAGTTTGTTTATTATTTTATGAACAATAATCACATACAATTTCATCATCTTCCTTTTCAGCACTGGTGCAGTTCTCATGGGCCCACCCCTCTTTCCCCTACACGTGGATTTTACATGAATATCAATACTTGCATGGAGAACACATCTGCATTAAATGATCATGTTATTTATTACAATTTAAACTAACAGTTTGATCGAATGAAAGATGTATCTCATACATCATAATTTTCTATACAAAATCAATTTTCTTGGAAACAAGAATAGTAATTAAAAGTTTAATCTACAATCTAATAATTAAAAGAGATAATAAACACGTACTAAGAGACGTTTCCATTCTTCCCCATGTATAATAGGCGTTCCGTTTTACCCCGCGAAAAATGTTCCGTTTTGCCCCACGTGCAGTCATTTAGTAAACATTTAATATTTACACTTCAGCGTGAGGTAAAAAACTTTTTATATACGTCAAAATGTAGCGTAAGGAATATAGAATCCAACGATGTACTTGCCGTTATTAATTTTCGAAGTCGAAGTACCGAAAAGTGGTCGAAAGTCCAACGCAATATTGAAACGTCGATACTGGAAAGTTTTCAAACTCTCTTAATGGAAAAATAACTTGTGCAGGGATCTATGGTCTATCATAAAATGCTATGAGGACCCTATGGTTCCATGTCACGCGGAACCAACTCATTCGCAGCTCTTATCTAACAGAAACATTGGTGTTCCGTTTTACCCACCCGTTCCGTTTTACCCTACTTTCCCCTACATTTTCATTATATTGCGTTTTAAAATAATTGAAAGATCATTTATCCACACCGATAGTTTTCCTCTCACAACCTTTCACATAATTTGTCAATTTTAAACTCTGACAGTATGAATACATTTTCATTATTTTGCCTTTTTAAATAATTCTTATTCAGCGACACCTTGACCTTGCCTGGCCACGCCAAGTATTTGACTTCCAGGCCGCGGACATCCTTTTTTTGTCTTTTATTGTGTTACACAGTGTCGCCTTTGCACGCTGCGGGACAGCACCATTATGTACTTGCTGCTCATTCTGATTTCACATATTTTTTTACTTTGTATTTATTAGTATTATTTTCTTTATTTTGTGATTTACTTGATTTCATGTACTTGGCGTAATTTTTTTACTTTTTTAAAGTTTTTTGGGTTCACTTTACCCCGGATAAGAGTGCACTTTACCCGATACATGGGGTTAGGTTGGGGTTTGGTTTACATGGGCTAATACCTCTTGCATCACTTGTTTTAAGTTGAATTTTAATATACTCTGAGTTCATTTGAAGTATTGCGATTTGTCATTTATCAATAGTAATGTTTACGGGTCATTCCACGCGAAGTCGGACACTTTTCAGAGTAACCTTTCGAATTTTGGTGCAACTTGGATATGTTGTAGTCTCTTTAGGCATATATAAACATATCTCGAAGGATTTTTTAAAATGTCAAAAATTGTGGATGTTACAGCTCTTTGTAATATAGTGCAGGCTTGGGAATTAAGGGGACTAGGCAGTCGAAAAATCGATTTTTTTTATTGCATTTTCCAAAAGCACTATCTTTTCTGAATAAGATGCCGCTTGGTTCATAGAAAAATTCGCAAAATTATAGATTTGACACCTAAAAACGTCAAGCGGCAACCTATAGCGTCGCCTTTGCCCAGAAACTTTAAGGGGCGGTTCCGGTCTACAGCCCCAAAAAATAGGTGATGTTTAGGAATTAATTCAAGGAAAACTACTATATATAATTTAATGGGAGTTTTTGCATTGTATTAAGGATGCCGTAAATTATAGAAATATATTTTTTGTTTCATAATTAATCATTGTAGACGGCCCTGGGCAGCTGTTAAAGTCAAGGCGTCAAAAAATTGATCCAATTCGGTGGGCGCTGTATCTCTAAAAGTTATTATCCGATTCGACTGAAACCTTTTTTATTTTGAAGATTATTCTTCTGTCTAGGGGGGGGGGGGGGGGACTAAAAAAATTACAAAAATGACATTTTTTTTAGGAAATAACGACACTTCAAGTTTGAAATTACTTTTCCCTGTGTTTTTCGTCCTTTCAACGCCTTTGAAAATTATAAATTTTTAATTTTTTGTAATTTTTTCTAGTTCCCCCCCTAACCAGAAGTATATTCTTCAAAATAAAAAATGTTTCAATCGAATCGGATAATAATTTTATGAGATACAGTGCCCAACGTTTTGAGAACACTGTTTCGAGAAAAACGCGTTTAAAGTTTTACGTGAGCGCCGAGTGGCCGGTTGTTGCCCATGCATTTGCCGCTACTCAAATGCCTATAACTTCGGGAATTTTATGAATTTGAACAAATCCTTTTAAACACGTTTTCCTAAAAGATTGAACATTCGAAAAATAAAATATAAAAAAAATCGAAATTCAGACCGGAACCTCCCATTAAAGTTTTACGTGAGCGCCGAGTGGCCGGTTGTTGCCCATGCATTTGCCGCTACTCAAATGCCTATAACTTCGGGAATTTTATGAATTTGAACAAATCCTTTTAAACACGTATTCCTAAAAGGTTGAACATTCGAAAAATGAAATAAAAATAAAATAGATTTTTAGACCGAAACCTCCCCTTAAGGGGTCTCCCTAGTGTGACGGTTCAAAAAAATCGATTTTTTTTTTTTGCGTTTTCTGAAAGTTCAACATCTTAAGAACATATTCCTAAAATATTATAGCTGAATTCGAAACTTTGGCAACGTGGTGAGCTATGAAAGGTAGCGCGCGACCGGGCGCGCAGACATGAATCGAAGCCCTCAACGGTTGTACCGAAGGTCCACCTTTTTGAATTGAAAAATCTCCAGAGTTATCTATGACCTGGCTACCTGTACCGCCCCCTTCTGTGCTAAATGGGCCTCTCCAAGTGTTATAGCTGGTGTGATTCAGTGCATCGTAGACTCTGGAGTAAAACAGAAGTGAATATTTAAACGCGTTTTACTCGAAACGACATTTTTTGCGCGGCGATCACGATATCTCAAAAACTACTCAACCGAACGACTTAAAACTTAACATATATATTCAGTGCGTGTTCTTTTAGGACCTGAACTAGAATGAAGTCATTATATTAAAAATTCGAATTTCGCAGCTCAAAACACTGACCACTTTTTTGCCGCGAAATGAAAACTTTTGTTTAAAGTGCTGCCATTTTTTTATTTGTTGATTTTCTATTGTTGTTCTAGTTCAAACCCTAGCTACGTTCATATAGATTAAGAAAATAACTGTGTTTCTTGTTTCCGATAACCATGACAGCCGGGATCGTGATCGCCAGCAGCAGACGTTTATTTGCGAGCTCCTCATTATAATCCTTCTAACATAAAATATAATTATCACCAATGCTTCAAAAAATTTAAGTAGATTGCCCAAATGTAACTGAACAAATACCCCAAAGTTTGAAACTGCAATATCAAGTACATTTCCTTAAAAAAAATTCTCAAATATAGCCCCATTTTCCAGGCGTCACACTAGGGAGACCCCTTAAACGCGTTTTTCTCGAATATTTTTGTCTCTTCGGTTTCCCTGATTGTGAACGTGTGGAGGTTCAGATCGACTTGAAAAAAATTACAGGATGTGTAAAACATGTGCCATGTCCGATCCAACCTCTGATATGGTCTGTAAAAATTCGAGATTTTCATCAAAAAATTAAAAAGTCACCGAATTTTAGTAGCGCACAACCAAGAACGAATTTTTCTCGGAAAATCGCCGTTTTTCGGCCACTAATCGTATAATTTGGATTTAATTTCTGTTTTTATAAGTTTGTCGGAAACTATGAATCCATCAAACAAGATTCACACCTTTGAAATCGGATTACGTCATATTTTAAGACCGATATTAAGGCAAAACGTCGGTCAACCGTTCAAATGTTTACCCGCCTGCAGCGCCATTTTTAAAGCACGTATATATTCTTGCCATTTATTTCTCAATCTGTATGGTAGTAATAAACATTGGGTAAAATGATGCACCTGGATGTGCTTTGATTTTTTTACCAATAAATAAAGGACAGAGTCTCTTTCTCACGAAAAACGACTGCCTAGTCCAGCGGTAGCCACATCGGGTCATTTGAGAGTAAGGTCTCCATTATGTTTACCGTAGTCACGCGGAAGAGGAGCTCGAAAGCCAATGGTAACGTGGGCGCGCCACGGATGGGGAAAACTGTAAGAGTGTGCGGTGCAACCCCATGCCCGTACGATAGGCTTGAATGATTGGAAATCTTGGGGGCCCCAGTGATCGCTGCCACTTGGGCTCCTAAGAGGGCCAGTTATTTCAGCCTAGGGGTACGAGCCTGCACCACACGCTACTACTTACACTCTTACAGTCTTCCCGATCCGTGGCGCGCCCACGTTACCATTGGCTTCCAGTTCCCCTTCCGCGCGGCTACGGTAAACATAATGGTGACCTTACTCCCAGATGGCCCGATGGGGCCACCGCTGGCGTAACCCGTCCGGACGGTCGAGATCAGCCCTGGGTAACTCCTTCCGATATACGCGAATGGCCTAGCCCAGGCATGGAACTAAAGTGAACGCAGCGGCCGTTTTTCGGACGCAACGCCTCCTTTCTCCCGCCGCGCGTCTTCGCCCCCGCGGCGGGCCTAGGAGCTTCGAGCGCCTCAGGCCCGTACCACGTGAACCGCGTGTGGCGCGTTGACAAAACAAAAACGCATCGACAATCGTGCTCTCTGGGTCCATGTGGAAACCTATTGATACAATGTCGCCCCAATGCGCCACCGGCGGTTCATATGGTACGGGTCTGAGGCGCTCGAAGCTCCTAGGCCCGCCGCGGGGACAAAGACGCGCGGCGGGAGAAAGGAGGCGTTGCCTCCGAAAAACGGCCGCTGCGTTCACTTTAGTTCCATGCCTGGCCTAGCCGGAAGAGCCCTTGAGCGCGATACGAACCGCCGTTGACTCCGCGAAGACGTGCGACGGAACGAGACAGAGCGAAACGACGGACTCCGATTTCGCCGACTTCCGTGTGCTACCCAAGAGCACAGCGAGCGACCACGACCTGCGCTAGGTTGAGCGACCTAGAGAGCGTACGAAATGATAGACGGCAAGCCTGCCGACACCCGAGCGCACAGCGATAACAGGGACGGAGCGCCGTCCCTAGGGTATGTTCTAACCATTACTTTAATCTTTTCGTCAAGAATATATTTTACTCTCTTGTGTTTTCCATAAACCCCGTGTAACTACTGATTCAACCCTTTAACTCCTTATCCTTCCATGGTAAGTATCGTCAAGGCGTGCTTTAGCACCTCAAAAGAGCAAGAACCCCGTGAATCACCCTAGCCGCTCAGGGCGATTCACAAATGTCCCTTCAGGACGTAACAACCACAAGCGCGAACAGAGCAATTTCTTGTTTTTTGATCATCGTGCGGATCAGAGTCTAGTTCCAATACATTAGAATAGTTAAACAGTCACCTAATATTAGTGTGGCGGGTGATACGATCAGCCGGCTACACGCGTACCACAAGGTGAATCGGGCCTTACAACTCCGAAAGAAATTACAAATTTTTCACGTACGTGTCGGTGTGGACAGGGGGTGTATTGCGAGGGGAGTAGTCCTAGATGACGCTGTATATCATTCGCGTGGTGGTGGGGGTAATTTTAGATGGCGCTCCGAGTGCAAGTGTTCGGAGTGGGCGATAAAGCGTATTGTTTGCTGCGTAAATTCCCTAGAATCGATGTACACTAAATATTCGTTGTAAGATTGTAACCTCGATTCGATCGGGTTAACTACCGGACGGGTGGCTAAGAGAATGAGGCAAGGTGATTTGGGTAACGTTCGTTTATTTCTTAAACTAGAGTACACGCGAGCCCGGCCAGGTCTACGCTGGCACACAATATGAATGCGGTTTAAACTATCGCGAGTCGCGGTGTGTATCGCGGAGCGCAGTTCGGTGTGTACCGCGGCGCGTATCGCGATCGACGAAGACGATTCGGCGGCAGTGGAGGGGATAGACGATTTGACCGGTCGGTGTCTTGGCGGGACAACCCTGCCGTTAGACCCTGGTCGGGGAAACCTTAGTCCGGTCACCCAGTGGGCACAACCCGTGGGTGAATCGGAGGCTGCCAGGACGTTCTCGAGGACGGAGATAAATCTGTTCGGGAGATCGATCTGTGGTAACGGCCTGCGTCCAGAGGATAGCTCACGCTGTCCTTCTGGGAACCGTGGAGGTGGAGGAGTATTCAAAAAGACGCAAGGACACAGTCTGTCGACGCACGAGAACTTGTGCTTACACGGGCGCTTGTCTTTCGCAAGAACGAGTGTCGGCACGAGAACGTGGAATATCACAGAAGGTCTCTGGGAGAGGTGTACAGCTCGGTACGCTCGTTCTAGGCGGTCTCTGCCAAATAGGTCTATGCCCCCGGCCTATATGTCCTCGTCCGCGGATTTCGGCAGCGAGAAAGACACTTGCTAATTGCCCATCTCGTGCCGATTCCCGGAACCCGTGGACTCGTGGTGGGGGGCAAGAGGGTACGCGTCCTCGCGGTCGGGCGCGCGGTGGGGGGGGGGGGGGGCAAGATCGTCGTCCTATCGACAATAACTCGTTACAAGATCGCCAGAAATATTCATTAATCAATTGGGGGATATTCTCGTAACCAGTCCATCGTGAAATAAGATACGAGTCAGCGTACCAGCGACTAGCTTGTAAGAAGCCAACGGCTGGCATTTAAGGATCACGTCCTTATATGTCAAATTAAATGTGTTAATTTTTTGTTATATTTTTATGAAAATATTTTGAAAATATTAATGAGCTTTTTGTGATAAAAATAAGACCAAACACGATGTGATTTCGATCATATGCTGTGACTTCCCACTATTTTTCGCGCAATCTTAATTAGAATCTTCTCCATTATCACTCTACAATTCCGCCAAAAACCCGAAAACTCAATTCTTACATCTTTTCCCCAACCACCGGGCCATATAGACGATATACCATAGCGGTCCCCATCTCGAGATGGTCTACTACGAAATCCACTTCCCCTCTTCGCCTTACGAGGCATGATCTCCTCCTTCATATCTAAATCTTAAACAAACCCCTCGTCCCAAAAACCTCTTAAGTTGAGACCACGTCTCCCCCCTCTCTACGATCCTCCTAATCAAAGCCACTCTCAACCTTTCCCATTAGAACTCTCCAAATCCATCCAATGGGTTGAATACCCCCTTTTCGAACGCCCAAAATAAAAACCCCGGAAGTCCTCTTGTAATACATATTTCGCGCATGAAGCAGCAACATGTTCTAATTATAGACCGTGTTAACATTACAGTAAAGTATTAATAGATATTAGTGTTCAGCGTGCTTGGCCACTGGCATGCCTGTATGTGTGTGTGTGTATGGGTGTGGGTAAAAGTATGTACAAGTAGTTCGCGGTTGCGCATTGGATGACCGCGACGCGACCCGCAGATGAGCGGAACCCAATGGTTATTATCCTAAAGGACGTGGGGAAAGAAAGTCTGTAGTAGATCCTCAATCTTTATATATATATCCTCAAAATACATTTATATCGAAAAGTTCAACAGACCGCATATTTTGTACATGAGTCATGGTGCATACCGCGCACATCCCTCATACCTGACATTCCTGTAAATCATATAAATACAAGGGCCCGAGAGACAGGCCTCCTCTTCTACGGAAACACTCCCGCGAAGGATCATACATATATATTACTAGACTCAGTGAACAACAAGAGATTTATCTACGGCAACAACCGTAAGCACTTATTACTAAAAATTGCTCAACGGCATATCACCACCATTCATATTATCTCATATTGCTCTATATTATTATTGCTTGCTTATTGCATTACATTATTATTTCTCGCTTATTGCTTTATATTACTATTGCTTGCTTATTGCATTGTATTATTATTTCACGCTTATTGCATTATATTATTATTTCTCGCTTATTGCTTCTTATTATTAGCTCATGCTTATTGCTTTATATTGTTACCATTGTTAATATTCATATGCTTCATATTCATACATATATTTTGTTATTGATAACCATTATATAAATGTTATGTATTAATGCGTATCGTCCAACGCATTATTATAAAACCTAACCGCCATCGCATTACCAGGCCTGGCATATAAACGTGTTTCAAATTGAATAAACAGTTTCACTCTAAATCACGTTGCGAATTATTGCGTCCATCCTTCGGTTACGAGGACTCCAAAACAACACGGGCTACAGCAACAGCTGATCTCGGTTCGCGAACGTGAGAGTTCTTATAGTGTTTACCAAGCGTACTTTCGCATAGGTCTCCCATGACCATACGGCTAGATGTATCTCGCGGAATATTGCAGGTGACTTCAAACAATAATGCAACGGTAAATCCAATTACCCGGTCATAAACACAAGCCACAAGTGCTCTAACGGGTGTCCCACAGGTGCGCGATTACCTTTTAAACCTTCCCTGGTCGATCAGTGTTCAGAATCTCACACTCGAGTCTAAATTCCACCAAAACCCTCAGTGTTCAGAATCTCGCATTCGAGTCTAAATTCCATCAACCCTCAGTGTTCAGAATCTCGCATTCGAGCCTAAATTCCACCAAAACCCTCAGTGTTCAGAATTTCGCATTCGAGCCTAATTTCCATCAACCCTCAGTGTTCAGAATCTCGCATTCGAGCCTAACTTCCACAAATCCTTAGTGTTACGAATGTCGTATTCGCGCCTGACTTCCTAACCCCACATAGTCATCGTCCAAAAGACCTTCGCCCGGGACGTGACAATCGAGTTATTTTCACATTCGACTGCCGTTCATTCTTTCTCATTCGCTCCCAGTCTTTTCTTACTTGCTGTCCTTTTCTTTGATTTTCGACTGCCGCTGTCGACAGAACATAAACGCGAGCCCGAGACTCGAAGGTATCCCTTGAATAAACCGGGCAGCTCGAGGTGGAATTTGTATCCCCTACACGATATGTGTTCGTGCCCGGTTCCGAGAGGTAAACATGTAATTAATATTTGATGTATAGCGTAACGCGCGCGAACGCCCGAACGCCGTGCGATCTATCGATGGGTGCGTTCCGATTCACGCATACTGCGCATGAAGTGCAAAGAGAATCGTACCGTTTTAAGGTGCGTTTTGACGTGACACTAAAGTCATGACATTCGCTGTCGTGACACTGTATTACAGCGTGAAACAAATGTTACAACATCGTCACGGTTTATAGATGTCACGATGTTGTAACATTTGATTCACGCTGTAAGTGTCACGACAGCGAATGTTATGACTTTAGTTTCACGTCAAAACGCACCTTTAATTACTGCGCGTCATTGGTGGTGCTGAGAATTCCCTAGAATCCTTTCACATCCGATGCAGCGGGCGTGCAGTGACTGCTTCACGTCTGAGTTTCGGCGTTTGCGCGCTCGTTGAATCAGTTGTGGCATCGTATAGGTGGTAAGTGAGAGAAATTCTAGGGAATCGTACGATGCCACCAATTTCATGTGTTCATTGCGCGAATCGGTACGCACCCGATAAGTGTATTTTACTCGAGTGTTTCATGAGCGCATGCGCAATCCTCAGTCGATCGGACGACCATCTCGAATGCGGATCGAGTGCACCGGCGAACAGTTGGAGAAAATGACATATTCTTAAGACAGACATCTTTAAGACTTCATGTGCTGTCTGGGAACATTTCAGCGTCTCCATTACACAAAAAATAACGCAAATGTGAAGTTCAGTCATAAGACTATTTTACGACCTCACCTTAATCATCTATGAAACCTACAAGACGGTTGTTCTTCGAACATCTGAAATTTAGGTCTTCTAAACATACACAAGACTTACGAGACGAATGTTCTCGGAACATTCGAAATGTAATCGTGTAAAATAATCACGTGACTTACAAGATTGTTTGATGTTTTTAGAACATCCGAAATTTATGTCCTCAGAACATTCGTAAAACTTAAGAAACGGACGTTCCTAGAACATACAAAATTTATGTCCTGAGAACATCCGTAGGAATTTCCCGACGGGCGTTCCTAGAACATCTGTAATTTAAGTCTTACGAACATCCTAGGTATGTTCAAAATGGACGTAGAGCGTTCGGATATAAACTGGACATGAAACGGACGTCCTTGGGATGTACGCTGCTATCCTGGGTTAAGGGGTCATATACGTTTCTCGGCGCTAAATTGTGGTCAATGTTTGGAAGTAATTCAGGGATAAACTATTAGTCCGATTGGTTTATTTATTTTTATGTTTTAGAGGTATACGTTTATAGATTATAAAACAGGTATGAGAATTCCAAAATTTTTATAAATATGGCGTCCGCGAGCATTGGCGTAGAACATGTTTTCTGACGCGACCCAAAACGGTGGGCATGATTCAGCCCGTACGAGTGGTCTGAAATAAAAATCACCGATTTTTTAACAATCCGTGGGATCATAGTTATCGTGTGACGTCGCCATTTTTTCGAAAAAAAATTGCGGAAATGGTAGCACTTTGAAGAAAAGGGTCGTGATTTTCGCTATAAAACTCGTACGTTTTTGCTTATTATTAAAAAATGGTTCAATTTAATTGAAAAAGGTTGACGTGACACAATAACGAATCTTATGTAGAATATGTGTGTACATGATGAAGTTAATCGGATGAACGGTGAGGCAATTATCATGCCCACCGTCTTGGAAAATAATGTTTCGAAAAAAACCCACATTTTTAAAAATTGTCCAATTCTCATACCTGAGGTATATAACCATAGGTATATAAACATATAGTTTATCCCTGAATCATTCGTAAACATTGACGACAATTTAGCGTTGAGAAACGTATATGACCCCTTATGGGGGTCATTCAACTTGGATCGGCCGAAAAAATGAAACGACTGTTAAAGATTTTTTCTCCAATAAATACAATATGTAATGAATTTTGGTTTTAATTTATTAAGCTACTCTTATATTATACAACAAAAATTTAAAATGATTTTTTTAATTTGTTTCAAATGTTTTTTTATACCATCAATGTGACATCTCTAAAATGAGGTATGTTCGTGGCGTAGGTAATTTCCCGGCTCAGGTTTATCTGAAACAAAAAGTTCCCGCCCGTAGCTAAATTAACCATTTTTATTGAGAAATAACAAAATGACGCCGGTTTGGAAGAAAAAGTTCCCCGAAAAGGTGTTTTCTCGAATGTTTCCCGAGAAAAATCTCGGTTATTCGGACGAATGGCTATTGATGCTTTAATACATACTTTAATCTTAATGACACAAACAGCCTACGGCGTCATATATGTAGATAATTACACGTTGTTTATTTATTATTGATAATGGTATTTATGATGTTCTTATACACATAACTACTTAGTTTGTTATCTCGATGGCAGTATTATTAGCTTCCTTGACATCATTAATAGTCTTTGAATAACGTATTAAGAATGCGCATAAAGGTATTTACTTACAGGCATTAAATTAATCTGATTAAACTTCACCTCTGACTGTCTATACGTACTTTGAGATTGCTGTAATCAATTCAGTATGTTCGTATAGTTTTGTCTAGCGAGTGCCACTTAATTGTACACCGTGACGGTTACCAGATTATCGTTTAAACGATATTATTACAATATAATTACCATGGATTTAAGATTAAAGATTTTTAGAAATAAGTACATCAACATTTTTTTCTTCAATATATACTGATTGCATATGAAAAGTTTATGCGTAATAAGAAAATTAAACATATTTGAAAGTAACGTATAGAAAACAGCTGTCACTGAAAATCGTACATATGCAAAAATCTGTTATTATCGTTAATAAAAAAATATATAATGCATTTCAATATTTTGTGGGGTCTCCACAATTATTTTGTACTGCTTGTAGTCGTCATGGGACCGATTGAAGAAATTTTTCGCAAAATTCTTTCGAAATGTTTAACACCTCTTCTTGCAATGCAGACCTCAACAGTTGTTTATTAAAGGTACAACGCAATCTAACTTATTCTCGAGTTCATGTCACACATGTTCAATAATATTGATATCTGATTATTGTGGCGGCGTTTGAAGTACTTTTTGACAATTGTTGAGTAACATACTCTTCACTATGTACGATGTAGCGAATTTAAATTATTTAAAAGCCCCATTTTTTGCACTTTGCTTTACGGTGTTTTTTAGTATATTTAAATAACCCCATTTGTTCATCTTTAAATCTATAAATATTATTATTCTCTACAGCAGAAGCTGAGATACATTCCTGGATCATTTGAGATCCTTTTCTAAACTTCACCGTTGGCTGAATATTTTGAATCTTCATCTCTTTGTTAGACATTCGCCATACATTTATTTTTCTATCCGGTGCAAGAATGTTAAATCTTGATTCGTCTGTAAAAATAACGACCTTTCGAAAATCAGAATCTTTTTTTAAACATTCTTTGGCAAATTCTTCGTTCTCAGTTCTCAGTTTCTCCGTTTCTCAGTTCTGCCGACTGATATACGGCTTGTTCCGTGGAACCAGTCTGGCCTAATTATTACGTCTGATAATCCTTCTGATAATGGAATCACTTACTTTTTTGTCTAAATACTTTTCTATTTCCGTAGCCAACTTGGATACACTCATCGGTGGATCATTTGTTACAATCTTCCTAATCCACCGCCCATCTCGCCGATTCACTTTCTTATTTATTCGTGTTTTTAATTTATTTGATAAAGGATCACATCCGTTGTATCTTTTAAATGTGTACTATATAGTTCTTCTATTTCTGTTAATAATTTCGGCTATTTTATTCGGGTTTTCCCCTTTTTATAATGGTAAATTCCCGTTCTTCAATAGTCATTTGTTTCATTTTAATTAGTTCAACCCGTTTTGCACTCAACTGTGGCTTGTAGTTAGAAAAACCTTTGAGTAAATATGTGAACAAAGAAAACCCAACTGTTAAAGAAAAGAAAATCGGGTATTCCACAACTTTTTACAGGTATGCGAACATGTACGATTTAGAGTGACACTTTCAATATTCCACGAGTATTAATCTGCGGAATATTGATGGCCAGTTCATTCAATTCATAAGAATTATCAAACCCAACTACGTTTAACCTGAAGCTAAAAAAATCTCAGAATGAAACATTTTAAACGGTACCCATCATTGTTGCTACTGCCAGCAACACATTCGTTCTGTTTCAACATTTGGTGAAAAGCAAAAAAGAAACTATGGCTTTTCCGAAACAAAATAGTGTAAAGTCTGCATCAAACTGCAGATGACCAAAACAAACCGGACTAAAGAAAAACGGGTGAATATAAAGTATCGGGGAAAGATATAGTGGAAGTCGGAATTGCTTGTACGAACGTGCCAGGAGTTGGAGTTCGTGCGACTTCGTGGCGTAACCAAGATATACGAGCACTTTTCCCCAAAAAAGTGTTAAGGAATTATGCTTCGCAGAGTAAATGAGATGTGTCTGCGCCGGGACATAGATCACCCGCATGCTATCCATTCTCACCACCGTGGAAATAAATACGATCTTCTTCGGGAAAGAGGCTGCCGAGGAACGTGTTAGGGAAAGAAGAGAGAGAGGAGGGATACGATGACGGAGAGAAAGACAGCGGGATGCCGGTTGCTAGAGCGGAAGAAGGGGATGCCGCGGATGGCAAGTTAGAGGGGGATAGCGAAATCGTCTCCTAGCGGACCCGCATCCCGCAGCACATCTTTCTATCCGACAGTCGGGGGGATCCAACGTAGCCATTTCTCTGCCCTGTTATATGCCGCCTATATATGTATCTACTACCCTTGGTAGGTACCTACAGCCAGCAAATAAATTGATCCATTACTCAACTGAGCAGTCATCTTCCTTCCTTTGCTTCTGTTCATTCGTTTCACTCACCGCTGCGTCCTCCCGCGAGCCTTTTTCCTTGAGACTTTTCCGGGAATGCTGCCAGAGATTCGGTAAAGCCCCTTTCACGCCCTGTTGCAGAGACGATGATACGCCGCGATTTACTCACCCAGCCCTGCGTACCCAGCAACCCGGGAATTGATGGTACTTCGAAGAGATACGTTGCATCGCAGCGCATGCGTATGCCAAAAGTGTCTGCACTTGGCTTCGCGACGTTCAGTGATCGGCACTTGATTTTAACGAAAGTTTTATTTTAATCCTGGGTGATGAACGTGTCAAAAACATTGACGATTGCAAAAATTGGAAAATTTAATTGGAAGTATATTTCATTATCAATCGTTCTACATACGTCATATTAAAGAACAAACGATTTTTTACAATATGTGCATGTTAGTCTCCGTAGAAGATTTAACGTTTGTTATTAAAATTTTCGTATTTTACGTTACGAGGAATTAGGATGTTTTCTACTGGTTCAAAGTGCGTAGTGACACTATGAAAAGAGGGGAAGACTAATGAAGGTTATGCCAGCATAAGAACTATTTATCCAAAATTTAAAGTTGGCAGTACGTCATTGCGAATGGATTCAAGAGGGGACAAAGAAATTGTAAACAGTGGAATATTGACCTTAGAGCATATACTATGGAGGTCTCATTGAAAGCTTGAAACTATCGCCAACATCACGCGAGAGAGAAAGACATGTGCGAGCGAGAGAAGTATAGGTTCCCAATCGACCGTAATGCGCATGTGCCGATATCGTGCGAGAGAGAAAGATGTGTGAACTGGTGCGAGAGAGAAAAGTATAGATATCGGCACATGCGCATTACGGTCGATTGGGAACCTATACTTCTCTCTCTCGCACCAATTCGCACATGCTTTGTCTCTCGCGTGATGTTGTCGATAGTTTTGAAGCACTCACTCTTAGGCAATGAGACCTCCATAGTATATGCTCTAAGATGTTGATAGAGATGCTTGAACATAATCCACATCAAACTGTACTAGAAATAGTTTCATAAAAATCGCACCGGACTCGCCGCGCCGCCCCCGTGCCGTGGATATAATCAGCTTAGGCTAGCCGTGTCGTTGAAAAATACGCGCCGTAGGATCGCACCTTTACGGTGCGCCCAGACCTGACAATGAGCCGAACTCTGAGCACCACAGTCCAGTGAAATTAGAATCTGTCTGCAAAATAATTCCCAGCATGTTAATTTTTTGTATGTACCTTTATTTCGTCATTTTAAACAATATATCAAAATTCCCCACCGATGCGACGAAAATTTCCTTCTGCTAAAAATGGTACAGAGGATCAAGTGTAAAACAAGTTTCGCAGATATCTCGTTATCTGTCAGTTCTATGATAAAAATAGTTATTATAAAATTTGTAGCTCAAGAAATTCTATACAAAAAAGGTGGCATGTTTTTTTCGTAGGAGTAACTATTTTCATGTATGTATAACGGCTTAAAATGTTTCAACCTTCATACTTTTGACAAGGGAAGATTCCCAACCCAGAAATACAAACAAATATGGTACGTTGGGGATATGTAAAGGATATATGGATATGTATTGTGTTTTTTCTACGAAAATTCACTTGAAGGGGATGAAATTGACCCCTGAAAAATTTCCGATTTTGTGTTATAACTCGCAAACTGTAAGAGATAGGAAATAAGTTTTCAGACAAGAGTTACATCTTTTAATTAGGAATAGCATTTGGTAACTTATAGTTGTTACAGTTCTTACAGTTCGCCAGTTATGACACAAAATCGGAAAATAGCAGGATTTTCAAGCGTCAATTTCACCCCCTTAGAGTCAATAAACTTAAACTTTAATCTGTAGGATATACATGTATGTATTATGCAATTTTTTTGCTACCCAAATTTGCTACCCATATTAAAACTTCTTAAAAGAAGTAACTTTTGTATGAAAACTTGTTTTTTATACCTTACAGCGAGTTATAACGGGGACCTATACGTTCAGCACGTACGGCATACGAATAGAAGGTTCGGGTACGTTTGTAGTAGTGCGGTATAAACCGCGAGGGGACTACGCTTGTTCGTGGAGATAGAGTAAGCATGTGGGCGAAAACCATCGACAAGACTATATATAGGGTGTATACCATTTCATATAAGTGTAGACCTACGTTCCTATCGATTTGCAACCGATTTTGAGAAACTCCCACTACTGCCTGCGTATGTGTTGGTCGTAACACTTTCTCTGTCGGTTTCCTACCAATCAACAGCCTCCTCTGAATGATCGTTGCGCGGAACGAGTCTACTCTTAAGTGAAATTCAGTATAGGGACGGAGTAATAGTTGCGACTTGAGGCGAGGAGAATGAAGCAGCTTCTGGGGAGCGGGGAACACGGTCACGTGGTAATTTGGTGACGCATCGGTGATTGGTTCTAGCCTAAATTGCGCGAAATTTTAAGATGAGACCATTAGTTTGTTTACAATTATAAATCATAAATGTACGATACAATATTTTCAGTAAAACAGAGAAACAAAGTGTTTTATTTATAAATCAACATACTGAAATGTTAATGGTGATTCAGATGCCAGAATTAAATGGTTAAAAGTTTAAATCTATAGATATGAAAAATCGGTATTGATTTTATTTAATATTTTGTTTAATCATTGATTTGATGAGATCTTTAAACAACTAAAACATAACTATTTAGATTTTAGAAATAGCTATAACCACAAGGATATCTTTCACTTTTTTGCATTTGAGCATGTGATTTAACGAATTTTGCAGTAACATATAACTTGCCATCGTGAAAGTGAATATTGTTCACAGTTTTATAATGAAATATTAAAAATTTTATTATAAAATGTTAATCTATTAAAAAACTAGTTAAGGATGAACTTCAGTAACATTCAAAATAAGCGAAAATCTTTGAAAATATCAGGAATGAATCTTTATGCAATAGTAAAACCCCTCGCAAAATTTTAGAAACGTTGATTCGGTAGTTTTTAAATTATTTAACTTTCAATTTAACATGTATTCTTATGGGAAAACGCAATATTGAGAATATAACTACAAAGTTAAGAGTGAAATGATAGGCCAAAGTTTTTTAAATCTTGTGTGCAGATAGTTCAATCACTGAACAAAATTGTCACGAAAATTCCGGACAATTGATTCGATGGTTTTTTTTTAAATAAAAGAAAAGGACACGGAAAATTGGTTTTTCTTCGATTGTAAGCTGAGCAACTGTGAAAGTGCGGCAACACCGCAATCAGCTCTAGAGGCGGGAATATTTTAACTACATTTTTGCGTTTTGTTCCATATTCGTGATAGTTCCTGCGATCTTTAATGAAAATGCGTAATTATCAGTATATGGACATGTGAATATAATTTTCATATACATCTTTTGTCAAAAAGTAGAAAATTT
Source organism: Andrena bicolor (assembly GCA_960531205.1). Lineage (NCBI taxonomy): Eukaryota > Metazoa > Arthropoda > Insecta > Hymenoptera > Andrenidae > Andrena > Andrena bicolor. The sequence continues at coordinate 25,259,384 of OY482664.1, read as the reverse complement.
CCTTGCAATATACCTAAACCAGATGAAATGGCAAGGGTTAAACAAAGTTCAACAAATTTTTGAATTATGAATTTTATATCATAATAAAAAAAGGAAAAATTCTACGGTGAAAGAAATTTAGAGTAAAAATAATATTACGAAAAGGGCATATTTCGATGTATTTCTATGTATTTTGACCATTGTGTAATCGTGTAAAATGCCAAAAAAGATTGTTGGTTATGCGACACACACGCGACGCGATTGAAGTTTGCGAATATTACCAACTGCTGTACGAGAATATTTTCTCATTGAGCAACGGTGCCACGATCGCAAGGAATTTCCGACTCATGAAGATTACATATATATAATATTTTTATTAATATAATTAAGATATATATGATGAACACTCACCGAATACAACACATTGGCACACTTTTCACTGCTTTTCATGTAAGTAAAAAGGAAAATTATAGTTTGATTATTTCATTTCTAGCCGTTGCATGTCAGGTACATTCCAACAAACGAGTTAGTGATAAATCACCAAATATTCAATAAATTGGCAAAATGAGATAAAAAATAAGAGCGAATTCAACTGAATTTGCGATAAAAATACACCATTGCCATTTCTGACTGGTTTTCATCACAGGAAAAAGCCTTATTAATATCTTGGAAATGCATTAACTTTTGGGTAAGATTGTCACTGAAGTTCTACCTTAAATGTGTAACTTTATTTCATTTGTCTCAATTTGATAAAACAATATAATTTTTATGTTCGCAACTACATTATTTTTCTTGCCGGTGATACGAGAGATTCATAATATTTTTTCTTTCTTTCGTCTCAAAACGACACGATTTCCCGAGCGAATTTTGCAATTCTTTACAATCACACTCTACTCTCTCTACTCACTCTGTCTTTCACACTGGTTCCAACTGGTTCTGATTCACTTTTACTCGATGAAAATAAGATTGCGCTTGCGCGATCACAACCAATCGCCAATGCGGCAGCAGAGTACCATGTGACCATAGTTCCCCTCTCCCCAGAAGCTGCTTCACCCCCCCCCCTCCGCCCTCAACTATTACTGCGAACCTACATAGATTCCTATGTCCATGACAAAAACCCACGAATCTGGCACCACTGACGAGGGACCACCGTGGTTTCTCGAACCACGTGGGACGTGAGCTCCAAGCCATTGATACCGCGGGCATGAAACAGATGGGGAAAACTGTAGTTGTGTGTGTATACGCTTATGCACGTAGGGTAGGCTTAAATAATTGGGATTTTTGGAGGCCCCAGTGTGCACTGCCAAAGTAGTTTGCTACATGCCCCACTTTTTTTAGGTATATTTACTTTTTTACTTAAATTGTTTATAAAACTTTATCATTTTTTCCAGTGTATTCTTTTTCTCACCTCATATAAATTTTTGTTTAAATCACTTTGTTTAATTTTTTCATTTTGTTCTCTTCAATATTATGTACACATAGTATATTGATGGAAGTAATGGGACTTCCAAATACGTTTGTTTATAAATAAATACAATCAAGGCTACGAAACTACAGAATGTATAAAGCAGTAATTCATATTTTTCCTGTCGTCACCAATTATATAATATTGTTGTTTAATCATTAATGAAATTCTGTTTATTTTTTCAATTCCTAGAATGTAGAACACTGGGCCCAAGAATCCTAGTTGAGGAGTGATTTTTCAAAAAGGCATATTTCCATTTTTGACATTGAAACAAATTTTGATAGCATCGTCTTAATAATCTTAAATTACATCCTCTATTGGCACAAAACACAACAAAATACATTTATTACTTTTTGAATAAATTGAAGTGAAAGTGCATTTAGCATACAAAAGGTATTGAAATAATATTTTAGCCAGAAACAAACCAGACATATTTCTTATACTCGTCTAGGAAATTGTAATAAATTCGAAACAGAAGGAGCTTAATTCCATAGACTTACCTAAATATATACTAAACTACTTATTGATAGTATAAAAATGTACCCACTCTCATGGTATCTTTAGACTTACACGTGGGGAAACGTTTGTTATAACCATACACATATTTATTCCACTTATCACGCGTTTGGAACCTGTCAACTTTAGTTGTTTCCACATTCTCTCAAAGTCAGGCAAAATAATGTGTACATTACAAAACAGCTTATTTCCAAATGGTTTCATATAAAATGGCTTATTGTGTATAGTTTCCATGAAAAGGGCTTATTTCCAAACTTTTTTTAAAATAACTATTAAAACAATGTCACTAAATTTAAAATATTACCGTCATTAGATGGAAGAATAAAATGTATGTGTACTAATAAAAAAAAATATTATTTTCAAGAAAATTTGTTGTATGTGGAAATGTGCCCTTTCGAAAAATCACTCCACAGTTATTTAAGCCTAGGAGTATGAGTCACACGCACACTACTACAGTCTTTCCCAACCGTTGCATGTCCGCGGTCTCATTGGCTTCGAGCTCCCCTCCCGCGCTCCTCTGAGAGATACCATGGTCGCTCGTGCTCCTAACCGGTCAGTTGGCCATGCCTAGGGGGACCAAGCCGTCATTGATTAACCGAAGTTGCCGCTTAGTTAGCACCAAATAGGCAGGAGGCGCTAGGTCCTTCAAATGGCGTCCTCACTTTCCCTGGTTTACCTTTTCTAAGGCCGTCTGACCATGGATCGTCGCGTCAGTGACGCGTATACAGCAGATAGAAGGATATACAAAGAAATTGAATATATTTTCGTTTCCTATGAAAAGAAGAAATATTCAATTTCAATGTTTATCCTTCTATCTGCTGCATACGTGTCACTGACGCGACGATCCATGGTCAGCCGGCCTTAGAAAAGGCTTTACACGTCTACACATACACATAGGTCCCGATTCACACATTCACAGTTTAGTACGCACCTAGTAGGCAGGAGGCGCTACAAACGCTGCTTCAATACAGTAAGAGGGAAGCTTGCCCCCCCCCCCCTGGCCATGCCTGGCATAGGCAGATAATGAGAATTAACAATAGGGAATTGAACCTTAAAATTGTACAGTGGGGTCAAGTTTATGTGACAGTTTTGTTGGTCCTACCTTCTCAACTGCTTTTTTGTTTATGATGTTCACATTAAATTGTAAAAAATAATTAAAAATACAGACGAAAATTCGTTGACATTTATTAATGCATCGTAAATGTGAAAATACTTTGCAACTATGAGACTAACCTAATCAGTAAACTCAAAAGCACTATACATATAGTACTGATGCTTCCAAATTTAGGGAACCCATTAAGGCGGAACCACACATTCGGCATTCGGCAGACACCGAATATTCGGTATTCGACAAACTGTTCGCCAATGTACTCGCGTATATCTCCGTACTATGCGCTTATTTGGCAAATAACGACCGTTTTGATTCGTGATCAGCAGCTGGGAACATTCGTACAGTAGCTTCCGCAAACATTAGATAATCGGTGCATAGCGAACATTTGCCTACATCTCTAGATCCACACATGTAGTTGTTCGCCGAATACCGAATGTGTGGCGCTGCCTTTAGCTTCTTCTCTCTTGGCAGAAAACCTCTTCCATGTATATACATATCCCCACAAAATTACCTTTTTTTAAAAAATATACAAAAGAGAGCGCCAAGTATATAATCCCATCAAAAAGGATCCCATTGAAACACATTGTCGTAAATTAATAGTTTTACAAAACTAATGATATACACCAATTGCGCCAATTATCGTAATGACTATTTATACAAAGAAAAAAATGTATCAAATAATATTTAGCAGATATATCTTTATACAAATAAATATTTGAATACGAATAAATATTTTATTCAAAATACTTGGCGCTGCTCTCCGAATTGGTGTTGCTATACTGAATAAATATGTCTGAAACAATAAGTCTGGCCTTGTTTTATTTATTAACCAATACAATTAACATTTTTTCAGAGAGCATCGGGCCATTTGGGAGTAAGGTCCCCATTATGTTTACCGCATTGAGCTCTATACTAACTGGAGTGTGAACAGCAGTTGGAAGAAGTAGAGGCGACAGCGATCAGAGAGAGAGGGGAAAATAGTGTGTCCATGCATCCTTCTTCTTCCTACTATCCCTCTCTATATCTCTACTATCCTGTAGTAAATTTGCGTGTGGTGGGGGTATAGACTGTATAGACCGGTAAAGACGCCGCGCGGGACAGAGGCAGCTCTACCCACTAATTTGTGTACCTTGTCTGATCGGCCGCCATTGCTCTGTTCACTCTCCAGTTAGTATAGAGCTCAATGGTTTACCGTAGCCGCGTGGAAGGGGAGCTGGAAGCCAATGGTAACGTGGGCGCGCCACGGATAGGGAAAACTGTAAGAGTGTAAGTAGTAGCGTGCGGTGCAGGGTCGTATTCCTAGGCTGAAATAACTGGCCCTCTTAGGAGCCCAAGTGCCAGCGATCACTAGGGCCCCCAAGATTCCCAGTCATTCAAGCCTATCGTACGGACATGAGGTTGCACCGCACACTCTTACAGTTTTCCCTATCCGTGGCGCGCCCACGTTACCATTGGCTTTCGAGCTCCTCTTCCGCGTGGCTACAGTAAACATAATGGGGACCTTACTCCCAAATGGCCCGATGTGGCCACCGCTGGTCTAGTAGCAAGTAGTAGTAAGACGTGGTAAGACGATCTTGAGAGTAAGCAACGACTGAGAATATCGCTCTAATTATTACTTACAAAAAGTAAAATAACCCCTTCATCAATCACTTAAAGAAACATTTATCATAATTTTTATACAAATATTTTTTAAGTAATGTTGGTTTAAAATAATCATTGTAAAATGTCATTAATTTTTCTTCCATCTCTGCTATAAATGATTCGTTACGTATAACATCAATAATTTTAAATTCAATAAAGATAAAAACTAATAAATTTGCAAACATGCGATTTGTCACCATCATTTGGTCTTGAATTTGGAAGTAATATGTATGTAGTGGATCAAGACTTAGATTTCCACTTCCATCTATTTGTAAATACGGTACAGTTTCGTTATTAATCAACGAAAACCTTTGGTTCCATGGGCATTTAATTTCCAAAATTGTTTCATTTCCAATGAAACCATCTAGTGATGCACCTAAGCATGGATTTTTTTTCATAATAATAAAACCACATTTATCAATTTCAATACCAAATGATTCATATTGCTTAATAGCTATTAATTCACAGTCTTTGCCATGTTGTGTCTGTTTGGTTTTAAACATTGTTGGATTTAGAATTCTTTCAACAAGATAAATTTTTCCTTCTTTAGAAACAGCTATAAAAATTGCTTGCTGTAATATGATTTCTCCGTACATCGTGCCATTTTGGGCAATTAGATTGGTCTCTTGTTGACATTTCAATCTCGAGAATATCACAATCATTAACATTTAAGACGTAAAGTGATCTTAAAAGTTCTTCTGCTGGGTCCAATACATAATTGTGGTCTAAAGCATCAGCGTACATATTTGCAGGCATTATTGTGGGTTTGAAAGGCATAGTACTTTTAGAATTTGCAATAAAATTCTCTATATTTATTAACATTGAGAGCTGTTGGATCCACGGGTTTAAAATTGACTGAATCACTAAAATTACTTTTTCCTTTTTTCAGGTCTTTACTTCTTAAGGTCGGGGCCAGATATATTGGCTGGTGAGTTTCGTGAGGGGTATTCTCCCACCACACAGTTTGCCTGCCTCGGTGCTCCTTTTCTCAACGTTTTCTGACTCGCTCTCCTTTCATCTCGCTCTCGCCTTCGCAGAACTAGAAAGAGCCAGAAGTTGTGGGGATAGTGCCAAGCTTTTGGGGTGTAGGCCAAACCGAGCTGTCAGCTGAGAAATACACACATCAGAATAGGTGTGCGTTAGTTACGAAAAAATTCAGGAGCTTTATTGGTCTACGCATAGCTTCGTAACGCACACAACTATTACGTTATGAATAAATAACAGCCAAACGGCTAGGTTCAGGCGGAGCCGAGCAGCGTTCCCGTGACCCCACCATACCCTGCGAGGACCACGCAACTCCAACAGACAAATCCACGATCGTCATATGGTGGTGGCTGATTTCTCCTCGATCGCTGCGCGCGAAAACGAATTCACCGGCCAATATATATGGCCCCGACCTTAGTGGTGTTCCAAAATATTGACATTTTGGTTTGTGAAAACTTTGAAGCCCCTGGGTACAAGTAGTATGCAAATAATTTTGCTTTCCCTTTTCAGTTGCTCAACAGTCAAAAGTAGAGCAACAACATGCTTAAAATGAGCATTTGGTGGCTCTCCAACACCACAATCACATTGGTAAGCTTCAATAGATCCATTTGATGACACTTGGACATTTATTATGTAAGAAATTGATTTCTTCATGGAAGCTTTGCATTTACCATGGAAGAAGTGAGTATTATTATTTATAGCCATTCTAACATGTAGCAAAAACTGGTTTTCATACATCTTTTTGCCCTTTTCCATAGATATGTCAAACTTATTAAAATAAAAAAAGGTATTAGAAGACAACTTTAACATTAAAAATTTTAAAAAATATTTGACAATATAAATATATAAATATATATATATATATATATATGTTTAGGAAAGTATTATCCTGATAGCAAACCAATGATAATACTTTCCTGAAGAAACTGTGAAAAATAAGGAAATTTTTATGTTATTATATATTAATGGTTAACCGTCTGAGATGCCTACGCTATTGCTTTAGCGTTCGTCGGTCAGATCGCTCTATCCCACTCGATCTCGATGTGTTTTGTTCGGCCTCGTCGTCGCGAGGTGCGATGTGCCTACTTCAGCCAATAACCAAAATACGTGTGCCCCGTCTTTAAAAGTGTGACCAAATAGGTGTCTCGACCAATCGTCATAGCGACGGACTGTATCGTCCGAGACCGCCTGCTAGGTCGCTTCTTTCGGCCGGGCAATAGTAGATGAGGGCACATCATCAACATCAATATTATTAAGTAAGGAAGGTGCTTTTGTTGTAAAATTGTCATTTTTATCGTAAAAGACTAATCTGAAATGAAATAAACCCTATAAAGTTGCCATGTAAAAAATTTGAAACCAATATATCATAATACATTTCATGTTTGGATTTTGTGAAACAAAAACTGCTTACCTACCAATTAGATCTTTTTTCTTGCCTTTAAGCGAAGCCCCGCGTTTACGTAACAAATCTTTTAATTGAACAACATTTAAATTACCATAATAATCATCTTTTGGGTTCATTTTAATAAATAAAGTTTTTAATTTTGTATGTGGATGATTTATTTTGCATTTATAAAAGAAGAACACGTCTGAATATATATTATATCTAACAAAATAATTGAATTACAATGTTTCGATACAAAATCTTGTTACATATTTCATACATTCCACAAATTAAAAATTCGCGCGCAAATCATTCACACATGCGCACTCATGCAAAACCGCAGTACATGCGCTGGTGGCGCCCTCTGCGCCGAGCTTTGCGTCATCTTCCCCATTGGTGTATATCATTAGTTTTGCAAAGCTATTAATTTACGACAATGTTTTTAAAAGGGATTCTTTTTGATGGGTATTAATTTACGACAATGTTTTTAAAATGGGATCCTTTTTGATGGGATTATATACTTGGCGCTCTTTTTTGTACCTTTTTTTAAAAAGGTAATTTTGTGGGGATTTCACACATTTTGTAGTGTTTATTGATGACTGGATAATTTATTCACCCCCTCGGGGTTATTTATTTTAATTAACAATATATTATATTGTCATCCAAACTACGCACACCTGCAAAGCTACAAGACAATTGGATTGGTGGAATTGGTTTAAATTTGAGTTTTCAGATATGAAGCAAACATACAAGAAGCACACAGACGATCAAAGCTGAATAAAAGTTTAATTAAAGTTTAATTAATATAATACTATGTCGCAATACATTTTTTTTCTGGCGTCACACTGCATCATCTGGTGCTTCGATTATCTGTAAATATATAAAATCCACATTTGAGTTACAACCTAACTTAGAACTTTTAGAAGAAGGGTGGACTTTTTCTATAGTAAGTGTAGAGACTACATAATGTGTCCGAAGGAGATGAGAGCGTATGGCAGAAAGTCTTGTTGAAGGAAATTTAAATGCTAATGGTAATTTATCAAATATGAACGAAGAGCTTCAATATTTTTAATGCACAATTTATTGGTGTTGGAATAAAATTAATTTAATATGTTCATTAGTGAATTGAAATATTGGTAAAGGGAAACTAATAAAATTAATGATTAGCGTGGGAACTACTCACACAGCACACTTCGTTGCAACAGTATTGTAGGAACGTTGCTGCAATATTGTGTTGTTGCAGGTTGCATTGCAATATTGCAGGAACGATGCTGCAATTTTGTTTTGCATTATTAGAGTGGCAACGCCCCTGCAATATTACAGCAATATTGCAAGTACGTTGCCGTGCAATGTTCCGTTTGCAACGATCATACAATATTGTAGTAATATTGCGCGCACATCTACGTACAATGTTCCAGTGGCAGCACCCAAGCTAAATTGCCTACATATTGCCGTGCAATACTGTAGTGGAAATATTGTAGAAACAGTACAGTAACATTCTGAAGCAACTATGACTTTGACAAAATTTGAAATATGACGTCGAATAGATTCTACAGCATGTTTTATTTAACTGGATATGCTAGAATTTCTCGTTGGCCTTTGAAGATATGAAAAAAGTGTTATCGTGAGAGTTGTTTGTACATGAATTTAAATTATAGAAGAGATTTGAAAATGAATTTAATTTGTTTAGATAGAGTAGATACTATATATTTTAATGTGTGAAATTATTATTATTATTATTAAACAAATTTATTGCACAAACACGTATATACAATCAAGCAAGAGAAAAGAGAGATGAAAATACAAATGCAAAGGTTTAGTCTAAAGACTACTTTCCAACCTAACCTAAAATGACACCGGATGAAAGTTAGAGTCCGCACCTACAGTGTTAAACATACCTAACAGATTTGTCAAATGGGGCCTTCGGTTTTGAATAATTTGAGTTTAAAGTTTTGCGCGGTAGGAGTATAAGTTCGAATACGTAAGTAATCTCATCAATCAGCGGTTGTAGCTGCGGCGGTAAAGTGTTCGTTTACGATGCTATAGGTCCGCGGTTCGAATCCCCCTGGGGTAAAAATATTTTCTATGAGAAAAAGACACACGGGCGTTATACTACTACGATTCTGCACACATTCATGCCGTCGAGTCCCTCACTGCCCGAAACGTTGCAGTGGGGGTCCATTGCTGTAAAATTTCCGAAACGTTGCGGGAATACACTCCTGCAATATTGCTAACAAGGGGACCACGCGGTAGTGGAAATCGCTTTTGGAACGACACTATATGGAGGTCGTAGTACTCATGTAGTATGAAAATACCATTTCGGCTTTTAGGCTGGTGGGCCTTCGTTTTCGAGATATTTTGATTTAAAGTTTTGAACGTAGCTAGTAATCCAGATACATAACACATATACCCAAGAACGTTTCGTGGCTACAACGGTAGCGCGTCAGATTGTCATGCGGGAGGTCCGGTGTTCAAGTCCCTACAACCCCGTAACTTTTTTTTTTTTGACAATTTTTTCCCTGGAAATATGTTTTATGAATATTACGTATTATATAATGCCGTTACATATTACTCTACGCAAATTTTAAGGTTGAAAATGCATTTATAACATAACATATTATTCTAATCACCTCTTTCACCAGTGCTTTCATATTCTTGTACTGCGAAAATATTTCATTCCATAACTTTCGACGCCTGCGATTGTCGAGCAGGTAAATCGGAATAACCGTTACTTCTGACCGTAAGGGTGGTCTTATACCTGCTCAAAAGAATGGTCGAATACCTGGTCGTTGGGAGTGAGTAAGTCTTGACATTATTGTACATTTTTAATGGAGAATCAGCGAGAACTGACACAGAGAGAGGACCGATAAAAATTCATTCACTGCTGCACCATCAAATAACTGCACCAATATTCAAACCCATGATTCGATACGCATGGTACGCGGCAGGATTAAGAGATCATGAAAAACCTACATTTCAGAATTTAAATCAAGTTTGTTTTCCAGCGAATTTATTATATTGCGAATGCAAAAAAATATCACTTTTAAAATGTGCGTGGTGTTTTAAACAATTATGTTTTGTATGTGTGTTTGACGAATACCACCCCAAGCATTGTACAGAAAATAATTAATACTATATAATACGTAATATTCATAAAATATATTTCCAGGGAAAAAATTGTCAAAAAAAAAAAAAAAGTTACGGGGTTGCAGGGACTTGAACCCCGGACCTCTCGCATGACAATCTGACGCGCTACCGTTGTAGCCACGAACCCTTCTTGGGTATATGTGTTATGTATCTGGATTACTAGCTACGTTCAAAACTTTAAATCAAAATATCTCGAAAACGAAGGCCCACCAGCCTAAAAGCCGAAATGGTATTTTCATACTACGTGAGTACTACGACCTCCATATAGTGTCGTTCCAAAAGCGATTTCCACTACCGCGTGGTCCCCTTGTAAGTCGGACATAGGAGTGAACCTGCAACTACTCTGCAATGATGAGGTGCAACATTTTGCAATCTCGCACCGCAATATTGCCGAAGAGTTGCAGAATCATTGCCAGAATTTTGCCGTTTCGTTGCAGAATCATTGCCGGAATATTGCAGGACTACATATTTGTACTGTTGTCGCAACTTTGCAAAAATACACACCTGCAATATTGCGAAGGCGGAAATAGGACTGAACCTACAATGTCTCTGCAATGTTATGGTGCAACATTGCAATCTTGAACCGCATCATTGCAGAGACGTTGCTGCAATGTTATGGTGCTGTGTGGGATACTGTAGATTTTAATAAAGTATTACGAATATCTTTCATAAAATATTGGAAAGTATCGAGGGAGATGCATTTTCAGCGTACTTTTTTCACTAATGTAACTTACTTATTTTCTTAATTCTTAATGCTACTCTAATATGAAAAATTTTGTCGATATACCTTATTTGACAAATTTCCAGGAACTTGTGCGAAACAAAATGCTTCTCTGTCTATCTATCTAAATGTAAAAATAGTTTGCTGGTATAATAACAATATATTATTTTGTAGAAACTTGTGGGAAAGAAAAGCATCTTCTCTATCAAACCTTGTCCGGACAACTTTCAAGTCTGTGCGTTCTCTCCGTTTCCATAAGCTCTACATAAATAGGGTAAAGAACCCAATTACTGACACCTGACCAATTACTGTCACTTTAAGCTATATTACTTAAAATAACGAATACATAAACTATAGAATATAATTTATAGCATAGATTATAGGTTGAATTACATAATTCTATTGGTGTATGACTTTACAACGTTTATTTATTTGTTATTTTAAGTAAAATAGCTTAAGGTGACAGTAACTGGTCAGGTGTCAGTAATTAGGTTCTTTACCCTTTCACGTCCCGAGTGAGGTCTTTGGGAATGTCGACAATGGGGAAGGAAAAGGACAGGCGCGAATCTAGAATCCAGCACTCTGAGGTTTTGAGGGACTCAGGCGCGAATATTAAATCCGTCACGCTGAGGGTTTTGAGGGACTCAGGCGCGAATATTAAATCCGTCACACTGAGGGTTTGAGAGGGAAGACCAGGCGCGAATATTGAATCCGTCACTCTGAGGTTTGGGAGGAACTTAGGCGCGAATATTGAATCCGTCACACTGAGGTTTGGGAGGAACTTAGGCGCGAATATTGAATCCGTCACACTGAGGTTTAGGAGGAACTTAGGCGCGAATATTGAATCCGTCACACTTAGAATTTCTGGAGGCAATCAGGCGCGAATATTAAATCCGTCACTCTAATCGACCAGGGAAGGCAAATGTACACTTGGAGAACACCCGTTATGGCACTTCGTATTTGTTTTGGTTTGCGTAATAGGAGTTAACGCTGCATTCGTGTAAAAGAAACCACGCTTAGTTTTCCGTGGATTGCACGGCTCATACAGTAATATGTTTGTAAACACTGGGCGCGCTCTCGCGAATCAGCTGTTGCGGCAGCTTGGTTTCGTTCGGACTGTTTATGACTCGAGGATACACACAATAATTCGAAACGTGATAGAAAACGAATAAGTTTATTAGCCTTATTAGAACGTTTGTTAATAATAATGCTTGGGATTCTTAGCATTAACGGATAACATTTATAAAAATGGTAGTTATTAACAATAGAAGAATATGAACATGAAATACATGAGAATAAATTGATGATAGTATGTGAAATACAATAAGCTTTAGTAAAATTTATAATGTGAAATGCAATAAGCGTTAATACAAGAAAATAGTATAAATAATAAGCGATTATAAGGCAAATATATATAAACAAAATATGCATTAAAGTGATAGTACAAAATAATAGAAATGTCAGTAATACGAAAATAATAAATGTTTGCAATAAGCTTGGATAGACAATAATAGTAAGAAATGGTATACAAAATAATAAATGAATAGCAATAAGCTTTAGAATGCGATAAACGTTATTAATATAAAGTAATATGAGAATAATATAATATAGAAAGCAATAAGCGTTATTTATGCGGAAAATATAATGAGGGTGATATTCCTTAATAATAGTAATTATAATGACTTACAATGGTTGTCGTAGCACTGATTCTAATCTTTAACACCGGTAATTAGCACTTTTGAATGATACTTCGTTAAAAGAGCAGCGATGAAAGAGAATGATATGCACAATAATGTTAGATAATAAAAATGGGTTACAATAGTTGCCGTAGCTCACTGATTTTAACAGTTTAATAATAATACTTTATATATAAGAGTTCTGTCGAAGATTAATTTCTGTCGATGAAAGAGAATGATATGCACAATAATGTTAGATAATAAAAATGGTTTACAATAGTTGCCGTAACTCGCTGATTTTAAATGTTTAATAATAATACTTTATATAAGAGTTCTGTCACAGATAAATTTCTGTCGATGAAAGAGAACGAGGCCTCTCAGGACCTCATATTTATGTATGCTTACAGGAGTATTGCGGGGGTAAGCGCGGTAAAGACCTTGACACATTTCGGAATAAGACGCAGTAGGACTTCCGGGGTTTTTATAAACGGTATGGCTATTAATAGATATATTTATGTCACGTACGCCAAATATGCGTCACAATTAGATTTCAGGGGTTTTTATGACTGCAAAAGGAGATACTCAACTCATCGAATGGATTTTTGGGTGTTTTATAGGAAAGGGGTTAGAGTGGCTTGGACTTCATGAGTTGTAAAGAGGGGATTGAGACGTGGTCTCGATTTAAGAGGGATTTGTAACGAGGGACTTGTTTGAATTCGTTTTAGAGGGAATGATTCTTGCCTTGTAGGACGAATAGGCGAAGAGGGTTTTGTAACGATTATCTCGTGATGGGGATCTCTAAGATACATCAGCGAGGTGGAGTTTGTATCAATCATCTTGTGTTGGTGACCGCTAAGGTACAACATCAAGGTGATCGGCGATTGAGGAGATGGGGTAGGAGTTGAGTTTGATAGAGTTTGATGGAGTGATTTTGAGGTTTACGAATGGAATTTGGAATAGAAACGCACGAAAAATCGTGGGACGTCACAACCTTAGTCTATTAAAAAAAATTTGTTACTTACCTTGTTAATTTAGATGTTAATTGAGACAATAACTCAGTGCCCTATATGTTGTAAAACATCGTGATTCAAAAATTTTTGACAGGTTTCCTCATTTAATACTTGCAGGTTATGATTTTTTTGACAGTACCTCGACAGATCTGCTCTCTGTCTGCTGGCTGTCACGTGACAACGATTTGTTACGCGATTGGCCGAAACCCGCATGCAATGATCCAATGAACGACGTGCCTGGTAGCCACATTTCCTCTCCCTTTCACACTCCCTCTTGCCTAGAAGTGTAGGACGTATGACGATGAATCTTAAGAACATGGAATTCGGCAAATTGCAACTTTACATTAAAATATCTCAGCTCCTAAGGCACGTAGGAACAAAATGAAGACACTTTTCTTATGTAAATCAAACCCAAGCTATCCATTAAAATCATTCAAAATCTAATCAGATTAGCCGTTATTGAGATTCGATAATCTCAGGGTTCTTGATAGCGGGTCGTGGCATAATATAGACACTCTGTGTCTCGCACTGCGCATATATCTATATATACTTGGCGCGAGACACTACCGTGTCTCTTGATGACAGTTTCTCTTGATGTTGGTCCTTTTTACTCGAATCAACATACCTATTTGCAAGCGCATGTGAATACAAACAGCATATCTACAGACATGGAAGAAAGGAAGTGTCATCATGTGGGCATTTTTACGACATGAGTACGCGTAAAAGATTCAGAAAGGGATGAAAATGGTGGATCCTTTGTAACGTCACGGAAGATATGAAAGAAAATGGATGGCATCATTAGTTGGCGCGAGTTCCTGTTCCCTGTTTCTTTTTTCCTGCAGCATTTGTCAACAGTTATCACAACGTCTTCGTTAACGTCCAGCGTGGCTCAATTTGTTACTTACATTCGACTTTTAATTCTACGCAATCAACATCCGAGTCATGCCTTAATGACTCTTTCGCGTGTGTAATTCGGTATAATACAGTTTCGCTGGATGATTTTCCTCGTGCTGGAATGACTTACTGCTTTCATTGTTGCGTTTGTCCATCCGCGTCCGTTAATTAAACACGAGATTAATTATCACGCTTGGGGTTTCCTGCTTTATACAATTGCTAATTCGTGAGATATCCAACTGAGATTCATTAGCTTTTACATATCGTTAGTATACCTCTGAGACTTTCTTTGTTGGTAACTAAATACGTAAACAATTTTCCTGATCTTAATAATAAGGGTTAGAATACAAGTATTTTAGAAAATTATTAATATAAGATCAATGTTTTTATTAAAAATGGTATTTTATAAATAATACAAATATATTTGAAATAATTTCCATTATTGCACGCGCATCTGTAAAATGTCTTTCCAAAATTCATTATTTCCTTAAATTTTTATGTTTGCGTTCAATTAATAATCGCCCTTTTAAATCTCTTCTTTATAATAAACTTCTTTGGCTTTGTATTTAAGTTATCTAAGCAGCCTAACTTTTAATGATGCTCATTTAATATTGTAGATTCCAACTTATGAACTAATGAAATTATGTACGTTCAAATTATAATAAATCTTGATATTATAACAATAATTGAAATTACTTTAAATTGTTTATTTATTAATAAGAGATTTTCAATTAGTGATTATTTTAAAATAAATGTTGCTATTGGAGGAAAATAAGAGTAAGAAATTATTATCAAGAAAAATGTTATTTTTATTTCTTTATTTATGTTAAACTCATATTTTAATTTATTAGTTATATTATTTAATATAACTAACAAATTTATTGTAATAATTGAATATAGTCTAAAATATACAATAGTTGCCCTTACTGAAGGTGAAGTAAATTCATAGTCTCATTTTCATAGATGTATTTCTTGATAGGTATTTGCATAAGTATAAATGTATGCGTTTCGTTTTACATGATTATTTATCTTTAAAAATATTAAACTTGTGTAAAAGATAGGAAGTCATGATTGTTAGAAAAAAATAAACAAATTAATTATTTAAAAAACATATGTAAAACTCTTAATTTTAAAGTTGTAATGGACTAAATTTTTAACATTGCATTAATCGAATCACGATTGGTCACTTTCTTCCATGGAAAATACGTAAATTATCCAGATATTATAACTGTCCAATGTGCTATTGAACAATCAGCGGCGAATATTTTCATACATCGACAGCAATATAATTTTGGTTTTCACTTATACACGCAGCTGACAATAACTTGACAATAAATGAAAATCGTGGGGGCGGAACAATAATTTTTACATCGACCCGTGTGTAAAATTGTTTTTTTTTCGTAGGTCATGCCGACCGATTAAACCTGTAGTTGTTTGCATATCCGGTTTATGTTTCAATCTGGTTCCATCAATATGAATAAACATCGGTACGTGAGGTAGCTCGTTCCCGCATTAATATGTATTGGCAATAAATCGATATCGATAATTAAAATCTGTGCCCGCCAGTAGTACCTTCGGGCGTGAGCACGTTTATATAAAAGTTCAATTTGTTACATGTAACTACACGAGATGACTATAAATATTGTGCTACCCTTTTCAACTGGTATCGTAAATTCGTGTGATTTATACTCCACCCGTCTGTAAAGCACGAAGGGGTCGAGATTTTATGTATCGTCGAACTACGTTGTAGAATTTTCATATCCCTTTCTGCAAAACAAAAGTCGTTTCCCCATTTTTCGTTTAATTCGCGTTATCGTAAATAACCCGATGTCGAAATTGTTACACATACGTGATGAGTATTAAAGATGGAATATTTACATTCATCGATTAATCCATACCTTTCTAAAAACCAAGTGGATATATACATATCTAAAATTTGGTCACAGAATTAAAAAATAAAAGAGCTTTCAGCTTGATTAATTTTTTTTTGTGTTAGATCCTACGTACCGTTAAAACATTCAGCACTAATTATATAGTAATTATGTAGAAAATCAAAGACAATCCTGGACCACCGTCGGCGCAAAGCGCATCTGGAATGAATTTTTCGCAGTACATCGCGGTTTGATATCATCCATGCGTTCGTCCAACACAAGCCGAAAAAATATTTTCGCAGGCAGCTGCGTACGGGCGACGCTGTAACAGGGCCAACGAGTTCGAACATCAGTCACGAAAAAGAGAGATTAAAAAAAAGGAAAGAGGGAGGGGTGGAGAAAGCGAGAGAGGTGGGAGAGCGCCAAAAAAGTCCGAGAGATGGGTTGCTCGAATGAGTGGGTTGAGTGAGTGAATGACAGATAGACAGCAACCAGACAGGAAACTGACAGCACGGCGGCGGGCTGACAGCTTGCCACTCTGCCGAGCGTTCGCAACATCGAGTATTACCGGCTACCGTACGTGTTGATCCTTGTCCCATTCATCGAGAAAAATGTGAACGAACCGCCGATTTTGTTCTATCTTAGCTGTCAGGATCGATGATCATTTCCGAGAGAACTAGGATATGCAATTTCAAAGTTTTGCGTTTATATAAGATATTTAGTGTTGGTGTGTTTCTTATTTTTATTTATGCGGCGTTTACTCGTGCCTGTTATTCGCTGTTTCTTCTTTTGCGATTACGTTACTCTTTCTCTAGGTAGGTATTAAATTATTCGTTTCACGCCGTATTCTTAAATATCTGTTTAATTTTATTCGTGAATATTGTCCGTATTTGGATACATTTCAAAGCGGAGTAATTATAATGAAACAACCAAGAAGGTGCTATATACAATGACGGTCATAGGGGAGACAAGGGCTAGTTGATACAGACGAATTATCTCGACAACGTATATATGTTGGTCCATTTGAGCTAGATATGTGAAGATTGTTATTCCATTCTCTCCTACGATCCAGCGTACGTGTATGTACCTTGACGTTAACAATCGTTTTTAACTGTTTTCGTTTATGTAGAGAAAAAATAAATAGTTTTGATAAATCCAAAATGATTGTCCTAATAACATTTTTTCAATCATTTGGTATGTATTTTCTCAACTTTTCATTTACAATATATTAAAGAGGAAGGACCAAAGTATATTTTAGCATATTTGTTATTAAGTAATTAATTCAAACAAAAATGAAAAAAATTGAAAACTGATAAACGTATCAACTAGCCCCGGTCTTACCTACACTTACGGACTCATCTGTGTTAAATTTACAAACGATTTGTGTTGTTGAAGAAAAGTAGCTATGGCATAAAATACATTTCTTCAAAGAAGCTGTAGATATATCCCACACGCTAACAAAAATGTTTTGGTTTTTACATACTTATAAACATAATAGAATAGAAATATTTTATCCCGCACTGTAATTTTTGGGCTGGACGAAAAGGGACTAACTCACATTTTTAACCCTCATCCGTTCCTCATTTCACGAACTGAATCTGTCCCTCGGTGTCAAATTGACACAGTGGTGAAAGATCGATAAAATGTATTCTTGTATTCTTTTAGATCTATCGTTTCAACAATGCATTGTACGATATGAAGTTGCCGTCGACTCTTTCGTTTGCTCTCGGTCGTTCTCGGGTTCTCTCACTCTTGGCCGAAGGATTTCAAAAAATGGTGGGGATAGTCACCGGGCGTACAATTCGCGAACTCCAGCTACCACTGATGGAGAGGGAAACACCTACAGGAGCAATGGTAATGTGTGTATGAACTGCACCTGTGTCAGTCACGCACACGTAACCGTCGACGGCAACTTCGTGTCGTACTCTTTCGTTCCCTCTCTTTCCCTCTTGGGTTTTCTCACTCACGGCATTGGCGGTACGGAATAGTGTCCGCAACGCGCCGTACGTCCGACGCCAGCTCCGTTCGCCGGGTCTATATATATTCAAAAAAGTAAAAAAATACTTGGCGCTGCGAAACCGAAAAAATGTTAATTGTTTTAGTATTAATAATTTGCAACAGCTCCCTTACAATGTATACCTACACACATTCACGAACGCACGCACAAGAAAGAAAGAAAAAGATTAATGCAATTTGTACATATTTATTCAGTTTAGCAACACCAATTCGGGGAGCAGCGCCAAGTATTTTGAATAAAATATTTATTCCTATTAAAATATCATTATATAAATAACCATTGTTATAATTCGCGAAACTTTTGTATATCATTAATTTTGTAAAGCTATTAATTTACAACAATGTTCTTAAATGGGAGTCTTTTATTCTGATGGGTTAATTAAAATGTCCGCGATATGAGTAATAGAATGTACGAACACAGCATTTTAGCTGTGTATTTGTAGTTGTGTCATCCTATACTCGAGCTCATTTTAGAAGGAACTTATTTCGCGCATGTTGAATGAGCTCATTGGTTCCAAGGGAGCATTTGTTTCATGTATAGCCAATAGTAGCCACTTGGCTGCGCCAACATGCGCAGAATCGATCTAAACTCGTCGGTCGGCAAGTTCCTTCTAAAATGAGCTCGAGAATAAGCGCAGTTGGAAAGCACCTTTATGTACTTGCAGCTCATTTTGATTTCACATATTTTTTTATATTGTCTATTTCCTTCTATTTTGGGGGGGATTGTATATTTTCTTCTATTTTTTTGTGATTTCATGTACTTGGCGTAATTTTTTTACTTTTTTGAAGTTTTTTTAGGGGGGATCTCATTTCTTTTTACAAAGATAATTTGCATAGCGAATGACTTTAGATAATTTTTAATATTATATTTATTATTATCTTCATTTTTTTGTGATATCAAACTACGAATAAACTTCGGATAATTGGGTTTGGTGGAATTGATTTATTTTAAAATTTGAATTTTCAGATATAAAGCAAGCATATGAATAAACTCATTTAATTAATATAATAATAATAATGCTATGTTTCAATAAATTTTTTTCTCTGATGTAGATCGCACTGCATCATCTTCTGCTTCGCTTATCTGTAAATAAATATAAAAGCCACATTTTAGTTATATACAACTTTATGTAGAACTTATAGAGTAGCCTTTTGCTCTAGTGAGTGTGGAGACTACATAATGTGTCCGAAGGAGGTGAGAACATATGGTAGAAAGTTTTGATGGAGTATATTTAAAAAATGCCAATGGTAATTTAGCGAAAATGAATGAAGAGATTCAATATTTTTATTGGTGTTGGTTTAGTATATTTATTGGTGAATTGAAATATTGTTAATGGAAAACTAGTAAAATTAATGAATAGCGTAGAAACTACTGTGAATTTTATTAATTAAAGTATTACGAATGTCTTTCACAAAAGATTGAAAAGCATCAATGGAGATGTGTTTTCAGTGTACTTTCTTTACTAATGTGACTTGCTTTACATTGCAAGCAGTCCACCATAATCTATTTTCTTAATAATTCTTAATGCTATGTCTTTAGACAAATTTTGTCGATTCACCTTATTTGACAAAGTTCCAGAAAATTGTGCGAAACAAGATGCTCTGTCTATCTATCTAATCTTCTCCGGACAACCTCCACGCCTGTGCATTCCCTTCATTTCTATCCATCCAAGCCTGCGCGTTCCCTTCAATCCTATCTATAATATAATAAGCTTTACATAAAATAAAAACTGGTATACAAATACAAATATCTGGCAATTTAAATTCAATGCAATTTTCTACTACAATATATTATTTTGTACAAGCATGGTACAATTTCTAGAAACTTATGCGAAAGAAGGTGCTTCTCTGTCGAACCTTCTCTGGACAACTTCCAAGTCTGCGACTCTACATAAAAAATCTATTAAATAAATTTGGCAACTTACCTTGTTAATTGAGACAATAATTCCGTTTTCTATTTAGTGTAAAAACTCCTGACATCTCAAATTTGGACCACTTATATTATTTGACACTTGGAAGGTTAAGATTGGTAGGTTATAAAGTTCAATGTATTTAAAAAATAGTTTGTACAATGATGGACGACGATCCCTGCCTAATAATCCCGAGAGTCGACGAACGAAGAACGAAACATGTGTTAGTTTCGTTTTGGCTGAAGGTGTGCGTGTAACGCGTATATACGTAGAAGAACGAAACATGTGTTAGTTTCGTTTTTACTGAAGGTGTGCGTGTAACGCGTATATACGTAGAATAACGAAACATGTGTTAGTTTCGTTTTTACTGAAGGTGTGCGTGTAACGCGTATACGTATTATGTTTAACGAAAAATTTCTAGGAGAATCAGAAGAATCAGAAGAAGAAAAATCTTATATTTCCGACTGATCCATGAGACGATATTATGATATCTCTGTCATGCGTGGACCGATTTTATTGAATTTGGTCTTATTCGAAAGCTTTCCTGTACTTGGCGTCGAGACGCTACCGCGTCTCTAGATAACGAGTGTGTACTGTATTCTCAACTCCGATTCGAAACAGACTGCCTTTATTTTCATATCCCGTGCTTCGTATTAGAGCTGCTACTTTTTGACCCGTCGGGTACTCGTCTATCCGGAACAACTTCAAGCCATTGAATGTAGTATTGTTTGATCATTTTTGGCTAACATCAAACAATACCACAGACCATAAAACATTCAATCGCGTGAAGTTGTTTCGGGTAACCGGGCACCCGACGGGTCAAAAAGTAACAGCTCTACTTCGTATTGCTCACATGTATGTTTTACACTTATTTATACAGTATTGTCTCCCTGAGAACTAGTTGATCGGGATCGGCGTTGAGCCCACATCGTGAGCAGAGCCCTAATTCCGAGTGTTCGTTTCTCGGTTCTTTCTGGCCGAAGGGGGGAGCGAGATGAAACGCTTTGCGCGCGCCGGAGTGACACGGCATCCGAAAGACGGAACGAGACCAGTGGCTTTCGCTCGCTCTCGTTCCATCTCGCTCTCGCCTTCGCCGAACAAGAGTGAGACAGAAGTGGTGGGAAATAGCGAAAAGCCCACAGCGTGTGCACCGAAACGAGTTCACGGGGAGACAGTACTGTATAAGGCTGCCGTCTCAGCGGTCCTTGCATGTTTGCGTACGCTCACACAAGCTAGGAAAAGCGTGTACGTATACGCGTGTAATAAACAATCCGTTTCAACCAACTTTCGTCCTGGAATCGGCCAGAAGGAAGTTTTTGCGGGTACAGTTGCATTTAGTAGACATCTGTGCAGGCGGGTCTGATGCGTTTGAATGCTAATAACCACCGTACGTTGAAATAATAATGAATTTATGATTCGAAAAGTGACAAAATGAGGCTTCAATACTTCTCCGTTGGTGGCGCTAATGTACTCGTACCTCATTTTGTCACTTTTCGATTCATAAATTCATTATTATTTCAACGTACGGTGGTTATTAGCATTCAAACGCATCAGACCCGCCTGCACAGATGTCTATACTCGAGCTCATTTTAGAAGGAACTTATTTCGCGCATGTTGAATGAGCTCATTGGTTCCAAGGGAGCATTTGTTTCATGTATAGCCAATAGTAGCCAATTGGCTGCGCCAACATGCGCAGAATCGATCTAAACTCGTGCCGTTTTCAGTATTCAGTAACATACTGCTGAGATATTCCAGATTAAAATGAGTTCAAACACGGTATAAATCGGAGTATTTCTAGAACTGTACTTGATAATTAAATATAAATGTAACATTTCTAATCTAAAAATGCTAAAAAACAAATTTATATTCAACGATTTTATTCAAAATGCACTGAAAACTTAATTAAAATGCACTAAAGGCTAATAATTATTTTTTTGTACAACAATTTGTTTCCTATTTGAACGTAACGAATCATTTCTCGATATAAATTATGCGTATTTATTACGGAAATCGTGATTCCACTAGCGTCCTGAACGCAGCAGCTTTTTTGTCATTTTCGTAAAGAACACATTCCAAGTCGTTTTGTGGTTATGGGTAATATTTATTGATGACTGGGTAATTTTTTCACCCCTTCAGGGTTATTTTTTTCAATATTGTATTGTCATCCAAACTACACACGCCTGCAAAGCTTCAAGACAACTCGATAGTTGGAAGTTGGTTAAATGGGAATGTATCGCAAACGAAACTCGGTCGAGGTGGCGCTCTGATCGGAGTGCCCAAGATGGCGTCTGAGCATGCGCGTGATGACGCCGGGACGTCAAACCAATCAACGCCAAGATGAGTTTGGCTTAATAAACACTATAAACGAATCGACGCAAGCGCAAAGCCAAACTCATCTTGGCGTTGATTGGTTTGCCGTCACGGCGTCATCACGCGCATGCTCAGACGCCATCTTGGGCACTCCGATCAGAGCGCCACCTCGACCGAGTTTCGTTTGCGATACATTCCCATTTGTGTTGCCAGATTTGAATCATATATACATCAAACATACAAAAATACAAACAAACCGGGGATCGAATCTGAATAAAATAGTTTAAAATTAATCTGATTTATACCGTGTTTAAATTCATTTTCATCTGGGAAATCTCAGAAGTACATATGTTACTGAAACGTTCATTGTTGAGGTCCCCCGAAGCTCGAGCCGAGCGACATTGTATCGTTTAGCCGTCTAACCTGTCGCCTGGAGTTGCTCGGCAATTTATCATCAATTATGCAGAAACAGAATTTCTTTATTTTTTACCGTATCAATATGAAAGTGACGGGCTTTCAATTCTGCAAATAAATTTTACGTCTAATATCGTTAATAATGATAGTTCAAATTATGTCAGGTTTGGTATCTTTCCATCTTTCCTTCTTACACTCCCGGACCTCTCTATCTTTCATAAAGGTCTAGACACACTTGCCCGTCCCGAGTCAGTTCCGCCGGGACGGCACTGACACGGAACGGATATGTGTGCGTGGACCTTTATTGCTACGTTCAGCGAGGCTCTGACGCTAGACGCAGCTCTCCTGCCGTATTCCTTCAAGACTTCTCAGTAAAAGAAGCTGTGGCAACAGCGCGGCGGAGACGGCGAGAACAGAAAATGTGGCAACTATGCGTCAAAAATTCGTCTACATAGAGTACCTGGAGATGTCACCTCTGTACAACTTTTTTTTACCGACCGCAGTAGTTTCATTAGGCTCCGTTTGTTTACTGGGGACGCTTCGATCGATTCGGACCATAACAAACTTGAGACGGCAGCCATAACGTTCACATACGATTCGTACATTGAGGTTTGTTCATGTTTGCGGCGGTGTGGACACGGTAAGAACAGACGGAAACGTTCGCGAACAATGTTTTTGTGCCTGTTCGCCTTGGTGTAAACGCGGCATGAGAGCGGTGACTGAGGGCTTGAGCCCGCACCGCCTGGAAGGTGGGCCCACTGTTCTTGACAGGCCCGCACCGTCCAGCCGCTCCGCTTGTGCCGCTTGGTCGTATATGTTAGCTACCGACACACGCGCGAAAGTTGATTTTTCCTCTTGGGATTGTAAGGCTCATCACTCGCCAAATTAATATTGAATGATTGTTTATTACGTGACGACAAGAGAACTTGCTGGCCCGTATGATGACCAGGCAAGATTACGAATGTTTTATCGATGGTCTTAATCACGAATGCTTGATTAGACCAATCGAGCTAGTCCGTACGACGACTAGAATAAAAGTGTACGTAGTTTCAACTGTAGGTCTTAGTCACGACTGCTTGACTAAATCACTAGAATCGACTGAGTCGTTGATTATATCAGTGGAGATTTGATCGATATTTTTAAGAGGGATGAATGTATTCGCTCGAGAGACGATTGAATTCTGCTTCGTCCAGCTCTTCGACGTCGAAGGTAGACCAGACGTCAGAATTTTGGGAGGTGCCAAATTGCTGATTGACTAATTTTTCTCGAAGAGGAGGAACCTTCCTTCCGTGATTTCGGTGGTGGAGGAGGAAGCCTCTCCTTCTTGGTGACGTAGCAGAGGAAAAACCAGACATCTGGCTAGCAAGCCTAGCTACGTTGCTTGATCGGAGTGTTTAGCCAGGGTTACGGTTTATGACCGTATTGTTCCGCGAGTCAGCGGTGAACGACGGTATGTACCGGTCCGAGGTTACCGTATACCCCGCTGACAGAGCAATTTAACGGATTATCTCAGGGCGAAATTAGTTGCAATTATCAAAAAAAACGGCACGATGTCGATTGCCTCTTAATCATCTGGCAGGCAAATGGTTCCCGACGAACGCTTCGAGAACAAGCAATTGCCCACCGTAAAAGGCGTTGAATTTTCATCTCGCCCTGAGCCTGCTTTTGTCCCGTAAGACGGAACATATATCCGCCTGTAATTAGTAAACGTCAGCAATGCGTTAAATATAATTTATAAATTTTTAGCACGCGTTGATAAAAATGTTCGCCTCCCCTGATATAGGCTAAACCGACCAATTTTTGTATTCTTAAAACATAACAAGGTATTTAATTAAAGTATTAAGAAATAATACCATGTGCCGTGGCCGGGACCTGCATAACCTGGTGCGAGGGACAGAGTGGTGGTGGTGGCGACGGCGGCGCCGTAATAGCGGTTGCCAGCGGCACCTAAACAGGTTGGGCTCCCCTGATATCAGCTAAAGTGAATCATTTCTACATTGTTAAAAGATAAAAAGAATTAGGTAATTAAAAGTATTAAGAATTAATACCGCGTGCCATAGGCTGCTGTGATAATGGTGGCGGCGCCGAGGTTATGGGTACGTTGGTAGCTGCCAATAGTAAGTTATCATTCAATTCTGGAAAAATAAATTTGAATAAATTTATATACCTATAAAATAATTTTATTATTTAATTCGTCAGACAGTTTGGCGTTAATAAAACTTACCATCCAATATGGCGTCCTCCCGTATTTTCTACAAAAATAAATAAACAATTTATTAACAAAAAAGATCATCAAGATTTCATAAAAGCGGCGTATGATAGAAGAAAGTCATACGTTAAGTATCAGTGGTCATAGACCGTAACTGTATAATAAGTAATGTTTATTGGTGTATTGAAATATTGTTAATGGGAAACTAATAAAAGTAATGAATAGCGTGGAAACTACTGTGGATTTTAAAATATTATGAATGTCTTTCACAGAAGATTGAAAAATATCAAGGGAGATGTGTTTTCAGTGTACTTTCTTCACTCATGTGACTTGCTCTACATTGCTAGCAGTACGCCTTAATTTTCTTAATTCTTAATGCTACGCTAATTTGACAAATTTTGTCGATTTACCTTATTTGACACATTTCCAGAAACTTGAGCGTAAGAAGATGCTTCTCTATCGAACCTTCTCCGGACAAGTTCCAAATCTGTGCGTCTCTTTCATTTCTATCACCTCTAATTACATAAAAACTCTGTTAAAAAATTTGGGTTCTATAAGCTCTATATAAAAAGTCTATTAAAAACTTTTAGCGATTTACCTTGTTAATTGAGATAATAATTCAGTGTCCTATATGGTGGAAAAACTCGTGACATTTTAAAAAAACAAGGTTAACAACTAACACTCGGCAGGCTATGATTGATTGACAGCTAGTTGACATTTATTCGATAAATTTGAATTCTGCTTTCGAATGGCGACATCTACTGGCGTTAAGTGTAGGAGGAAAACGTGACGTCACGAAAACTCTGAGGCCGGTATTCATAGTCGCTACTTATTCTTAAGCAATTGCTTAAGCATTCGCCATCCTTTACTAGCTACTAGGTTAGTAGAGGATGCCGCATGCTTAAGCATTTGCTTAAGAATAAGTAGTAACTATGAATACCGGCCTGACTCTCTGATTTCGTAAAAAAAAGTATCATTTTGATAAATATTATTTCAGAATAATTCTTTTGTCTTTTAGAAAAACAGCTTGCTACATTAAGTAAACCGACAAATGGGATAAAAAAAATAATTATTCACTTGATCATGTTAAAACACTGGGACTATGTCATAAGATAAGATAATAGGGCCAAAATAGCTGCGGGGACCTGTCAATTTCGCTATCATTCGTGTATAAAAACATGGTCGCTCAGTCTGCCTATGGGTAGAGAGGGAAGGGGAATTAGCTTCCAGACGCGACCACGTCTGTTGATTATAAAATTAGCGAATTGTTTGTTATAGCTGGGGAATGAAGAGTTGATATTAATGCAGACTCCATGAATGGTTTTGCAGTTTCCATAGCTAAAACTATTTAGCAGTAGTTTATTAGTTTAGGTTTATATAACTTAAATTTTATATAACTTAAATCCTATGTAACATTCGTTCCAAAGTAATTCAATTTCAAAATTAAAAGAATACATTTTTTTCAGTTTCTATTTTGAAATTGTTAAAGTTGCAAGGGAGAGAGTGTAAATAGAGTTTCCGTTTTAAAGTAGACGTACCTAGATAATGTAAAAGACAAACGAGATAACTTCTTAGCACAGTTTTTAATCTCGTAACAAAACCAATTATTTATCAATTCTTACTGGCGTGTCATTGTTAAAAATGTGGATGACAGTTCCAAGAAAATATGCATTACTGTCAAAAGGAAACCAACGCAAGGTATATTTACGACTACTAATTATGTATAATTCCAACAGACATAACCACATAACAACAGGTCAGTACGTAATTATTAAGCGTAATCACCAGGAATTCAAAAGCATTCTACTACCTTTCAAAGTTGAACTTAAATGACAGCCGCGTGGTACTCGATGAACATCAGTCACGTGTATGATGCTAACTGCACTGTCCAATAGGAGGATACGTTGAGGATATTGATAAAATGGTTCTGCACACTTCAGAGTCTTCATTGGAGTTAAATCATTAAAATGATCTACGTACAATTATATACTCATACTTTTTGTAGGCACTTTGTACAAGTTTTTCGCATTTAAAGGTGGCTCTCCACCAGCTTTCGCGAACTATTCACGAACAGAATGGGAATTGAATTTCCTAGGAATCGTCTGTTCACGCACCTTAACGATAACATTACCTATACATGACCTAGTAATTTATAAGAAGTATAAAACTTATACTTTTTAATGACTTTTCCTTTTTCAGTTGCAAAAGCAAAATGTAACAAGGCACTTTTAATGCATTAACAATTTTATTTTACGGTTCATTTTACTATGAGGATTACAGAATTAAATTAGAATATTTAATTAGAAAATGATCACTGAAGGTATAGCTGTAATTTTCATTCATGATAAACGAGAGTTAGAAGGGTAATTAATATTATAAACTCAGAAATATAAAAATATTTGTGGAAAAATTTCGACCGTTTTTTAATTTGTGTAATTACCTACATTCAGAAAAAAACGTCACACGATATAATCAGTCTGCGATCGCGCTTGGTAGAATCGCATGAAAACGGAAGTGCAAGAAACTCACAAACTACAAGAATGGATGTAGGTACGTCGAGGGTAAGAAATAATAGCGTCATTTTTTTGCTTCCTATCTTGAGTTTATTAAAAATATACTTACATTTCCTTTAAGATGTAATGTTTCAGATATAATGTTAAGCTTACCGCGTATAAGCATAATATGTTAAGGTAATATTATTAAAGTTAAGTATCACATCTAGTAATCATTTTTTAATTGATAGGGTGTTTATATTTTTATTAAGGAAATTTTCGATTATTTTTTATTAATACTCTTCAAATAATTTCTGTTTTTGTAATTACATTTACATCAGGAATAAGTGCCTGTAATATTCGTTGAAGGTGAAAAATAACATCATTTGTTTGATAGAAAAAGTTACGTGTAGCTTGCATTAGTATTTTATTATTATGTAATGTTTAACCCAAAGTAGGGTAGATGTACCGTTTGTGGCCATTGTACCGTTTTTAGCCATGTGCATAATTATCGTGTTTTTTTAGCTCGAAATTGCTTGCAGACACTTAATTATGTGTAGAATTTCAAACCGTAAATATTTTGTTTAGCATACCACCAGAAATATAAGGTTACATTTATTGCTTACGCGAAAAGTGGCAAGTGGCCACAAACGGTGCATAATGAATTTCTTATATTTTTTAACTTTATTAATTCTTTAACGTTTTCTCTAGTTAATGGTAACTTAGACATTAATAGTAAAGATAGTGTAAAATTTAGTAACGCTTTTAGTTTCCTGATTTGAAGTACAATTTTAAAGATAATTACGATGAAAATCACTGAAATCCTTAAAGTGGCCACAAATGGTGCATCTACTTACCCTATGTAGCAACTGAATATTTCAAATGTGAAAATGATTACACAATTCGACAGCGATCTGGACTTGTGTAGCATTCAATAGTCGTTTCTTACAGGTTTTAATGCGCTGAAAACGAATCCGCAAACCATTTGTCGCCATTACCCTCAGATTTGGAGAAATTCGATTTTGAAAGAAAACTGCAAATTTTCAACTTTGAAAATCTTTTGTGTCGAAACAGTAATAGTTATTCGATTGCATGTTCCGTCAAAATATTCTATGAACCCTCTTGAATACAATGATATATGTATTAGTACATTATGAATATTTAGGTAAATATGTTTAAACAACGATCAAATGGAAAAGGATACCCGAAATGCACCCATTTGAAGATATCTTTCAATTTATTTCCAAAACTAAGGGCCTAGGAAAAAATCTGAAGCAAAATACATTGACAAAACGTACGGCGCCGACAGTGGTAGTCACGCGCGATAAACGATTCTGTCACGCTGAGCGGCAGTGGATCGCGCGCCGCCGTTGACTACCACTGTCAGCACCGCGCGTTTTGTCAATTTTTTCCTTTCTGTATTGAAAACAAACCGTGACTTACTACTTCTGTTGATACTTTCCGAAGGAAAAATGTCTGCTGCATCGCGTGGAGTATATCTGCAAAAATTGGTGCATTCCGGTTGTTTTTATCCCGTTAATCATTGTTTAAATATATTTAAATATTTATAATGCACTAATAACTTATATCGTTGTATTTGGGAGGGTTCATAGAATAATTTGACGGACCAAGCAACCGAATAACTACTATATTTTCGACACAGAATATGTTCAAATTTGAAAATTTGCAGTTTTTTTCAAAATTGAATTTCTCAAGAACTGGGGATGATGGCGACAATGATGGCGGTTTCAGCGCACGAAAACCTATAAAAAACGGTTATTGAATGTTGCAAGTACGGAAAAAATCGTGTGGAACTGTGTTATTTATCACATTTCCAGTTTCTGTCAACAAAGAGTCGGGTAAACTTATTACATTTCGACTATTATTCGAAAAGAGAGAATATTATATACATGGTTTACCTACATTTTAATCGAACATAACATTTTAGTAAACATCAATACTCTGATAACTCACATTTGAGTGTTATTTCTATTTGTACTAAAATATTGCGAAACATTAATACCAGTTAGGAATAAACAACTTCCATGGCGTTTTTTCAATTTATCGCCAAACAGTAATGCAACATTGCAAAAAATCCGAGTGTTATGCAGATTGATCGTCAGCTCGGAAAGCGAGGAAATGAGAGTGCGGAGGGAGCAGCTAAATAAACGTAGGAGCGTACAAATAACAAGAGGCAAAGTGGCCGTCTCCCCACTAGCAGCGGAACCTGCCCTCTACCCCTGTCGCACCCCCTTCATCCTACTTCTCCATTTCAGCGGGCAGGTGAGTAGTAAGTCCGCGGCGCGGGTTACCATTATGTCTACAGCCTTGAATTAAAATGCCATATAATGACACAGCTAGGCAGCCTGTATAATTTATGTCCATAAAAATAAAATCATAATTACAGAGGTCCGGACTGCGAAAAGACGGTAATAATATGGCTGCCTTCTGCGCTCGTGGCGTGTTTTGCGCGTGTATGTACATTATGCCGGGTTTACACCAAGGCGAACACGAACAAAAACATTGTTCCCGAACGTTTTCGTCTGGTCTAGTCGTGTTCACTTCCGCCGCAAACAGAACTAAACATTCACATACGATTCATACGCTGAGTTTTGTTC